>CM062806.1:154342857-154694954 GCA_031772625.1 Pinus tabuliformis
AACTTGATGCTTGTAATGAAAAATTAAAGACCAACCATGAAATTAATGCATTGTGGGGGTAGATTCGATCCATTATAACAAAAACTTTATAATCAACTATCAAATTGACACCTAAATGGAAGGGTCATTATACTAAGCTTAATTTCTTTTTTAAATGCTAAAAGTATATCGATTTTAAAAATCAACTATCAAATTAGCACGCAGTGAAAGGAAACTCGACGCTTGTAATGAAAATTTAAAGACCAACCATGAAATTGATGCATTGTGGGGGTAGACTCTATCCATTATAACAAAAACCTTATAATCAACTATCAAATTGACACATAATGAGATCCGGTTGCTAGTCAAGGATCAATACAGACTCTGCAGAAAAAAATAACATAAAACAACATGATAAATAATTATATAAATAAATAAAAATGAAAAATACAAAATAAAACAAAAACCAGCACTTTTCAAAATCAGATGATTTTTTGCTACCTCAAAAACACGAGAACTCTGTATAGTTCCCATTTGATAGTCTTTGTCTTTTGGCTCTTAACCAAGTCAATCTATAACTATCATGGATTTCAAATATTTCACCTTCATTACCAGCTTCCACAAACTATTATGGAAAAGCATACGCTAACAAACTCTTAGCTATAACAGCTAGTCTAGTTTTCTCCATATTACATATAAACCCCAACCCCACAGAGACTTAGGAAGCACCACTTTGTTCCAAGGTGCTAGAGCCATTCGTCTCCCTTGCTTCTTACCATTCCAAAGAAAATGAATTCATATGTTTTGATTGCACCTAATTTTTTTTTATGAATTTTTGCTAAAGTCAACCAGAAGACTAAGATTCCTTACAAGACCAATTTGATTAAGATCAGATAACCTCCCAAGTTTGCACAAATCGAAAATACGTTTTTCCACCTTCAGCAAGCCAAGAACAATATTTTGTTTGATAATTGTTGTACTTTAAGAAAATCCAAGATATTTAAAGCCATCATTTAAAAAACTAAACTTGAGAGGAAAGTTTCCTGGAACAAATTCACTTGGCTCTCAGTTGCTATTAAAACAAGATGATTGGTCTAGGATGACCTCGATGCCTACAACCACAAAAAAATGCAAAATACTTTTAAAAATTTTCCATTCCTCAATAGTCCCCAAGCCAAAGAACCAAACACCATCTACAAATAAAGTACCAGTTATCACCATCTCTTGACCAAAGTCCCCTCCTTTAATTCTAACCTTTTATTTTACCTACATAACTATTTTGCTCAATCCTTCAATTATGAATAAAAAAAGAAGAGGAAATAAGGGACAGCCTTGACGAATGCCACACAAAACATTGAAAAACTTTGATGGCTCACCATTAACTAGAACAACATAATTAGTTGATCTCACACATCACATTATCTAGGGAACCACATCAAACTTGAACCCAATCTGAAGCAAGACCATTATGAGAAAGGACTAGTCCACTTTACCATAAGCTTCCCTTGAGTCAATCTTCAATATAATAGTTCGAATATATTTGCATTTAATGGAGTTCATGACTTCTTGAACCAACACAATTCCATCATGGATTTGTTTATTGAATAAAAAACCAAATTGGGCCAAGACATATGATTTGACAATCCAATGTTTAACTTGTTAGCTAGCATGTTTGATATGGTTTTATATTAAGCATTGCACATAGTTATCAAATGATAATCACTTAAAGTCTTGGGCTCTATTTATTTTCAAATCAATGCAAAAAAAGTTGCATTGAGATTACCGGAAACAAACCCCGTTGTTTTGGATTCCTCGACCACCTCCATAATGTCCCTTCCCATAAGATAAGAAAAACCAAAAATGCTTCCACAGACTAGCCATCAGGCCATAGACTCTTGTCTTTGGGCATCCTCTTGAAGATATTAAGGACCTCCTCCCTAGAAACGATCCCATCTATCCAATTTGATTCTTCATCAGAAGAAAACCAAGAGGTATGACTTAATTACTCTCATGTGATCATTTATATTAGTATGGCCACCATCCTCAAACAATTTTTCGTAGAAAGAAACCCCTTCTTTCACAATATCCCCCTACAAAGATAGAGATCGAGTACCATCTCGTGATTGAATTGACGAAATTTGGTTTACTACATGGCTATGATTAGGAAACCGCTGAAATTGTTTTGTATTTCTATTTCCTTTAGCTCATGAACTCACTCTACTCTTAAGCTTCCAGACAATTTCCTGAGCCCTAAGAATCTCTACTTTTTTTCTTCTAAATTCTTGATTTGCTTTTTTTCATAATCTATTAATGACCTATCACTTCTGAATACCAATCCAAAAGTTTGATTTTCAATTGACTTTGGTTCAACTAATTCCACATTCCTTTTCCTTTTTAGCCACTTGTCAACAACGCTCTTTTGTAAATTCATATTTTTAGAGAATTGTTCCATTGGAGAAATAATAGAAGAGTTGTTAGTATGAACCCATACAGACCTAAAGAAGTCATTGAAGATCTCATTATCCAACCAACATCTATTAAATCAAAATGGATAATGCCTCCTATTCTCATCCTGTAGAAAAAGGAGGATAGTTTTATGATCTTATATTGGTTCACAACTCACTATAGAACAATAAAACATAATGTTCGACAAGTCACTTCTCAACTGTAATTTCCCTCGGTTGGTTGTTGGTATAAGTGGGAACCAATTTTGGGGGTTCAACATCCACAAAAACGTTCATCTCTATCCAATGATGAAGAAAACCTACATGTGCATCCATCCTGCTAGTTGACCCCGAGACATTTCTTTGTCATTAAGAGAAATTTAGATCTCGTACAAATATCAAATTATCCTTATTTACGAAATCGCAATCTAATAGATCCAAACAAAAATTGATTCTTCTATCATAGGGGACATAATAGTTGACAAGAGAGAGAATCATCCCTAGGGAAGAACTAAACCCTTCCACTAAAATTCTAGCCTCACTGGTAGAGCATGAAAGGACCAACTCAAGGGGACCAAACTGACAACAAACCACTTGAATTCCCACTTGCATCAACATAAAAGAAATTCCACCCCACCAGCAAGTTCGATAAACATTCAACAACTTTCAAGCCTACACACAATCTCTTGCAAGAAAATGACATCCAGATTATGATCAAAGAACAAACACTTGAGGGCATCCCCTTTAGGGGATTCCCCCAACCCCCTAACATTCACGGACAAGATCTTCATTAGGTAAGCCTTGGAGCAGGGCACCCTTCTCTAAGGGTCTAAAAAAGGGTTGGGAGTAAGATTCCAACATTCTAGAACAAACCATTGCTTTTTTCTTTGGACCCTTCCCCTACTTCCTAGAGGAATGGAGGTTCGATTAAACCCTTCCACAAAAGCTCTTCAGAACGAGATGGTTTTACATTATGAGAAACTACCGCAGAGCACTTAACTTCCATAGAAGAAAGTAAATTTAGAAAAGACCCACTAGAAAAAGAAGACTTAGAAGACTCACCGTCATAGAGCTTTGGTCCCAAGAATCCCATTTCAGCCTAGCTTTTAACATCTCGAAAATCTGACTATTACTAATGCAAAATAAATACTCCTTATCCTCACCTTTATTTTCCATTATGCAGACTGAAGAGGATAATACTCTCGATGTTTCTCCCAAGTTTGACGATAATGAATTTTGAATCTCTCCATCTCCAATATTACCATTAGCAATGTCCACTTTAGAAACCATCGTTCCATTCCTCTTTTCCACAACACCACTTTCTACTAATAGATCCTTTATGCTCATTTCCAAAGCATCACTAACACGAATCGACTCTTATAAAGGCCCATTACTTTCGGCTTCAAATGGATCTCCTTCTTGATAGACGAGTTCTTCAAGGCATTTGCGCGTTAGATGACTTGAATTATTAGAGATGAAACCCCTACATCACCCTAAACCCTATCATTTTGATCTGCTTGTAAAATATGGAAAGGGATATCATTAGAAATGACATAAGCAGAATCTTCAATGAGTCCTGAAGGCTATGCTCCCTCAAAACATTATCTTGGGCTTCATTCAGAGCATAAATACCAATCGCCCGAGAGATTCCAACTTTCATAGAGTACAAAATTTCTACGAATTCTTAAATTTTCTTCAAAACCACATTTTACTCCACATTTTTGAAGAGGAGTAATCTTGCACGATGTGCCCAAAATTTTTACATCGCCCACATCGAAAAGGCATACCCCAATACTCCAGGGATTGCACAAAAGTATAATCCCCCCATTTTAAAACAAATTTTGCTATCTGACCTTTGAAAATGTCAACTTCGACAAGAACTCAAGCTAATCATCAATGTTCTTGAAGAAATTACACTTGATGAACAAATAAGGTTCTTCCAACCGAATTCCCATTAGCCCTCGGGTCATTGAAATTCCAAAATTGTGGTAACAAACCTAGAAAAAGAAGCCAAACATGCCAAATTAAAGAGGTTTCGTGTCATAGATTGAAGATAGGGTAATATCATCTTAAAACAAGTCTTGAATCCCCCCACAATAATAAACCCTTCAATGTTTCCTTTGCGTCCATTTTTGAATGAGATATAAACAAAATTTATCCATTTAGAAGAATGTGAAAAGATGACAAATAACCCAATATAGGGACCCAAATTTTGCCCAAACATTCTCCTAAACTTTTCCTCTTGAATCTCTTGTCAAAAAACCTACCAATTAGACAAACCTCAGATGAAGCCATGGAAAAATCAATAGAAAGATCAGGCCCTAGCATACATTTAAACCTTCCTTCTCGATCCTATAAACATCAAGTCTTCCTTCACCGGCATAAATTTTTCTTTATTTGTTTTCGCTGCATCTAGACCCCCTTCCTCTAGATGAATACCCTTTTGATTAGCACTTGCATATTGTATAGCACCATTTTGAGGAAAAGATGAAGAAATCGTATGTGGTTCTTTACTTACCTCAGGGATCTAAGAACAAATTGACAGAAACCCTACACTACATGGTCCCTTCCTTGAAAAGCCATTTTCTAACTTTTGTATCGAGGGCTTCTCAAGTTCAATGGAATTAGAATTAGGGGTATTATCATGATTTTCTTTTGACCTACTCCCTGACTCAATCTTCCACATGGATCATGACCCTTTTTCCCACCATCTCCTATGCCTTTTTTTCAAACACTCCTACTAGAGAATCTCGATGTACTCCTCGTCACTTTTACAAAGGCTCTTAACATCCAAATTTTGTCATCCTATAGCTCAACCCCCAAATTATACTCCGGATAAAGGCCATCACATTTATAAAAAAGTATTAATCTATAAATCCACCAAAAAAAATAGATCCACCAATGATCTAGGTGGATATTGATGGCCACACCTATTCCACTCGTTGACAACATAATTTTCCTATTTTGGTAGTTTTTAAGACCTTAATTTTTGGAGTCATTTTGAGGCCATAAATGACATTTTTTGGGTAAACATACCAATGAAAGTTATAGGCTACCTTTGGTAATAGTAAAAAATGGTACTCCTTGGATAGACCTTTCCAATGGGCTATCGTGCGCGCCAAAAGAAGATTATATGCCAACTTTGTGAATCTGAGAAGTTGATGTTCCAACTTACCCCATTAGGGTCCACAAGCCTTCGGTGCTTCATATCCTACAGTAAGGTTTTTGGATGTATAGGGTTTTTCATTTCTTCTTTGCAATAAAAAGGCTTCTGAACTTCTTTATAACATAGTTTAGGAAAATTGTACTTCAGATGAGGGCCATGACATATATTAAAAAGTATCAATTTATAATCCACAAAAAAACGTAGATCCACCAATGATCTAGGTGGATACTGATGGCCACTCACATATTCCACATGTTGACAACACAATTTTCCTATTTTGGAAGTTTTTAGGACCTTAATTTTTGGAGTCGTTTTGAGGCCATAAAGCACATTTTTTGGGGAAACATACCAATGGAAGTTATAGACTACCTTTGGAAGTAAAAAATGGTACTCCTGATAGACCTTTCCAATGGGTTGTCATGCGTGCTAAACGAAGGTCATATTCCAAAGATATGACTCTCAGAAGTTGATGTTCCAACTTATCCCATTAGGGTCCATAAGCCTTTGGTGCTTCATCTCCTAGGGTAAGGTTTTTGGATGTTTAGGGTTTTTGATTTCTTAATTGCAATAGAAAGGCCTCCAAGCCTCTTTGTAACATAGTTTAGGAAGACGCGTAACCGTCACATCTTCTCTTAGAGATAAACCAACACTATTTGAGCTATTTTATTTTCATTTTGCATGTATACAGTTTCAATATTTTCCATTTATTATTTGAAGTCAGTTTTCACTGTATATTTGTGTTCTGGTTTTAAATTTGTATTTCATTTCATTCCATTCATAAATTCAGATCAGTGGTATCAGAGCGGTCTAATTTTTCTCTATTTCTTTGTGCATGTCCCCAATGAGGTCCATGTATAAGGAGTTGGGACTCTAATTGCTTGATCCCTTGCAATAATACCCTCACCTGTCCTGACGTCCTACCATGGAGAAAGAATAGAAAGACAAGGAAGAAGAGATCTTATCAAAATATTCCTCGAAGAATCCCTCAAGGAAAAACGAAACGAGATGATGGATGATTTTTCCCAAATCGTTTGGTAGATAACAATAAGCGATAAATCTTCATTCAATGACCACCTTGGAGGAGCCGCCCCCTTTTAAGGTACAAGTTAATTTTTATATTCCTATATTTCAAGGCTAGTTAAATGTAATTGCTCTAAACAAATGGTTAAATGTGCTAGAATGATATTTCTCGGTCCATAATTTTTCCGATAAAGAAAATATTACTTTTACACTCCTAAAGGTCGCCCCTCATGTCCAAGGAGTGGTGGGAAACTTATCGTGAGAAAAGTGCCATTGAGGAATTCACACTATTTTTAGTTGCACTAAATTGAAACTCTTTTAGGAATGTTGTTAAGGAACAATATTACCCTGTTGGAAGCTATGAAGACCAGTACATGAGATGGACCATACTATGGCAGGAAAGGTATAAAGAAGTGGTAAAGTTGACAAATATATTTCATACATTGTGCACCAAATTGGGTATCAATGACTCAGAGTGACATTTGGTGCTCAATTATCGTGGTTGCCTGCATAGATACATCTAGAGAAAAATGGAGTTCCTAGACATTTCCTCACTCAGCACAACTTATTCATTTGTTGTCAAATCCAACCAAAAATCAAACAAAAGAAGTGAGACTTTGGATTTGTGAACCCTTCATAATAGACGCAGGGCAAGGGCATCTCTAAACCATAGAACAAAGGAAAGAGATAGGAAGTACCACCCCAAGACAACCCATCAAAGCCACAAACAAAGAATGATAATGGGAAGATGAAGAAAGACACAGAAAAAATGGTGCGAGTTCCACAAGAGCCCCACTCATAACACCAGTGAGTGTCAGATAAAGTAGTCGCTGGGGATTGAGCTAAAAGCTCAGAGTTAGACATAGGTTTCGACTCTGAACTAGACCTAGACAAGGGGAACATATCATTAATGCATAAACTAATGCCACCATTGCTACCACAAAGGTCCAACAATGTGAGCCTGAATATCACGAGGAATGTGAGTGTGTCTTCCACTCACAAATGTTGTTGAAGTGTGCTCCATTGGGTTTCATTGTTGATACCAGGAGTCAAAAGGATCTAATCTCGACAGAGGTCATTAAATGTTTGGGTCTGTCGACAACACCACATAGACAGTGGTACACCATTGGTTGTCTCCACCAAGGACGAGATATTCACTTTAGCCAACGATGTTGCCTACCTTATAACATCAACCCTTTCGTAGACGAGGTATTGTGTGGTGTTTCTCCGCTTGTTGTTTGTGATATTCTCTTATGCCAACCATATTTGTGGAAGAATCATGTTGTTTATGAGTATAGATATCATAGTGTTATTATTACTTTTCGAAGATGGCTATAAAAGATACTCTTTCATCTCTGCTACGCAATGCAATAAGAGCATCTCCCAAACTAGAAAATTTGTTTTCTTCCTGATTCACTCTCAATGTAATGAGAAGGTCCTAGCCACATCCATGGCTTCCACAAAGGGCTCCTCCACACAACAGAGGCAAGTGGATAAGGTCATGGAAGAGTACAAACGTATCTTCTCCTCACTCATGGAACAATGTAAACTTTGAAACAGGAACTGACACTGTTACCCGTTTCATAGAGATAGCAAAAAAATGACCCGATTTTGAAAAGGGGTGATGCAAAACACACATATTTTTTTTATAGCATAGTTTTTGGCATTTTAAATTTTTTTATGTACATTACGTTTTCGAATGTGAGTGATTTGCATGTTGATTTAAAAAAGTGGTGATTCTGCGTCATGTCATTTTTTTAAAAGATCTATTTTTTGACTTTAAATTTTCTAATGTATGAAATATAAATAATTATTTTCTAAATTTAACAATTTTTGACACTTTAAATTTTTTAATGTATTAAATGTGGATATTTTTCTTAAATGTTACATCTTTTTTACACTTTAAAATTTTTTATGTCAATTTTTTTGACATAAAAGAATCAAATATAAAAATATATATATAAAAAGACAAAAAATTATAAAAAAAATGTAAAAATAAAAAAAAAATTATATGGTAAACCATAAAAAAGTTTGGAAAAAACGGATCAAAATTTAAAAAAACTATAAAATTAAGTAAATAAAAATAGAAAAATAAAAAAAAAAATTAAAAAAAAAACATTAACAAAAACCTAAAAAAAATAAAAAAACTAAAAACAAACTAGATTAAAAAAAATTTGGAAAATTAAAAAAAAAAAAAAAAAAAACTACTAAAATTAAGATAAAAAATATTAAAAAAAAACTAAAAAAACAAAAATATACTCAAATAATAATAAAAAAACGAAAAAAAAATTAAAATTTAATATATATATATATATATATATATATATTCAAATTAAAAAAAAAAAAATATAAAAACATTTAAAATATAAAGAAAATTATCTATTTTTGATTTAAAAAAAAGCCATTTAAATTTTTTATAAAACCGTATATTTTCTATTAAAAGAGAAAAAGATAAAATTAAATATATATATATATATATATATATTTTAAAAACATATATATACATATATATATATTTTAAAAACCCACCTAATTTAATATTTTTATTAAAAAAACAACAACAAAAGAAATTATGAGCATTTTTTTGATTTTTTTTAGAGGAGACGTTTTTTTTTTAATATAAATTTTATATTTTAAACATTAAAATTTGTTAAAAAATAAATATTTTTTGTTGGAAAAAATCATATTCATTTTTTCTTTTTATAAAATAATAAAAGCATTTTTTTTAATATAAGTCTATATTTTAAAAGAATAAAAAAAATTCATAATTTTTTAAATCGAAATTTTAAATTTTAAATTTTTAATATAAAATTTTAAATGTTTTTTTTGATGTTTAAATGTTATTTATTTATTTTTAAAATTTGAAAATATGCATATTTTTTTAAATTTTAATTTTTTTAATTTCAATATATATATATATTTTTAGTTTTTTTTAAAAATATTTTTAATCTTAATTTTAGTAGGTTTTAAAATTTTTTGGTTTTTTTTTAAATTAATTTTTTTAAAACTAGTTTGTTTCAAGTGGTTTTTTTTTTTTTTTTGGTTTATTGTATATATTTTTTAAAATTTTATCTAATTTTTTAGTTTTTTTTTCCCAATTTTTTTTTTTTTTTTTTTATGGTTTACGAGATTAAAAAAAAAAAATTTCCCAAATTTTTTTTTATGGTTTACGAGATTAAAAAAAATGTAATTTTTTTTAAAAATATGTTTTTGTTATTATTTAATTCTTTATACTATTTTTTTTTAACATTTTTATGATTGATTTTTTTTTTGTTAATTTTTTCTTATTTTTTTTGTATATTTTTTATTTTTATTTTATGTTTTGTTTTTAATATATATTTTTATTTACGTTTTGCTATTTTTTTTAACCTTTTTTTATTTTTTTTTGTTTCGGTTTTTTTGTTTTTCATTGTTTTAATTTTTGCTTTTATTTTTATTTTTATGTTTTCGTTGTTCTTTTAAAATTTTAATGTTTTTTGGAGTCATGATAAAATCTTTTACACCATTATCTCAAAATTTTGAAAATTTACCCATCATCAGTGGTTTAAGTAGTCGATTAAACTGTTGATTCTGTGAAGTAAGTTGCAGTTCCAGATCTCTTGAAGTTCCCGGGGGAGCAATTGATCTAGTCTTAGAAGCAGGAGCATATCTAATTGCAAAGCCAGTTGTTTACCTTGAATCAGTGAATGTGCTAGCAATAGCAGTGGACTTAGTTGACCCAGTGAAAGAAAAGGTAGCAGATCCGCCAGCATAAGTTGCATTTGAACCTGGGATTTGGGTGGAATATATAGGGTCGATGGACCCGTTGATCCACCACCATTAGTATTTAGTTTACCCCGTCTTTAGGAAGAAGTAAGTCTTTGAAGGCCGAGGCAGCTTGCAGCCTTTAGCGATATATAAGTAATTGCAGATCAAGTAGTAGCAGATTCATATCCAGTTTCATTTGCAATTGATCTAGATACTATTATGCCCATGAAAAGAGTTGAAGCACCTGTTGGCTCACCAAAACCAAAAGCAATAGGAAAGGCAGGGGAGGCAGAGGCAATTCGTTACCCAGTGAGATATTCAGATTCATTTGTTCCTGTTCCAAAGATTGCCATTAATCCCACCCACAACCGTGCAGGAGATTTGCTACGTAACAGAGTCCCATGCTAAACGGAGAGAAGAGAGAGCCACACAGAAGCGCGGGCCATACATACATACGTCGTAAATGCTATGTAAGAGCTCTAAAATGGGTGGTTGGTATGGGTCGAGTCATAATCCTCAACGGGGTATCTGTCATGCATTTGTCATTAGGCAAGTGGCTTCATGATATCATTTTAGGTAATTCCCACATCATCCGATCCGGAACTTATAAAGGTCTGATAGCATTCCCTCCAAAGCCCTCATGGTATAGGGTCAGTCAATATGTATATCTGGTAGGTTGTTTGTATGAACAAGGTAAGCTCATATCATAGTGCCATACTGTAGGTCCTGCATCCACCACTTTTTCTTTTACAAGCCCTATTTTGCCAATTAGTTGTTCCCCCCATATATCTTAATTACTTCCTGCCAGCTTTGAGTTTGGGTTTATAAAACCATAGAGAGCTCCAAGTTACCCATGCCATGAACCTTCAGTTTGGGTTGATCGAACCAGAGCCTCTTGCTCCCCCCATTAGAGATTGCTTGATTACATGGATGGTCGTCTTACTTATTCTCTTTAGGGCATGGCATGGCTGGGCTGGCAGCAGGTATTCTTATGGCTTGAAGCTTAATGGGTAGGGGAATTCTTGCTGGATCGGACGAGGTGCGAAGCGATTGGGAAGGGACGCGGGAAGGGGAAGCTTCGATCCGGGAAGCATTGATATGGAGGAATTGCTATATAAGTATGATGACGTTAAGTAGTTACGTGAATAAGTTACATTAGTTGGTTGCCCGGAAGCAGTTACGTAAAGCACTATTTAGAGAAATAAATAATCGATCTACATAATCGATCAGGAATAGCGCATATTTACTCTCTCTCCAACCAAGGGAAGGAATAAGGAAGGAAAGGAAGCACCAAAGGAAGGAAACTATTGACTCTATATCTAATCAATTTATCCCCAACTAAGAAATAGGGAATGTAATTTACCGCCGTTACTTACCATGTAATCAAGAAATCTCTAATACTAACCATAAACCTGGTTGTTGCAAGCTGATTCCCATTGGTCTGGATAAGGCACTGATTACACTTGATGAAGCTTTCATATATTAGATAAAATACATGTTGTTAATTGTAAGCATGATATGGGCTTATTACTTGTTAAGCTATATACCATGTTATCAGTGTTATAATGGTCGTAGATCACTGCTTATAAGAGGTTACTGGTGATATGGAAATCGTATGTGTTATTACTAAGCTCACTTGATACAAATGGTTTCATGGATCTGTAAGCTTGTGTGTTTTAGATATGCAAATAAGGTACCATATTAGAACATACTATCCCTAATATAGCTAACAGCTTAGTTTATGTTATACACTGCTTAGATAAGCTTACGATATTGGTATGAATAACTACAACACACTGGACACATTGTTAGTATTAACACAGTTTAATTACACTTATCCCTTGCTTTCATGAACGTAGATCACTGCTTATAAGAGGTTACTAGTGATATGGAAATCGTATGTGTTATTACTAAGCTCACTTGATACAAATGGTTTCATGGATCTGTAAGCTTGTGTGTTTTAGATATGCAAATAAGGTACCATATTAGAACATACTATCCCTAATATAGCTAATAGCTTAGTTTATGCTATACACTGCTTAGATAAGCTTACGATATTGGTATGAATAACTACAGCACACTGGACACATTGTTAGTATTAACACAGTTTAATTACACTTATCCCCTGCTTTCATGAACGGGCTCACAAGGTTCAATGTTACTAGTATGAGTTAATGGTGATCATAGATAAGCTCTTACCTGCTATTATATAAATAACGAGTGTAATACCAGTAGTTCCAATAGAGAAAAGTAGAGGTAATCCCATGAATAGAAAGAGTACAGTATACAAAAAAGACTAAAACCTTATACATATTCCAAACACGTTTCATTATGTATATATAGCTATATAGTGTGTACAAGCCGTGTCACTTCCAGCTTTCAAGCATTACCTATGTTAAGAGCGGCATGTGTTTAGGATTATTAGGAAAACTGTTTGTCATAAAGGTTGAAACGAAGGTCTATGCCACTGTGGTGGGTGACACAGGTGGCTTTCCTTCCTGGGTGGTCGATTCTTCGTTTACCGACGGAAAGCATGGGAGATTTTATCAAGATCCTTTGTATACGATATTATGCTTACTTCAATCTTATCTCTTGAGACCCATATTGCTCTCTTCTTTCTTTCCCGGTCTGTTGGTTGGTTGCTTAGGGTTTCCCAAGCATTAGAAGATGGAGTGGATGGGTACTTCAGAAGATGGTTTACTGCCTTGGGGGAAAAGGAAGAGATCGTTCAGAGTCGGGAGATAGATATAGAGTATCGGTATCTCGAAGTATTGGGTATTGGTAGAGAGAGGCATAGAGTTTGAGGGTAGAGATTGAAAGAGAGGTTGAAATCAAGCCTAGGAACGGGCGACAAACCAGATATGGAATCGTTTCAGGCTAGTTAGTACCAGAAAGTCTAGACCAGACCGGCTTGACCAAGGATGGAAATCTTTCTTCTTCTCGTGGTGGACCTTAGAATGGATGGACACATAGAAAAGAAAAAGTGTTATTCCACCATCAACACTTTTCGTTTTGAGGGTGTTTTTTGTACATAAAAAATTGGTTTTATTGGCATTTTTTAAAAATGTTGAAAATTGACCCTAAAAAAAAGCCATCGTTCCAGTATCAACATTTTTCATTTTCAGGGTGTTTTTTGCACAAAAAATTCGTTTTCAATGCCATTTTTAAAACATGTTCAAAATTGACCAAAAAAAAAAACCTTCGTTCCAATATACACACTTTTCGTTTTTAGCACTGTTTTTCATGTTTTTTCGGGATTTTTTAGCCAAAGTTCTTGTTTTGGGTTTCTAGTTCCCGTTTCAAAGTTTACATTGTTATGGGAATACCTTTTCACTGTCAAGTCATGCATTCAATCGAGCTGACCCTTAGCGTACCTCTACACAATGGGCCAATTTACCACTACTTTCTATTGGAAAATGACAAAATCAAGCAACAAATCCAAGGGCTGTTATAGAAAGGGCACATCAGAACAAGTTCGTCACCTTATGGGATCCCAATTGTACTCATGCACAAAAAAGATGGAACATGGAGATTCTATTCATTATTGGGCTCTAAATAAAATCACAGTTAGGAACAAGTACTTATTTCTTTGTATTAACGACCTTCTTGACCAACTCAAGGGGGCCAAGTACTTCAACAAGATTGATTTAATGTTTGGTTATCATCAAGTTCCAATAGAATCAACTGATGTGTGAAAGACCGCTTTCATGTCTTGGGAGGGTCTTTTTGAATGGTTAGTCATGCCCTCTTCTTTGACGAATGCCCCAATAATTCTCATGAGGCTAATAGATGACATATTGTATCCTTTCAACTCGTGGTTGTATATCTGGAGAATATCCTCATCCTCAATAAGAGTGTGGTAGAGCACTTGTAGAATATTCGTCAAGTCCTTCACACTCTGCGGTAGCACAAGCTATGTACTAAATTGGAAAAATGCTCCTTTGGCATGGAGAAGGTCCTATATTTAGGTTACACTATTGATAAGAAAGGTGTCCATGTGGATCTAGTTAAGATCCAAGTCATTTAGGTTTGGACAACCTTCATGAATCTAATAGAGCTTCACAACAGATGACATATTGTATCCTTTCAACTCATGGTTGTATATCTGGAGAATATCCTCATCCTCAATAAGAGTGTGGTAGAGCACTTGTAGAATATTCGTCAAGTCCTTCACACTCTGCGGTAGCACAAGCTATGTACTAAATTGGAAAAATTCTCCTTTGGCATGGAGAAGGTCCTATATTTAGGTTACACTATTGATAAGAAAGGTGTCCATGTGGATCTAGTTAAGATCCAAGTCATTTAGGTTTGGACAACCTTCATGAATCTAATAGAGCTTCACAACTTCTTAGGCCTTGCTAATTTCTATCGAAGATTCGTGTTGGGGTTCTCGTATATCGCTTGACCCTTAAGTCAAGTTACCAAAGGTGGAGCAAAAGTAGTTTATTTTTTGTTCTGAGTCACAACGGAAGGCATTCAATGAACTGAAAAATTGCCTTTGCTCTCCACTAGTCCTCACTCTTCCAAACCCACAATAGCCAATTAAGATTGAGAAAGATGCCTTCGACTATGTTATTAGTGCAATCCACATTCAACAGACATTCAATGGCCTATAATAGTGAGACACTCTGATATTGTCCAGAGATACCCTGCCTATGATAAGGAGATGTATTTTATCATGCAGGTCTACCGATAATAGAAACATTACATTCTGGGGAAGGAGATGATCATATAGATGGATCGACAACCTCTTAAATTTATGCAAACACAAGGGAAGTTACATAATGATATCCATTATAAATGGTCCACATATATGAAACAATTCCATTTGAACATTAAATACAAGGGACCAATTGCATTGCATATTACCTCAATCAACCCTCGGTTGTGAAACTTACCACTGTTCTCATCTTTGGTGGGCACAAAAGCTCTATGTGGCTACAATTATACAATAATGATTCATAATTCACTGCCACATACTAGATGTTAATGGAAGGAAAACAAGTTCCAGAATTCCACCTCCAGGATGTATTGTTGTGCTACTTGGGACACCTTTGTGCTCCTTCAAGTGAGAATGCCAAGATGACCTGGGAGGCACATTACATTATGGTAGAAGCGCACTTTCGTGTGGAGAAGACAATGGCAACACTATAGAAGTATTTTCATTGGTTGAAACTTCGATAGGATGTTTGTAAGTATATCAAGCCCTGCACTGCCTGTCCCATTGCCAAACGAATCATTAAGAAGCAAGGCCTGTACACCCCTTTGCCTACTCCTAACCATCCTTGGGAATTCATCTCGATGGACTATATGTTTGGTCTTCCTTCTACCAAGCATGGTAATGATTGTGTATTTGTGGTTGTTAATAGATTTTCTAAGATGACCATCTTGACTGCCTACAAAAAGAGTATCACAACTAAAGCTTTTGCCATGCTCTTCTTCGAACGAGTGTGGGTACAATTTAGGGTCCCATATAACACAATCTTAGTTTGGGATAACATGTTCCTAAGCACATTCTAGTCAAGCCTCTAGTCTTTGTTGGACACCAAACTCACCAAATCAAGTGCCTTCCACCCCAAGACTGATGGTCAAACGGAGGTTGTCGACATTTTGTTTTTCCATGATAGTAGAGTCTAGGTTAGAATCTTACAATCACTGATGCTACCAATCCAAGTATCACAACAAACTACTTTGCACAGTGGAATGAAATACAATAATAAATCAACACGTGCACAAATATAGGCAACTTTATACAAATTTTCAATAACCCAACTTTGTTATATTAACAAACTGTAATACAACGGTCTAGGGCTCCCGTACTAGGGATAATGACCCTCATACATCCACTCATACAAAGATATACAATTAAGAATTGGTGTCAACAACTATGACAACCCAACTACCCAAAATAGGTACAGTGGCCCTCTGGATAATGTAGTGTTCTCTCTCAACTCCTCTCGGTCATACCCTTGACACACCTGCTCAGTACTTCGGCTCTCGTTCTACAACAACTCCTCTCTACCTTTATCAATGAAACAACTCCATTAGGTCACTAAACTTGGCTTCACTTGCTCTCTAGCTAGTTGTTCGTCCTTCAACGCATCAACACATCGAGACTCTTGTTGAGTTATTCACAACTCCATTTGTGAACAACTCTCAACTGCCCACTACTGCTCCTCAACTCTTTTGGGACTTCTTGCCCAACTAGCTCGTCCTTCGTCCTTCAAGGACATAACTCTTAGTGACTTTATTATCACTATTGTCTTTCTGTGATGCCTGATGAAGACACATTTAGGGCACGAAGGGCTGCCACATATCATTGTCAAATGTCCTTCTCCAACAACGAACTTGGGCTAGTGTGATTTGCTCCCTTGACCTCCTTTCTTCGTCCTTAATGAATCACTCTTGAGCTCACCTGATTCTGCCTATTCTAGCAAATCTAAAGTTCTTCTTTAGTCTGAACTTAGGCCTTGGAGCAAGCCACTGCAGCCCTCCTAACTCCCACTCTTTTGGTTGCTCCACCAACTGTCTAAACTAGAACACTACATCCACTAGAAAATCAACATCAAAAAGAGGTCAAATCACCTAGTTGTCTACAACACGTGTTTCTCTCCTCTTGTCCTTGGGTTTTGTGCCTCTTGAGCTCTGGTTAGGGCTGAAGTCATGCTGCTATAATACGTAAAACACTACTCTAATCATTGTATTCCCTTGTCCAATCTGGCTGCTCCTTCACTGTCCTTTGTATGCCCCTTTACATACTGTTCTAGACCTTGTATTGCTTCACAAGGTACCCTATAGCTAGCATACTGATACAACAAGAGAAATATTCCCACTGCTCAAGGAGAACACCCTTGTTCCACTTGCGTTGTGCTTGGAGTGACTGCAGGTAGGGTTGAGGATCCTTCCTACGCCTCACGACCCTCTGAAACAGTGCTCACACACTTGTTTTACCTACAAAAAACCTTGCGGCCATAAAACAGAGACAAACAACCCATAAAATATGCACAAAATTGCCTACACTTACCTCAGGAACCTTGACACTATCTTGCAAGGAGATATTTACCCAAAACACAAGAGAGATGCTCCAAAACCTGTGCCAAACTCGTCCTCCTTGCTGCCTCAAACCTTGTTGTTCTATTTCAGAGGTTTATCCTTGATGTGATTGCACTTTGGATGTGTGATAAATAAGTCACAAACAACTTTGATTTATATGCTCCTTAGGGTGGACGACTAGCCCTTCTAAGAGGGCTCTTTAACTAAGGCCAACTTGATTCTTCTAGCCCTTTTACCCACATGAACACATAAAAAATTCATTTCTCCTTTTCTACAAGACCTTTTGAAGTGCTTCAAGTTGCCCCTAGTTCCTCTAGGGGTGACCTACAACCTCCAAATACCAAGTGACCAATTCTTGTCATGGTTTCACACACATGCTTGGGTGCAAAGCCCACAGGCTTGGGTTCTTGGCCCACAAGTCACTTTTGTGTGCCACTTCCTCAAAAACTCTCTAACCTAGGGTTTGGAGCACCTCTCAAGCTACAAATCTCAGCACTCCCTCTTAGCGAGGGAGGTACTTCCAACATTAGGAAGTCTCCATCAACATCATCACCAGCGACACTAGCCCATCTGGTGTCCATCATTGCAAGAAACTTTGTAGAATGAACCCTACAATCTCAATAGTGTTTATACCTCATCTCATCGGAACTTGAAGATTAACAATTTCCTCACTCTTGAGCATGAATTTTCAAATATTAACATTGACATGGATGCTATGACGGATGAACAACAACAAACAAATGAAAATCAGCAGGCTGTAACAGCTGCAACAGCCAAACAAATGCTAAACCCAACTGTTTTTGACAAAGCAAACATAGAAGAGCTGAAACACATAGGAGAGCTGAAACAGATGCATTTAGAGGAAATAGCCAAAACAGAGGCCGAGATCATTGATCTAAAGGATAACTTTCTCCCTGCTGGCCTCACTCCATTAGAAGATATGTTTGATGCTAATGATGTTCCAAAAGCTGCAACAGCCAAACAAATGCTAAACCCAACTGTTTTTGACAAAGCAAACATAGAAGAGCTGAAACACATAGGAGAGCTGAAACAGATGCATTTAGAGGAAATAGCCAAAATAGAGGCCGAGATCATTGATCTAAAGGATAACTTTCTCCCTGCTGGCCTCACTCCATTAGAAGATATGTTTGATGCTAATGATGTTCCAAAAAATCCAAAAATGCAGCCCTTAAACACTGCTATAGAAGAACACAACATTGGGACAGCAGAAAAGCCCAAAATGATCAAACTATCTAAATCTTTGCCACCCGATCAAAAACCCAAATATGTTGATTTATTCAAATAATTCCAAGATGTATTTGGTTGGAGTTATGAGGACTTGAAGTCCTATGACACCTCAGTGATCCAACACACCATTCCCTTAAAACCAAACCAAAAGCCCTTCAAACAGAAACTAAGGAGAATCAATCCTGTGCTTCTCCCTTTGATTGAAAAGGAAGTGAAAAGAATGTTTGAAGCAGGCATAATAACACCCATCAGATTTTCTGATTGGGTATCCAATCTTGTTCCTACAAGAAAGAATACAGGTGAGATTAGGCTATGTGTAGACCTAAGAAATTTAAACCAAGTCTCCCTAAAAGACCACTACCCATTGCCCAAAATGGATCATATTCTGCAGAGAGTAGTGGCGTCATCTAGAATCTCTTTGCTAGATGGCTTTTCAGGTTTCAATCAAATACTGGTTCACCCGGATGATCAAGTCAAGACAGCCTTTACCACACCGTGGGGAACATTTAAGTATGTGAAGATGCCTTTCGGACTTAAAAACGCTGATGCTACCTTTCAAAGAGCAATGGATATTGCATTTGCCAAAGAAATACATGATTTCCTAGTTGTCTACCTTGATGACTTAACCCCTCTCTAAATTTGATCAAGAGCACCTAAAACATTTGAGGCAAATATTCATGACATGCAGGAAATATGGCATTTCCTTGAACCCCAAAAAGTCTCTCTTTGGCCTTGAAGAAGGCAAACTTCTTGGCCATATCATATCAAAGGATGGGATTAGAATTGATCCTGAAAGAATCCAAGCCATCCTCCAAATCCCATATCCAAGAAACATAAAAGAGTTGCAAGCATTCCTTGGAAAGATCAATTTCCTAAGGAGATTTATCCCAAATCTAGCCGAACTGATAAGACTGTTAAGCAACATGTTAAAAAATGATGCCAAGGTAAAATGGTCTCTTGAAACCAAACAAGCCTTTGAGAGTATCAAATCTGCCTTAACCCAAACTCCAGTCCTTACAAGTCCTCAATTTGATAGGGACTTTATCATATTCTCATTTGCATCTGATCACACCATAGCTGCTGTCCTTTTGCAAAAGGATGATTAGGGAGCTGAAAAGCTAATTGCCTTTTTCAGCCGAGCCTTAAGAGATGCCCTTTAAAGTATCCAATCATGGAGAAGCAGGCCTATGCCCTGGTTAAAGCAATCAAAGACTTCCGAGTCTACATTTTATATTCACATGTAATTGCCTATGTCCCAAATGCTGCTGTAAAAGATATATTAACCCAAGAGGGATTAGAGGGCAAAGGAGGCAAATGGATTGCTAACATCCTTGAGTATGACATAGAAATAAAACCAACCAAGCTGATAAAGGGATAAGGTTTAGCCAAATTGATGTCCGAAACAAACTTCCAAGCCTTAGACATTAACCAATTGGACAACGAACATGAGCTGGCGACTCCACAGATCAGTGAAACCTTTTTGCAATCCCCATGGTATGCTGATATATGCTTTGTATTGTTAAACCTGTTTGCTCCCCCAGGATTGTCCAGAACCAAGAAAAGATTTTTGAAAATGAAGGCTTTAAAGCTTTGTGTCATAGATGGTGCATTATTTTGGAAAAATCATGAAGGCATATTGCTTAATTGTTTAACCATGAATGAAACTAACAATGTCATGAAAGAATTCCATGCAGGGGACTGTGGAGGAAATCTATACTGGAAGTCCACTGCTGATAAAATTTTAAGGGCTGGTTTCTATTGGCCCTCGCTGTTTGCGGATGTAAAGAAGTTTGCTATCTCATGTCACAAATGCCAAATCTTTGAGGGCAAAAGAAAGCTCTTGCCCCTGCCCCTTAAGCCCATCTCAACCGAAAAACCTTTTCAACAATGGGGTCTTGAGTTCATTGGGGAAATTCATCCCTCTTCCTCAGGCCAGCACAAGTGGATTTTAACAGCCACCGACTATTTCACCAAGTGGATTGAGGCCATCCCGTGTAGGCAAGCCAATGATACCACCATTATCCAATTCCTTGAGTGCAATATCCTTTCTAGATTTGACTGCCCTGAGAAGATCATCACTGACAACACTGCTGCCTTCAAATCCAAAAAGATGATCAGTTTTTGCCATAAATTTCAAATTACCTTGGGGCATTCCACAGCCTATTACCCCCAAGGTAATGGCTTGGCCGAGTCATCTAACAAGAGCCTAATTAGTATTATCAAGAAGATCTTAGAAGAAAACAAAAAGAACTGGCATAAAATGCTCACAAATGCCCTATGGGCAGACAGACTTTCAACAAAGAAATCCATTGGGATGAGCCCTTATGAGCTGGTATATGGCATGGAGGCCAGGTTTCCATTTTCTTTGGGCATTTCCATTATGAAACTGTTACAAGAGGTTCAGGTAGAACCAAATGATATTCAACGAAGAATCAACCAGACCATTCATCTTCAGCAAACCAGAGAGTAGGTCTATGACAGAGCTCAAATTTTGCAAGAGAAGCTCAAAAAGATGTTTGATAAGAGAGCTAAGGCTGAGGATTTCTCTGTTGGCAACAAAGTTCTAAGGTGGGACTCACGAAGAGAAGACAAGGGCAAACATGCAAAGTTTGATTTTCTATGGAAAGGGCCATTCGTTATTTCGGCTGTTCAGGGAAATAACACATATTTCCTCAAATCTGTAGAGGGCAGTTCTGCTGAAGAAGGCCCTGTTAATGGTCGAATGTTAAAACATTACCATGATCCCTTTTAAGGGATACAATGGAGCTTTGTATATATCTCTTTGTACATTGATATTTGTATATATCAACACTTTGTTTTGATTTTTTGTATAAGCAGTCTGATTGTTAGAGAAGCAGCAGCAAAGTTTGTGAAGACACAGCCAATCCCAATACTCCATTTTTTAAAGCTCTGTCTCTGCATTAATCTCAGCAAAACAGCAAGAGTAGTGCTGTCATATAACAACAATTCATGCTAAAAAGAAACTGTTTTGCAGTTTGCAGTCTTCAGTCAAACAGTATCAATAAGAGAAGAGCATTCTTTAGTTTCACATCAAAAACTGTTTCTAGACCAGAGGCTAAGGGGAAACACATCAGTTCTGATCCATGTTTTGGATCTATTTCAAAGGCAATGCTCAAGCAACATTGCATATAATATCAAGCACGCAGAAGAAAGAAAGCATTGCCATGTATTTCACAATGTTTCAGTTGAGGAGAGGGTTGTTCATATTTCAAAGTTTCACACTCTTAGCAGCCAGCACAAAGAAATTTTTCAGTCCACACCAACAATAGAAGATCAAGGCAGTCTGACCTGCTGTTCTTGGCTTAGCCATCCCCAAGTGGAGCCACTGTTAGCCTCCTGTTGCAACAGGTGTTCATATTTCATGATTGTCATTTTTACATGCCAAATATGTCATCTTTGCATGCTGCAATGCTCCATATTTCCAGAAAGAGGCCAAAGAAGAAGCCATGAAAGTGTGCCAATCTAAATGCCACTGCTGTATTCCAAATTTTGATGAATTATTCCTTTTTGAAGAATTTTCTGTTAAGGGAAGTCCAAACAACTTAATCTTGGCTTCCCTAGGTTTCAATTTCCTGTTGTAGAATATAGAGAATCATTATCTGTCCAAACAGTTTAATCTTGGCAGATTTGTAGATAGGTAGAGAATCTTGGGCGCTCAACAGCTTAATCTGAGCCCCGACAGAAATAAGGAATGATTTAGATAGGAGGGCAGTCAAAAGAATAAAAAGATAATCAGGGTCTGCAAATCCAAGTGCACCCATGCAAAAAGAAGAAAAAATGCTAGGTAAGTAGGCTGGGTAGGTAGTTTTGAGGTTGCAGAATGTTGATTTGTGATCAATTTTGGGTTTCAAAGTGATATTGTACTTCAGATCACAAGTACAAGGCAGTTTTCATTTGGAGGAGCTCAAGCGAGGCATGTCTAACTCCCCCTTCTTCTTATTCCCCAAATCACTCACTAACTTCCCTAAAGAGGTCAAGATCTGCTTGATACCTCTTAGCTTCATCATTTTCCATATCATTTGCCTTGGTAAAGATCTGCTTTACTCAAGGAATGTTCATACTTCCTTTATGAATCGTTTTCCTCCTAATAGCCTAAGATTCACATACTTAGCGATTTCTTATTACTTGTCATATTAACTACTAATTTTACTATGTAGCTCCCTATCTATCTCCCCTTCCCCTACTAAAACTATGTTAATAACTCCCCTATGTACATATTCCCATCCCCTGGCACTGTAGCCCTATTATATCAGTTTGGGAAATGCTGAGTTCATTTGGGGCTTAGCATTAGCCTTCCGCATCCTAACCTTGGGATTAACTTGACATTTGGTTAAGTTAATAACCTTTACCCACCCCTTTACCCTTAAAACTTTATTGTTCTACCATTTCGCGCTCGCTGTTTAAGGTTCAGTGTTTAAAAGTCCCAATTAAACATTGAACGTTACCCTCGCATAACACAAAAACCCACAAACCCAAAGTTCCCCCCCCCCCGCCATATAAAAACACATAATAAAACATGCGCGGGCCCCGTTTTTAACCATCTGCCGCCTTACCCGTCCCGCCAACCGTCCGACGCCTGCGCCACAGATCCAACGGTGGGCGGGTCTTTTCATACCCCGACATGCCGAGGGTTAGCGTCCAGGAGATGGGCGGTTTTCTCGTCGTACTCCCGCCACGCGTCGCCCTCCCGGCTGTGGCAGAGCCCCCTTCTCTGAAACCGCTTCTGCGCAAAAGCGGTGCGACATGAAACCGGATACCGCCTTTCCCCCCTCCTGCGTTAGCGCTACGTCATGCTGACGTCATCAACCTGCGTCAGCCTTCTGCCACCGTGTCCCTGCCACATCATTGCCACCATACTACCACGTCATTACCTCTACTGTACCGCCACGTCACCCGGCAGCACTGCTGACGTCACCTTGCCACGTCACCGCCGTACTGGGACCCATTGCTGACGTCATCACACAGAAAAGGCGCGAGGCGCGAAATGCGCTGCACAAGAAGCCCGGAATAAAAAACAGAGGCAGTTTTCGATGCGCGATTTGCTAAGGAAAATAGGCTAAAATGGAAGCACCCTCATGGCCCAGCTACATGCAAAACCCAAAAACTCGCAAATTGGACAGGATTTCTTCATGAAGGTTCATATTTAATCGGCCAGCACAGATTGCATTCCAGAGGCCACGAAATACAACAGTTATTTTTGCCTGAAAGGGCAGAAAAGAGTGATTCGACAGTTTCAAACACAGTAAGAGAGAGAAATAGCCCGATTCAATTGCGAAAGAGTATCAGAGGAAAGATGAAGCGGCGAAGAGTATCAATTCGGCAACATCAAAGCAGATGAACATTAAAGACCTCCATCAAAGTCAGCGAAGCAGTAAAGGCCATTTAAAAGCTTATCTGGTCGGGATTAGTGCACATTAATGCCACCGAACAACAGCGTAACCGACTTAGAGGTGGAGATAAAAGACAAAGCACAGTTATTACAGAAACATAGCACAGAGCCACCAGGACAAATTTCAGCTCATTTTGAGTCGGTTGCCCCCAGCGCGTTAGAGAGATATTTATCGCATTTATTATAGATGTTAGGTTAATTAGAGTTATTTCCTCAGATCTTTTATGATCTGTTTTGTAGATATTTTGCTTATAAAACCACCCGAATTCACTGTTCAAAGGGTTGGTTGATTGTATTGCTCCATGAGAGACTCGCTCTGTGTACTTGATGTTTTACTTAATCAAAGACTGCTGAAAAGCTTGGAGGAATGACTGTCTGCTCTGTGTTTAATGGTTTGAAGAAATGAATGTGGAATTTTTGTGCTGCAATATGACTCAATAAGTGTTTTCTATCTCTGTTTTCCATTGATATACCATCTAAAATAGCAGAAAGAAAGAATAGTTTAGACTTGGTTTAAATGCCCTCTATGCTCAATTTTTGTTGTTTCTTTATGTTTTCATCTGGATTAGTAATGAATATGAATTCCCTATGGCTCATATTTCCCCTAATTCACTCATGTTTGACAGTGATCTAGGAATTCTTTACTGCTCCTAGATAGAGCTCATTCACCTTCCCCTCTGTTAAACTGAACGAGAGATTCTTAACTGCCTCTCATTCCTTAGCCCTCATTCCATCCTTTTAGCTTGAATCATTGTTTCATATGTAGCTAGCTTGCTCCATATTCCTCCTTTGTGACCAAGAAAATGCACCAGCAGTCCCACTCTTTGACTCCACGCCCAATGGTTCTAAAACTTTCATGTTATCCGAGCCTCTCTACTTGAAAGCATCAATCATCCCACCAAAATCAAAACAAAACCCCTCGAACTGAATAGCTAGCCCAAAATCATTTCAACAAAGCTAAATCCTAAAGAGAGAGCCCTCTCTGAGTGCTGGTAGGCTAGGACCTGCAGTCAAAAGATTGGTTTGTGGTTACCTTGGCCGTATCCCTTTTAGGAGCTTTCGGGACAACCTGAGTGATAACAACATCTCCAAATTGAACCTTTAAAACTAACGTGATAATCAGAATACACTGTTACTGAACCTACAAATTGAAAGGTGCAACTCGAAATCTAATATGAAGCTTGTTAAATTTGAAACCGATATACTTTGAACAATGAAACCTACAAATTTGTAAACAACCCTCGGCCATAGAACCTGGGCAATAGAACCGATGAAGCATTATGGTTGTGGCTTAAACTGAAATCGTAACCTGGGCACATATGGGTGTCGCATATGCAACCGAGGTAAATTGAAACACCCTTTTTCTTTGCGTGCGCATGCCGCCACCTTGATTGGACAAGTAAATAGAGCACCCTGGTCATTAAAGCTTTTGGTGATATCAATTTATAAAATTAGGGTTTCAAGTTAATCTGAACTTTTTATTTGAAAAAACCGAGGATATTCGGTAGAGATTAAATACCAATCATTCATTCGATTTTTTTAAATAAAATGGAAAGGGAGTTGTTTATGGAGTCCCAGGAATTGCTCAAATGGTCAAAAGTGGCTGAAAATTTTATATTGTAGTATTTGAATGATGTTTTTGATAGTGGAAATGAATTCATCACCTTCAAAAACATTTAACCAACCTCTTAAAATTTGACAACTGTAACATAAATTTACAAAAAATTCTACCAGATTAGTTTCCAAATATAACCAAAATTTTGATAACTTTCCTAACAAAAAACAATTTTTGTTAGACTACGGCAATTGAAATTGTGAAAAACCCATTTAAATATAAAAACGCTTAGTACGAAAGTCCCGTTCAAATATAAAAGCGCGTATTGGCTAAATATGATCAGCTATGAAATTCGCAATACATATTATATACTAAAAACGCTTATTGCGAAAGTCTCGTTCAAATATAAAAGTGCCAATTGGCTAAATATGATCAGCAACGAAATTCTTTTTTTTCAAAACGAAAAAACGCTTTCTTTTTCATTAACAAAAAGATAGTATATTTTCTGTAGATACCATACCTTATTTTTTAGATCTCGTCTGTAACATTGAGGATTCTATCATGTTTTTTTATTCAAAAGTTGTTTCTCATATCAGTGTCTCTGTATGCATATTTTCCATGTTTTATTTGTAAGAGTGTTAACTATATTCTACTAACTCGTACAAAAAGAAATCGGCTTTCGTAATAAGTGCATGCATTCGACCAGCGTATGTAATTAACATCATTTTACATCAAAATTCTGGAATGTGTTCCCTAATTGATGTTAATACACTTATCATTAGTAAGTATGTCCTGTACATATGCTGCGAAGTGATACTTACTTGTCTCTGAGTCGATACCTCTCTTTGAAAGAAGATCAACTACCTAGTTTTGTTCTTTGTAGATGTGTGTGAATGTGATGTTTTGAAAGGTGGCTGCCAAATTTCGAATGTGGCTCATCTAGTTGGACAAGATTTCGGGATTGGAGAGAGTGTATTCTTTAACCCAATCAATAATACTCTTGGCATCTCCATGAATGAAGATGTTTTCTAGTTCCAGCCAATTTGCAAAATTGAGGACACCCTATAGCGCAATGATCTTAGCCCTGCTATCTGTCTCGTGGCCACCTTGCCACCAGAAATGGAAGAATTGACCCAACTCCACGATAATGACAACTCCACATCTACATCATCTCTGTTTCCAAGCCCCATCAAAGTCCTCTAGGATAGATCCCCTTAATGTTCTTATATTTTATCTTCCTTGTCTTTAACACTGTCTTCTTAGGACCGATCTGAGAAAAATATGTGATTATCTTCAGTACAACATCTCAAACCACCGGTCTTTTTTGATTGAACAACCAAGAATTGTGAGTACGCCATATGACCCAGATAATATAGAAGGGGAGAGATTGATACTCAGGCATGTCCTTAGGCCAAGTGATGAAGCAATTTTCCAGCGTGTGTAGGGAACCCAAATTATCTAGCTTCAAAATTTTCATCACCCCAGTCCACACTTCCCTGGCGAATGAACATCCAATGAGTAGATGGTCTACCTCCTCTTCTTATATCTAACACATGGAGAAAACACTCAAGCCTTGGAAGCCTCTACCCTGTAATTTATCCCAAGTAAGAATCTTTTTGTGTATGGCCAACCACCCAAAACACAAAAGTTTCTTGGGAATCTCCCACCCTCACACGACCTTAAACCAAGAGTTGAATGTAAATGATTTTTCTACCAATGGAAGATTATTGTAAATATCATTGAGTTTGGGATATCCATTCTTTGTTTGGCCTTCCCACTACATACTATCTTCACCATCACAAATACAATCACCTAAATCATATAAGTTTGTGAGAAAAGCTTCCCACTCAATAGGCAACTTATTGCTTAATCCAATATCAGTAGCGCTCATACAAGACGAATGGGCAAAGAATCAATTGTTCCTGTAAGCGATATGTGCGAATTTTGTGATGCCCTTGTTGTGGAGGGAGGATATGAGGGCAACCAAAAGGGAGTGATTTCCATTATGTTAGAAAATTATATATTACAGAGCAACGAAACACATAAAATATATTGCAGAAATATAAACATAGAAAATGTATAAAATAAGAGAGACATAGATATACGTGGTTCACCCAATTTGGACTACATCCACGGAGAAACAGCGAGTCCTTTCTTTTATATTATCCAACAAACTGAAGAGATACAACCTACAACAGATCCGTTGTAATTCTCTCTTCTCTCTCACACAATCTCCTGTCTTTTTCTCACTCAGAATACAGATTTACATAGTCGCAATACAATTCTCTCATATATAGCGAGGGGTTGCCTTCTAGGGCAAAAAAACCCTAAATTAAACATAACTTCAACCGTCAGATCTCCCCCTGGACCTCCCCTGCAGCATATATTTTACGGGAGGCTTTGTCGCCCCATTACGAAATGGGGTCCAATGCGGTGATATCTTTGAATACAGAAGATAATCAGGCTCCACATCCAACACATTAAAGCCCTTTAAAGCGTGTTGGCTTAGTGGGGCCTGACCTAGGTTCATAAGTGATTTAGCCAAGAAAATCTCGGGTACTACTGGCCCTTTTGGCAAGAGTCCGCGGAGCGCGGACTGAGGTCTCACCCGAAGTAGTATGAGAGGGTGCTCGAACTAGGTTTCTGCACCTTGGGGATGTCTGATATGAGGTGATTGGTATGCGGTCCAACCTTTACACTTACTGCGATATGCGCACCAGCGGGCACCCTGCGTCTTGCAATACTGTCTTCGCGCAGCTCTAGCCGTAGCGTGACCCGCGATATCTACCCAAGTCTTCCTTAATTAGGCTCTGTTAGTTGATTACTTAGATTATTTTCATATATAGGCGTTCATACAAGTATTCATCAATTGTGCGCAGTAAATAAACAGAGTACAAGTAATGCATAACATCAAAATACAGATTCAAGAATAGATGCACAGAGTAAACTTCTCTTTATTAACTTTCAATCCCAAGTACAGACCCAACTCCGCCCTGCGCACTCAGTTGCAGGGGTCCGTGCACTCAGCTGCGGACTCTACTAGGCCTTTGCGCACTTAGCTGTAGAGCCTCTTCCTACTACTATGACCCAGTGCACTTTAGATCCAACTCTTAACCTCGAACCATGCCTTCACTATTCTCTCTATTATTCGCTATTTTTACACTTGGAGCCTCACTCTATTTATACCATTCCATGGTCCGCAGACCATGGGTAGGCCGACACAACTTTACATTAAATTACAATATTTTAGGGCGAACAGCGCTATAACTCATTCTAGACTTCGCGCCCGCAATTCGCGGAGTCTTACGATACAATTGACCAAAACATGGGCTTTGAGCCTCAAAACATGTTGCGGGGGATCCCATGCCCAACAGGCCCCCAACACAATCATCGTGACTCGTCCCCAGTCACTCTGCTAGTGCGACGATCTTGGCACGAAGCCCCTCCAACTGTGCCTGTGCTGCGCAAAGGTCCGCAACGCATTGTTGTTCCGTCTACTGGATCTGCTCCATTCTTGTTTCTGAATCATCTGCGTCTGACTCGTGTCTCTTCTTTGGTACCGCCTTCTACCAATTCCTGTAGGGCTTCAGGCGACTGCCGTTTACTTTTCCTGGGAAGGGTTCTCCATTAAGTTTGACTAACTTGACCGCGCCTCTGTCTGTGACCTCTTTTACCACATATGGTCCCAACCAGTGCATTCTGAACCTTCTAGGAAATTTTTCAAACTTGCTATCATACAATAGCACTATGTCGTTTACCTTGAAGGTGCGCAACTTGATATGGCAGGCATGCCAAGCTTCTTCATGCTGCTTTTGAACCTGCTGGTGAAATCCTGCGAGACTTTCTTTCAGAGCTTCGCGGTCCGTCATGGCTGTGAACACTGCTATACGCAGACTAGGTACGATGTATTCCATCGGCATGACTGCTTCTGTACCATAGACCAACCGGAATGGTGTCTGTCTCGTCAATTTCTTGCACGTTGTCCTGTACGCCCATAACATAGCGGGTACGCATAGGTCCCAGTCGTCCTGTTGTATGTTACATACTTTAGTCAGCGTGGTCTCTAGTTTTTTATTGAATGCTTCTACTGTTCCATTAGCCTGTGGGTGGTATGGTGTACTTTTCTGGTTATAAACCTGGAACTCTTCTGTAAGCGTGCTGATGGTTTCATTAAAGAAATGTGTTCCGCGATCGCTCATTAAGATTTTTGGACAGCCAAATCATGTCAACATGTTTTTGAACAAAAACTTTGTAGCGTGGCAGCCGTGCAGTCCTTGACCGGTTGTGCTTCTGCCCATCGTGTCAGGTACTCCGTCGCGGTGATGATGTAGCGCGCACCTGTCTTTCCTTGAGGTTTGATTGGGCCCACAAAGTCGATTTCCCATTTCTCAAATGGCTGTAGTGTCATTTGGGGATTTAGTGGCATCTCATCCCTTCGTGATGGTTTTCCCGTCCTTTGACATATATCGCAGGTCTTACAATTCGCTTTCGAAACCTGGTGCAGGGTCGGCCACTGTAACCCTGCGCGAAGAATCTTTTGTGCGGTCACGTGTCCTGCATAGTGTCCTCTTGCAGCACCCCCATGTGCTTCTGCAAGGATCTGACCTCGTTCAAATTTAGGTACGTGTCTTCGCAATATCTCATTGTTGCAAAGTCGATTTCCCATTTCTCAAATGGCTGTAGTGTCATTTGGGGATTTAGTGGCATCTCATCCCTTCGTGATGGTTTTCCCGTCCTTTGACATATATCGCAGGTCTTACAATTCGCTTTCGAAACCTGGTGCAGGGTCGGCCACTGTAACCCTGCGCGAAGAATCTTTTGTGCGGTCACGTGTCCTGCATAGTGTCCTCTTGCAGCACCCCCATGTGCTTCTGCAAGGATCTGACCTCGTTCAAATTTAGGTACGTGTCTTCGCAATATCTCATTGTTGCCCATCTTGTAGAGGTGCCCCGTGATGACAAAAAAATCCATCGCGCGCACTACCAATTCCTTCTTCTATTTGATTGAGTACTTCTTTGGCGCAATCCTTGTTGTTAGAAAATGGATTATATCTTCGAAGTGTCCGTCCGCGACGCTACTGCAAAGACCTGTGCATCAAGTAGTCGCTCCTCCAAATTTGTTGGTTCCTCGCCCGTCTCAATTCGTGACAAGTGGTCTGGTCCTACGTTTAAGCGTCCTGACTTGACTATGACCTCAAAATCATATCTTTGAAACAGTAACAACCATCTGCATATGCACCCCCCCAACAAAGGCTTGTTCACCAAGTATTTCAACGCGGAATGGTCGGTATACATCTTGAAATGTCTGCCAAGTAAATAGTGTCAGTATTTCTGGAGCGCGTACACCATTGCCAACCCCTCGTGTTTGGTAGTAGAGTAGTTCTTTTCTACTTTGGACAATCTTCGACTCGCAAACGCGATCGGGTGATCCACACCCTCCGCGCCCTCCTGTGTGAGTACGGCTCCCAACGCGATACATGATGCATCAACATGTACATGAAATTCCATGTCCCATTTCGGGAAGACCAAAATTGGCTTGAGGCTAGTTTCCATTTAGGACATCCAAACTCTTCATGCAATCATCATTCCAGCAATATGTCACATCTTTTTTCAATAGCTTTTCCATCGGCGTGGTTATTTGGGCATAACTCTTGATAAACTTCCTATAGTAGCCAGTGTGCCCCAAAGTAGCGCGTAATTGTTTGACACTGCGCGGTGCTTCCAGATTCAGAATAACAACAATCTTTGCAGGGTCCACCATCAGGCCTTATTTGCAAACCACATGGCCTAGCAGGTTTCCAAAGGGAACGAGGAAGGTGCACTTTTTAAGGTTTAGCGCAATCTGGTGTCGGCGGCAAGTATCCAGCATCAAACGTAAGCTCGCTACATGGTGCTTAACTAATCCAAAGACAGTCCAATCGTCCAGATAGACCTCCAAGAACTTGTGGATGTATTCTTTGAACGCCACCACCACTATGCGTGAAAATATTGCTGGCGCGTTCCTCAATCCAAAGAGCATAACGGTGTACTGAAAGCAGCCCCATTCTGTTGCGAAGGTTGTTTTTTTTCTATCTTCTGGCGCGATCTTAATCTGATGGTACCCTGAAAAGCCATTCGTAAATGAGTAAGCTTCCTGACCGCCAACATTCTCCAATACTTCATCTGTGAATGGTGTTAGGAATGGATCATGAACACAGGGGTCGTTGAGCTTCTTCAGGTGCACGCATATTCTTATCTTGCCTTTTTGTTTTTTCTCTTGCACTACCATAGGACTCACCTAATCGGATTCTTCCACTGGTTCAATAATTCTGGCTGCAAGCATTTTGTCTAATTCGTCGCGGAACTTTTTTTTATACTTCGGGTTCAAGCGATAAGGCCGCTGCTTAACTGACTTCACGTCTGGTTTCAGAGTGATCTTCATCATTCCTAAGTCGCCAATGATCCCTTTTAAGTCCGTGATCTTGGTCGGGAACAAATCTTGGTATTTGTGGAGTAACTCAGCGACCTTATCTACCGTAGCATCATCCCAATAGTCACCAAGTGTTGCATACTTCGGCTTCGCTTCTGTGCCAATGTTTACCTGCTTTTTTTTAGTGGCGCGGTGATGTTGGAATCCTCAATTGATGGCCCTCGAACCTCACGACAGCCTTCGGTTTCTGGAATATTAATATTTCGGGGGTCGTGATCATCCTCCTCCACCTGCGCGTTATAACAGTCCAGGTTGCTACTGAACTGTACCGCCCATTCTGGAAGAAGTACTTCCATTGGTTGCTGTGGTATTTTAAAGATAGCAGCTTTCAGTGCTTGTAGCGCATCGTCCACAGAGTCTAACCAACGATCTTCAAATGTGAATGTTAACAAGAATCCCTCGCGTAAGACATCCCATTCGACCGTACCATGTCGGAGCTCTGTCTCAGTATACCAGTTAATGGGTATGACATCTAGGGTATGGTAGAATAAGTGTACCCATTCAGGCTGTGGTTCTTCCCCGTAGACCTTGGTCCATTTCGTGAGGTGCGTGCGTGGGTCATCTCGTCCATCGTATTTGTCTTCCAACCGTAGTTGCAGTTTCCCAAATCGTAGGCGCATCATCCTTTTGCATCCACGCCAATCCTCAAAATTTCCTTGATGTGTACCCCACCATCATGCGGGTATTGCGCGCAGTGCCCACTTCAACGCATTGAACCGCTGCTGTTCTGGTACCGCGCTTTTTCAAATTTGCTCAGGAATTCATCCATCGCTGTCAATCCATCATATGTCGGCAGCGCTCTTGCCTCTATTGTCACGCAACGTAGTGATATAACCATCATGTTGCAATTCAGCGTCGTCACTTCGTGGAACCGATTCTTCTATCGCTCTTCGTTTGAATCCGAAGTGCAGGAGCTTTCGCACTCCCATGAGATCTGCCCATCTACAGTCGGATTCACCCAGTCTTGGTCTCGCGTAGTTATCTTGTAAATACAATCAAGATCATCGTCGCGCACTGGTTCAGTGTAGCGCGCTCCTTTAGCTAGATCCAGTGGGACTACTACGCGTAGTGACTTTTTCTCGAAGATCATTTTGCACTTCTTTAGGTTGATGACTCCGTTCATATCGGTGGCCTAGTCTATTCCTAACAACATGGGATAGGGATTACTGTTATCAACAATCTCTATTACTTCAAAATACGCCTGCGCGCTCGCGCCTTCAATATCAATTGTTACCCCTTGCAACCTCCCCATGGGCAAAATTTTCTGTTGGTTCGCCATTCGTAATTGAATAGGGGACCATTGTAACGCGGGCCTGCCCATGCGTTCCCATGTTTGCTTCGGTAATACATTCGCGTCCGAACCCAGATCTAGAATTACCTGATCCATTTCATACTCACCAATCTATGCAGTCAACCTCATTTCCCTTCCAGTGTGCAATACATGCTTCCCCAATTTCTGGACTATGCGTGGTTCCCATGACCCACGCACCTGGTGATCAGCTCTTGTAGTCCTTTAACTGCCTTGCTGTCACGCAACAAGTTCATGCATGTCTCCAGAAAGGTAGTGAGCATTGAAGGATCCATTCCTGGCTCTGGTTGATCCTTACTACCTGAAGTGGAGGCCTCCGCGAAGCTCTTCGTAGTTTCCATGAATGTCTCATTTGCGCGTTCTAAGTCAAACTCGAGTTCCTTTGCAAGAGCCTTGTGAACCCTTTCATACGCACCAATCTATGCAGTCAACCTCATTTCCCTTCCAGTGTGCAATACATGCTTCCCCAATTTCCGGACTATGCGTGGTTCCCCTGACCCGTGCACCTGGTGATTAGCTCTTGTAGTCCTTTAACTGCCTTGCTGTCACGCAGCAAGTTCATGCATGTCTCCAGAAAGGTAGTGAGCATTGAAGGATCCATTCCTGGCTCTTGTTGATCCTTACTACTTGAAGTGGAGGCCTCCGCGAAGCTCTTCGTAGTTTCCATGAATGTCTCATTTGCGCCTTCTAAGTCAAACTCGGGTTCCTTTGCAGGAGCCTTGCGAACCCACGTACTTTCCTCTAGCAGCTTCCCCGTATCCTCTCCCATGGCTGTATCGCTGCTGAGCATCATGTTTACATTCGGGTCCTCTTCGCACGGTTTAGACTTCATCATTTGTATATTCTGAGTCGGTGGAGGCTGGAATACCCCTTTTTCGCGCATCCTCGTGATCAACGTAGGACAGTTTATTGTTGCATGATCGAACTGAGCACAATACGTATAGGATATCCTTGTCGTGTTGATACAATTGCCGGCATAGTGCCTTGGTCCTCCGCAATTGTAACAAATTAATTGTCCGCGGCCCCTTTCTGGTCCCATTCTAGCTTGTCCTCAACCTCGCCCCTGAAATCCAACGCGCGCCATCTTTGCATCTGGGTTGAGGGCTCGTGTTTCGGTTTGCATCCTATAGGCAGGGGTCCGATCCATCATTAGCTCGTAACTGTGGCAAGTGCGCTCATCGTGGCCTACCAACCTGTAGAAATTACAAAACAATTGCTGGGGTGTTTGTGTATACTTCTGCAACAAATGACAATTATCCGTCGTGTGTTTCCCTCCTATCTGGCAGGTCGCACACCATAAAGCGGGTGTCGCACTCGGCCTTGTTTGTGCCTCAGGTCTCATTGGCATTGGCCCTCCTCCTGCCAAGTAGTTCGCGAACATTGGACATTGATCTTTGTCATGGCCCCGGCCTTTGCATTTTATGCACCATATTTCCTCGCGCGTCTTTGGCCGCGGTGTCCTATCCTGCTTCAAACTTTGCATTTCCAAACACAGATTCTATAATTGCGCGTGGATTTGTTGAACCCCCAACCCAGGGTCTTGTATCGGGGTCTCATGTAATCTCATTGCCATTTCCAACGCTTCGGCCTGGGTGGAAAGTTTCTGTTGTGACAGTGCCGTCCTCAAGTGCGGTGTCAGAGATGCTACAAACCATGCGCAATGCTGCCCATCTATCAACGTCATATTGGCTTCGCGGATTGTACTCTTCAGCCGTTGATCCAGATCCAGGGAGTCTCGCTCGGGAGCATCACGATTTCTTTAAACCTGATGATTGATTGTGTTTCTGACTTTAGTTCGCTAAATTCCCTATTCAGCGCATTCTGGATCTCTGCTATCTCTGTGTTTGGGTGGTTGTTAGAGTGCTTGATATACCATGTCAATGCGCGATCCTGCAGTGCGCTCACCAATGTAGCCTTATTAATATTGTCCTCTGTGACACCTTGTGCTTCCCATAGTGCTATTACCACGAACTAGAATTGGTCCGGATTTTCATTCCCTACTTTGAATATTGGCAGTTTGATCGTGCTTGCCATACTGAACTGTGGAGGGGGTGGAGGTGGAGTGGGTGGAGATGGAGGTGAGAGAGGCGAAGCGGGTGGCGGTGTGGGTGGAGGTGGTAACCGCGGAATGCGCTGCCTTATCAAACTGACCACGCTTCTCGAAGAGACCTTAGCGAACTCGTCCTCGCTCTATCATGAGGGTGAAATTAAGAGACTGTTTTCTAATTCTTCGCTACTCTTGTAAATCTTTCCGCTCCGCGTAGTCCCAAACATTAATGTATTCACATGACCATTTTTTCACACAATAGCATCTTAATCCAAGTATTCAAACACTTAATATACTTAATTCGCGGTCCCTTGAGAAAGTGTCGCTCTGCCTCGCTGTAGCTCATGGTCATGTCTACTGCAAACTCAGTGATAAATCCCCCTATTATCCGGCCGATCCAATGGTCCACGACTCGTGCGATTTTATCTTCTGATGCGTTTAGTTTGCGCACTAATTCTGTAGTCCACACTATTGGTTTGTTGAGCCTACACCTTCCCTCGCTATCGGCTAACTTCGCGATCCACTCATACAGCTTAGATGGAAAGGATGCAAAGAAAATCTCGTGGATTTCTGTATACACGTAGCGCTCCAACAACTTTTCCTCAGATACTTGCGGAGTTCTGTTTTTCGGTGTCGCGAACTTGTGAATCTTCTTGTCCAATCACAATTCAATTTCCTTCTTTGTTGGGTTCCAGTGGCACGACATCAGACATTCCTTATGTAGATCCGGGTCCCGGCAACAGAACTATTTGTTGGTTTAGTGGGGCCTGACCCAAGTTCATAAGTGATTTAGTCAAGCAAATCCTGGTACTACTGGTCCTTTCGGCAATATTCTGCGGAGTGCGGACTGAGGTCTCACCCGAAGTAGTATGGGAGGGTGCGAGAACCAGGTTTCCGCACCTTGGGGATGTCTGATATTAGGTGATTGGTACGCGGTCCAGCGGGCACTTCATGTTTTGCAATACTGTCTTTGCGCAGCTCTAGCTACAGCGCGACCCGTGATATTTACCCAAGTCTTCCTTAGTTAGGCTCTGTTAGATGATTACTTAGATTATTTTCATATATAAGCATTCATACAAGTATTCATCAATTGCGCGTAGTAAATAAACATAGTACAAGTAATGCATAACATCAAAATACAGATTCAAGAACAGATGCACATAGTAAACTTCTCTTTATTAACTTTCAATCCCAAGTACAGACCTGACTCCGCCCTGCGCATTCAGCTGCAGGGGTCCGCGCACTCAACTACGGACTCTACTAGGCCTCTGCGCACTTAGCTGCAGAGCCTCTTCTTGCTACTATGACTCAGTACACTTCAGATCCAACTCTTAATCTCGAACCATGTCTCCACTATTCTCTCTATTATTCACTATCTTTACACTTAGAACCTCACTCTATTTATACCATTCCATGGTCCGCAGACTATGGGTAGGCCGACACAACTTTACATTAAATTACAATATTTTAGGGCGGACAACGCTATGACTCATTCTAGACTTCGCGCTCTGTGCCCGCAATTCGTGGAGTCTTACAATGCAATTGACCAAAACTTTGGCTTTGAGCCCCAAAACATGCTGCAAGGGATCCCATGCCCAACAAAGCATCCATCCCAACCTCCATCTGTCTGCGATCCCATATTGTCCATTTCATAAACGCCAACATCCAATGGAAGTTCTTCGACATGCTCCTCCAGATGTATGATGCTCCAGCTACCCTTCTTGTCCCCATCCTTGTCCATGTCGAGAGGGTTTGGCTCTTCATACATTTATCTCTAATGATTTTCCCCATATACCATTGTCACTTATAGCCCTCCATAAACTTTTTATGATTAAGGCACAATTGAAGTTATGAGTGCTCAATATACCCCACCCCCCTGCTGCAATCGGTCTAGCAATGGCCCTCCATCTTACCAGGTGAATCTTCCCCTTCAACTCAGAACCTAACTAGGTAAATCTCGCCATAATCTCATCAATCTTATGATAGACCTCCATGGGCAGCAGCAACAAATGCATCTGGAACACCGAGATGTTCTGAAGGACGAATGTGACTAAGATCAATCGACCACCTAAGGAAAGCCATTTGTTTACCTACCTGGAGAATTTTCTGTTAAATCTGTCCATTGGCCAATCCCAATACTTGTCATTGTATTTATTTGCCTGTAATTGAAAACCCAGATATTTGATGTCCACTTCCAGGTTAGTCGTTGATATACCAAATAAGGAACAAATACCCCTGCACTGTGGGTCATCCAAGTCTTCTGTGATCAATATAGATTTGTGTTTTTTTTCATAGAGGCCTGATGCCTCGCTAAAAGACGGGATAATCTGGTGGATAATCCTCCAATAGTCATTATCATTCATGCCTCCAAAAAGAAGTTTGTCGATAAACATAAGATGTGTGCCCTGCACGTTCTTTGTTACCTTCATTCCCTTAATTCTACCTTGATCTTTTGCCTCTCTCAGCGTGCAACTCAGACATTCCATAACCAGAATAAATATAAGTGGCCATAATGTACATCCCTTACGGAGTCCCCGTGGAGCCTTCAAGAAACCAGTTGGGAGTCTGTTTATTATAATTGCAAAGTTCGTTTTCTGTATATATGCCATTATCCAGCCAATATTTCTGAGAGAGATGCCCACCTTGTGCAATACCATCCTCAAAAACTCCCAGTCGATACAATCATATGCCTTGATCAAATCCACCTTTGATCAAACTCGCCTGCCTTTTCCTAACCTTCATAGTATGCAGCCATTCCTGTGCTATGCCTATAGCATCCTCTATTTGTCTTCCATCTAAAAAGCCAAACTGTTCAGGGGAGATGTATGCCGAAAGTGTCTTCTTGATCGTCATTTCAATCAGCTAAGAAATAATATTATATATTGCATTACAAAGAAAAATGGGCCTATAGTCTGATAAATATGTCGGGGTATCCTTTTTTGCGATCAATGTAATGAAAGTAGCGTTCAGAGCCCCATATATATACCCAATAACACAAGATTCTTCTACAATTGCAAGAACGTCAGGTATCGTAAGATCTTGGAAATGGTGAAACAGTGCCACGCCCCATCCATCTGGTCCAAGGATTTTTTCTTTCGCACTTGCCTGAATGACCTCCATTACCTCCTCTTTCTGAATCGGTCTCCCCAAAGTCTCATTCTCCCCCTGTTTGAACAGATGGGGTAGATGTTCAATCATTTCCCGCTGTGCAGCGTAATCCTGTTCCCTAGCATCAGATTGGCTTTTGTAATGTTTGTAAGCCTCCTGTTCAATCTTGAATTGATCATATAGTATTTTTCCATCAGCGCGTCTGATGCCCTTTTTTGAGTTCCTCTGTTTCCTGTTATTAGCACACACATGAAATAATTTGGTATTTTTATCCCTGATCGCCACCCACAATGCACAACTCTGTGGTCGTCTTTTTGACTCCTGTGCCAACACCATCCTATTTCTGTCCCCTTCTAGTTCAATGCTCTTGTATGAATCAGAAAACAATAATGGGTCTTCGGGATCATTATAGTATCACAGAGCAATGTCAATATCAGTGAAAGCCTTGAATTCTACCTCTTTTTTCTTTTTAATCCAAATTTCGGCTTTCTTCTTTAATGCTTGAAAGTTTTTCGACAATATTTCCCATCTATCGACGCGCAATAGTGATGACCAGCTGACTCCATACCTCATACACCATAGAATTGAAAGTCTCATTACGTAACCAAGTGGAGTCAAATTTGAATGGCAAGTGCCCCCCTTTCCCCAATCGCTCCCATGACATTCTGATCGGATGGTTGCCTGAAAGAAATGTAGAAATGACCATCGATTTGGCCCCCTTCAATATCCCAACTAGAGATTGACTGGTGAGAAAGCAGTCGAGTGGCTTCGAATTGCCTCCATTCCAGTACGACCAATCCTCCATGTCGGGACCATATACACCCGAACAATGTCGCACATATCGAATGAGCTCATGAAATTAAGAATTTTTTTTGAAAGTCGGTCTACAGTTGCTCTTAACTCCCAAATCTCCTGTCTACCCACTGTAAAATTGAGGTTTACGGACAAAATGATTGAATGTAAAGCCAATATACTGGAGGCGGCAATATTCTCCCAGAATGTACGCCTACCAAAATATGGGGCATAGGGATTGACGAGACAGATTGTGTGTGTGGTTCCCTGTAGATGCCCTGTCAACAGAATGCCATCATCAAAAAGAAATGCCAATAATGAAATATGGTTTGGGTTCCATATCCCTCCCAAACGACCGGAGAGTACTATAGCATACGACGCACAAACAAACTAGTCAGGACAAACATCCAGCATAAGTGCCCATGATCGCTCACAGTTAAACATGGCTTCTTGTAGAAAAATAATGGAAGGATTATGTATTTGAACTAAATCCCTAAGTGCCCAAACCTTATGGGCCGCACCCTAGCCTTTAATATTCATTGACATAATGATCATGGGGGCCCGGTGTATCAGGTGTATCCCCTCTAAGGACCCCACCAATGAGGGATTTGCCATACAAAGACTTCCCACTGTTTTTATCGGACTCATCCAATGAGCCATCCTCCAATATATCGTCTAATTTTAGAAGGAAGGGGACAAAATGGTTACATTTAGAGACTTTCTTGTATTTAATGGCCCGCTTCTTCTTACTTATATAAGACCCAGGGTTAGTAGCCACACCCTTCCCTTTCCCAGTGTGGAAGAAGGACCTCCTGATCATAAGAGGTTACAAACTGATTGACGAGGAAAGAGATAGTGTCTCCAGCTCCTTATCTAAAGAGATAGGGACAACTAAAGTAGCCACAACGAAGTTCCAGGGATAATGTCGATGGTAGAAATATGGGTAGATTTATGAGAAATGCAGGGTTCCACATAACCCACTCCCACCGCCACCCCCCCCCGGGACGAATCACATCCCCAAAAGATGGTAAAGATAGATTATAGGGTTCCAAAGGATCATTATCATCTTTTGGAGGTAGATGAGCAGATACCCCACCCAAGCACGAATTATCGATATTATCATGTGACAGAAAATTAATATATTCTAGATTAAATAGCAGATCATTAATTTTCGGGATGATAGGATTACCTGCATACAATTCCTTAGAACAATTCGACATAATCGGAGAAATGATCACGTCGGCCTCCCCTTCCCCAGACGCGGGAAACGACTAGCTGCGATTATTTCCCATAGAGAATCGCTGAGGGAAAACCTGTGTGAGATGACCAATAGTTGATAGAGATGTTAGACAATGGAAGGGTATCCCCCAATAGTCGATAGAGATGTTAGACGAAGAAGTTCCACATCTGATTACTAAATCCGCTAGAAAACCCCTCCCAAAGTCCATTTCGACCAATACCCAAGCCATCCGCTTCTCTAGTTGTCCAAAGCTCCCCTTATCCCAGTAGTAAAACTTGGCAAGACGATTAGCTATATTCCCAATAGCAGCCTCGTTCCACGGCTCCAGTGGTAGCCCAGGAAATTTTGCCCAGACGAGGTTCCTTCTTGATGTCTCCATGAACAGGTCAAAACGAGATCGCCATCGTTGTAACACAAGAACCCTTCTACCGTTCACCCATGGAGACACCAGAATGATTTCAAATTCCTCAGTGGACAAAAAATCTATGCAAATCCATCCATTAGAAAGAATGTTGATCTATGGGCGATATTTCAGCACCGAGAACCACCAAGCCTCCACCCATTGCTTCATTTGTTCTCCGTTCATTCTCAAATGGTGATACCGGACCGCTAATGTCTTCAATTTCAGCCTCTCCAAGGTTTCCCAATAGAAATCAACCTGAGCATTAGAGGTGGCTCCCCCGAGACCACTTTCAATGCCCTATATTGCTTGTGAGCAGCAGAAACCCCCTCCCTATTGCCAGTTGAAACACTTCTATCCCCTACCATCCGAGGGAGCTTTTTGATATCTTGCAGAGGGAGTGTCGATGGAATGTGCGAAGTGGATGTTCTGCGGGATAGACCCTCTCGTTCGGCCTGTACCGTAATCTCCACCAGTGCTTCAGGACAGATGGGAAGAAACCCCGGCGTGTCAGCTATGTGTCTTCACCTGACGATGATCAACAACGAAATTTGCAATACATATTTTATACATTAAATATGGTTATGGATGGGGAATAAGAGAGATATTGTATGTTATAAATATAAAGAATGATACAGATTATACTTGGACTTTATTGTATGTTATAAATATAAAGAATGATACACCTTATACTTAGACTTTGTATGGAATGACATTGTCACCTAAACTTGAGATCCTTTCCACTGATTTCCTGTTGGCCTGATCCCTTACTAATAGAAAATATTTCTATTGAATCTATGTCACCCAGGCAAGTCCTTAGGTCCCACTGGCTAAACTCTCAAAGACGAAATATTTGGCAACATAATACTATCAAACTGTAAAATGTCCCCTCTTCACAAAACATCTTAATATCATGAGAGAAGGGTTGTTCTGGGAGTGATATTTTCTCAGCAAGTGTCGAAGAGGAGCCATACAAGTAGTTTATCATATTCAACTTGATTCTGCTTAAAGTTCATGAATTTTATGTATTTTTCCTAAATTTAGGGCTAATCGTGGCCTTTTAAAACATAAATGTCACGATCTGTTTTTTTTATTTGGAATGACCTCGTCACCTAAGCTCGAGTTCCTCTCCAGTGATCTCTCATTGATCTCATCCATTACTAATTGCAAATATTTTTTCCAAATCTATATCAACCACGCAAGCTCTCATGAGGAAAATTTCCAACATAATACTATGAAATTCCAAGGGTCCCTTCTCTCTGCACATCACCTCTTAATAATATCAGAGAAGGGTTCGTTTTGGTGGATATTTTCTTATCATGCGTTTAACATGAGTCATATAAGTATTTTATCATATTCACCTTGTTTATGGTCAAAATTCATGACTTTATATCTCCTTCCATAAAGTTAGGGATAATCATGGCCTTTTAACAAGTCAATGTGATCATGTGACTTTTTATATCTCCTTCCATAAAGTTAGGGATAATCATGGCCTTTTAACAAGTCAATGTGATCATGTGACTTTTTTAGCATGACCTCGTCACCTAAGCTACAATTCCTTTCTAGTGATCTCTCGTTTGTCTCTTCCCTTACTAATTACAAATATTTCTACTAAATCGACAAATATTTTCTAAATGCACTCAAAAATTGCGTTCACATGAAAATAACAATATAATATAAATACATCAGGTTATGTCTCGAGAGAGCTAGTCTAGTTTGGACATACAATCTCTTGGTTGAGTGTATCTCAACTAGACACCAATCTAGGAAGCTAACTAGTTGGGGAGAATCTCTCAACAAACTAGATCTCAACAAACTCCCAAATACTAGGAACAAACTCCTGTACATATAACGAATCACAACAAAGACAAGTTGGAATTATATTTTCCAAGTCCCCCCTTTAATGACCACTTGTCTCAGTCTCACTCAACAAAGTCTAATTGTGGTCCTAGTGTTTACAAACATGATAAAAATAATATGTTGATGTCCATATAAAGGAACAACCATCTACTAGAATGCATTGGTACCCAACCGTTGCAACCGTCAGTCTACTAGGATGCCCTTTGCATACATGGTTCTGTCAACCATTATAATTGCATACCTGTACCTATACCTGTAAATCCCCCTCTATCATCGTCATCGTGGGTTTTCTCGGATTACTCACAACCATGCTTTGGGTTGTATCCGCTGACCCTAAAACATGGCTACATGAATCCCTGTCCAGTTTACTCTCACACATGGTTTCTGGCTTACCGCAAACCTCCACTACAAAGTCGTTTTCCGCTGACCACAAACCTGCACTTACAAAGTGGTTTTAAGATTACCACAAACTTCATGGGGGTACACATAACTCTAGGTGCATAACATTACAAATCTTTGAAGGACCACTACAAAACATCATAGACTTGCTTACTAATACATGTATGTGACACAAAATAGACTTTAATCATGAATCTATTCCACAAAGTCACAGAAACTTTCACTTGGTTGTCCACCATCCTTTAATTGTTGTTGTTGCTCCTTTACCTTAACTTTTGAAATTGTTCACATCTTGGGAATTTTTGTCTTTCTCAATTAGGTCTTCGAACTCCATGATTAACCTGTCATTTGTTAGAGTCGTGAATTCTAACAAAATAACTTTACCTACATTAGGTTAGCTAGGCTCAATAAGGCTCAATACATTCAAGATTCCAAATACGAAAAAAATAAATAAAAAAATCTCACCCTATTGTCCACATGTTGTCATGGCTCCAATAAGTTGGCCATACCTATTAAGCTATGTCATAAATATAAACCAAATCACCTTAGCTTCTACCGTCAAATTGACTTCAAGCTGCTTCACAAAACAAAATTAGCAAAGCTAGATATACTAGGGCCACCAAACAAGACAACATGATTGATTCCTCAAGCATTCGCACACCAAGGGATCGATGATATGCAATTTTTTTTCTTTTGTTGCATCACCCTCCACACTGGTTTGTGCGCCACACTTCTGCGTTTCTCTCAAAAATACAATCTCAGAGATTTCAGTTGGGAAGAATTCAAATTGCTAGAACACAGGACACATAACACCGCACTATTGTCAGGCCTCAACTCAGCTAGAAACTGCAATACATGACTTTACACCAGTCGGCCTTGCAAAAATTCCATGAACCACTGCTCACACTTGGCACGCAAACCAGCTCTACATCTTCAGCTCCAGTGTTCGGTTCACATCTACCACTATGTTGTGTAAAATGTCGCCATGCCTCGGATCAGTTAAATCTCTCCTTCAGAGAAAACACTATTGCCTCCTCGGCTCGATTTCTTTGACTCTTTGTTAGATATCGTGTAGGGGAATAAGACCTCACCTAGACTTAGTTAATGTAAACTTTACCTCAACCTCGTTCTGTCAATAACACCAAACTTTGTTGTAACGATGCCTCCCCTCATATCTACCCACTTTCATCAACGTACTTGGGGTAAACATGAGATGAGGAGCTACAATGACAAGACGCAACCTCCTAAGTGACCTTAAGGAAGTGGAATCGATGGAAACCCACAAAACAGACCTTCTATACCTGCTACAGAACTCATAGAAACCTTCCCAATCATCCCGATGACACTTCCCTGGGTCCGTCTGAGTTTTTGGCGCATCAAACCCTTGGACACTCACTTGATATGGACAAGGTTGTGTCTGGGAGGCTCCCGACGCTCCCACAACAAAGCATGGGTGCGTTTGGGGACTTTTCTCCTCAGAGATGTGCCTGCGACTCCAGGATTTGTGCCACTTTTCAAGCCCAGAATCTAGGTCACTGCCCATAAACCCCTGTAGATTTCAGAATCCATAATTTACATGACAACAAGACTTGCAAGACAAAAAATGGCTCCACGACTAGGCCTGACCATCCCCAACCGGGATTGACATTCTGTCAAACACTTGGCATCAATGCAACCCATCGGACATGAATACAAGACAGAGCAGAAATGACTGATAACTCATATGAGACTTGACAAGAAGGATCGCCACCCTCTCCCCTTAAATGTTTTGACATCAATTAAGTCGTGCATCCATTATCTTTTTAGTTACAAGTAAATACATGAAATAACTATGACTATAACCAATCATATAACCATGCTTATAACCAACATTAACCATGTAAATAACAATGAGATAATAGTAATTAAGGCCACATAATAACAAGTACAAAACTAAGAGAACTTAGCTTTTATTAAACATGGGGAAGAGCCAACTAGGTTCAGGACTTCCACGTCCCGCCCAACCATAGACATTGATGAACTAAACCTTTCTTTCTGCCTGTTAAACACACATGGACAGTGAAAACAATAGGAAAGATAAATCAGTGAGTTCAATTTTTATTAACAATAGATGTACATTTATAGTACAAATATGTGACTCTTGGGATTCAGATCCCAAGGTCTCTTGGACTGCTTTTGTCCATTCGAATTCCACACTAACCCTTTAGGATTAGGTGTCCAACATTCCCCCCCTTAATCCGAAGGGTTATGTATGAGTCCAAGAAAAGAGCTGTAATACAAAATGTGCAAAAAATACATGGCAGCACTAGGCTGAATGTGCTCTATGAAATGTCGGTATAAAGGGCGGTGGTTTAAGGATGACCACCAACACTGGAATGCTTAGTGCAGATCCCGGAACTCTTCCAAAACTGGCAAGAAACTGAAGTTTTCTGCTAGAGGAAGTGTTCTCAATCTGTGATGGTTTAAGGATGACCAACAACTCTGGAATGCTTAATGCAATTCCTGGAACTCTTCCAAAACTGGCAAGAAGCTGGAGTCTTCTGCTAGAGGAAGTGTTCTCAAATCTGTTCTTGGAATGCTTCCGAAACTGGCAAGAAGCTGAAGTCTTCTGCTAGAGGAAGTCCCAGATTGCCAACTGAAGGCATGTTCAGGCATCTTGTCTCTGACTACAACTCTGAAACTGGTGTGGCAGGTTGTGGCTTAGGCTCGCTTGATGTGACTTTGAAGCTTGTAGATGACCATCATTTTCCCCCCTGTCAGGTACAAGGTGAGAAGATGGAGAAAACTCAACTGCAAGACTGTTCAATATTATGGAACAAGTTCTGACATGTGTTTGGAATATCTTCTTGGCTGTTGATGCCCATTGCCAAGAAGCGATCCATCCAAGATGAATCTTTGTTCTTGCAGGACGTTTGTTTTTGAAGCATCTGTGTGAAGAATGGCTGGTTTTATGACAGTGCTTACATGGATGAAGATCAAAACAGTGATCTTTCAAATGGCCAACTCGGTCACAGTGTTGGCATTTCACGATCTGTTGTTGTTGTTGTTGCTGTGGAAGAGGGGCAGAATCTGGAACAGCTGAAACTGAACTGTCATAAGGAGCAGGTGAACTGTCATAAATGAATCCAGCACTCTGAAACTGAATGGGCTTGGCATAGTCTGGAATATGAAAGGACAAGTCCTTGTCATATCCAAGACCTGTTCTGTGCTTGTTGTGGACAAGTTGTTCCCAAGGTCTGATGATGGGCTTGGGAAGTGCAGTCTGAACCTGTGCATCTGCATGTAACTTTGCTGCTTTATCTGAATGAACTGTAACATTATTGACTTGCTGTTTATGGGAGTCTGCTTCATTGTTCTGAATAGAAACAGGTTCAGAATGATGGCTCCACTGCTGTAATTCTTCCTGCTGTAGCTTTGTTTCAAGCTGCAAAAACTCAATATTCTCATGTGCAGTTTGCAGAGAGGTTTGGATGTCAAAGAGAGTTTCTTTGTTAACTTTGACCATCTTATCAACAGTGGAATGAATTAGAATATTCAATAACTTTAATGCATCTTCAAGTCTAGCCATTTTTCTTCAATGTCACTTAAAAAACACAACTGAGGCAACAGCAACAGAAAAATAATATTGTACTCTTACTACAAGATATTGTAAGGGCTTATCAAGTGGCAACAATGTCGCGAAAATGGTTGATGGAGCAGGACCTGAGTAAGCTGGATGTTACCAAGTTAAACTACAATAAACATTTCTCGTCAAGCTACAATAAACATTGGTACAATTGGGCACATGGTAAATCAACAGTCCACAGTTCGTTTCAAGAATGAACTGGAGCATAACATCACCAATGCAAAAAAAATATATAAATGTGAAGATGAGCGCTGTCCTCAACTTCAAACTTCAGAGCATCTAGCTGCTATGGAAATCATGCAAAATCTCTACAAGAAACTGCTCCAAAATCTCTACAAGAAACTGCAAAAAATGACTCCAAAAATGTCTTCAAAAATGCTTCAAATTCACTTCACAATGCTGATCACTTCTCCACAAATCACTTCACTCAGAGGTTGTTTCAAATTGTTCCATGGACAACACCAAATCTGCTTCGAGGTGGCTTCAATACTGCTCTTAAAATCTGCTTGAGCATGTGCCAAGTCATAAAAAATTTGACTTACAAATCATCTATCAGCGTTAACTCCAGTTATACTGCATTCACCATTCAACAATACAACTGCAACGAGGCACATCCATTTGTCTATAAGCGAAAGCTTGTGCACAGTATCAGATTAAACAGAAGACTCCAGCTCTGATACCATGAACTGTAACCCATGCATGTAAACGAAATCTTCTTCGCTGGGAAAGACGAATTGAAAGACGAATTGAAGTCTGTCACGCGCTCCAAAAGTCCAGTGGTTCACGTTATACGGCAGAAAATGTTGTCTACCACGCCGTCGAAAAGTCCAGTGGTTCACGTTATACAGCAGAAAATGTTTCTTAATGCAAAAAATTCCATGCCCACCACAAAATATCGTGTGGACCGAAGAGAAAATAACAATAAAAGTACAACAAAAATGCTGGAAGGCCACGGCGACCCAAGACAAAATTACAGTGAAAATACAACAGTGGCCCACAAAATAGGCGTGTTCATCACGGGAATCTGCCTTATAAAAATGGGGTTAGCCTAGCATCACCATACCCGTTCAGAAAATGACATGATAAAGCAAAGTTTAAATCTTGTCAGCACAATACTGAGTTTATTCTCAGAAAAAAGGCTCACTCCATTTCAATTTCTTAGAAAAATGAACGGCTCTCTTCACCTTTTTTTTGAGAAAAGGGTACACAGTCTCTCCATCCTCACCACCATGCAATGGTCATTTGTTGATTTAAAAACTTGTATACAGTTACCCATCAAAATCATTATCTTAGCAAAATAATGAAATATTCTTTAGATTTAAAACAACGTTATTCTGGAAATATTCCATAACAACTCTTCTTCAACAGCCTCCTACTTCCGTTTGGTCCAGATTCGGAGCACTTCGCCTTTACAATGCAACAGTCCCACTGTTCGTCGTGTGTTCAGTGCGCCAAGATAAATTTTGAAATTGAATCCGCCGATGGAACCGCTGAGCTGGACCTGGACAATTTGGCCGGACAATTTCCCTTTTGAGGCGCCTTGTCGGCCCCGCCTGTAAAGCTTACAAACAACGCGCAGATGTGGTCGGACGCTCGATTCTCACTGAGTGGTTTAATGCGGAGAAAACCCCTTGCGCAGATGGATTTCAAGGTGGAGACGAGATTATCAGGCTGAGATGCGGGCACGTCCACCACGACAAGTGTCTAATCCAATGGCTTCAGATTAGAAATATATGTCCAGTCTGCCGATGGAACTTGCCTCCCCGTTCTCGTTTCTTCGCACAGTAATTCTAGACTCTCTTTCTTCCACGCATCCCACTCTCAACACCACCAGTTCGCCTTGTAGCATAGCACCAACTCATTCAAATGAGGCCACTGCTCTAGATTTTCTCTTAGTGGACATGAGTAGTCAGTGGAAGGGCCGCATATCCAACAATAACCGCCTTTGGAGTTTCAAGCTTTGTTTGAAGATCAATCTGATAAAATGTAAAGAGCAGATGATGCTGGGCAGATTCAGAATGGCAGAGACAGCGCAGGACAGAGCAGCGTAATCATGAAACGCTCATGGACAGTGCAGACAGCACGCAGGAAAGGAATATGCACAGCCCAGGGAGTGCAGAGGGCGCAGTCAAGGTTAACCGAAACGCACATTCAGATTTCCAAAACGCATATTCAGATTTCCAAAACGCACATTCAACAGGGCAGAGGGCGCAGTGTCAGGACAGAGGCGTTATAAGGCAGCGGCAGCATGGCAGCATGTCAGGAGCGCTGGAAAAGAATATGGCAGAGGGCCAGGACTGACATGCACATCATAGGCCACAGAAAAACAAGTGGCTTAAACTAATTATGCAGGGCAGGAATACGCCTGCTCTGATACCATGTTAAACACACATGGACAGTGAAAACAATAGGAAAGATAAATCAGTGAGTTCAATTTTTATTAACAATAGATGTACATTTATAGTACAAATATGTGACTCTTGGGATTCAGATCCCAAGGTCTCTTGGACTGCTTTTGTCCATTCGAATTCCACACTAACCCTTTAGGATTAGGTGTCCAACACTGCCAGTCACCCCCCGTGCCATATTCCAAGCATGAATATGGGATCTCATGGTTAAGCCAATCCAAATGAAACCAAGGGAATCTAGAGGTTAAACCACCGCCACACTCACCAAACCGTGATCTCACCAAACCGACACCGAGATTAAAATTCAAAACGGAGATTCAAATGCCTCCAGAGTCCATCACTATCCTTGAGGAATTTTCTGTCTCCTTGTCTCTCAAGATTTACTGCAATACACATCGGATCACTCGGCCCTAAGCCGAGACTCCACCCACAGGGTTTACCGTGTATCCCGAGAAAATCGGTGAACATATTCCTAAGAATTTGTGAATTTTCCTGAGACCACCTTCACCTCGGATTTCGAAACCATTCGGCAATTCCAAAGCTCAAAACTAATAAACAATCCCATCACACCATGGCTATTCGGAAAAAGGAAAGGCAAGGCTGAAAACCACTGTCATAACCTGGCAAGACCATGCCACTGATAGCTAGAGAACCAAATACCAACATGCAAAGCCATGCATGTCAAAGCTTGCTAGGAAATCACACATGCAGTATGTTATTTGGAAGTCTTCTTGTTGAAGCTACTTGATCCTTGCCTTTGCTTTTCCCTTCCTTGCTCCAAAGCTGGAATTCTCCAAGAAATGCTAAGCGTCCAAGAGTGAGAGAGAGAGAGAGAATAATGTGAGAGCTCCAAAACTGAACTGACAAAAGACTACAAACTGATCCTTAGAAGCCATTTTACTAATGAGGCCTCTATTTCCTTCATTTTCCTTCAATTTCTTCATCACATGCAACCTATGACCTTTCACCTTCCTTTTGTCCTATTTTCCTTTATTTTCATAAATAAATGTGCCAAAATACCTTTTTTCCTTTTTAATGCCTTAGCCATTTCCTTTGCCAATTTCCCTTAGCCATAAACACATCTAGTGATGCTCACTAGGATATCTTTGCACAACATTCAACTTGTAATAAGTGTCCCTTAACTGTGGTCTTAATTTACCTTTATTAACTTTCATTACATGAAATTTGAACGAGGGGTTGTTACAGACCCCTCTCCCTTGTGGAACACTGTCCTCGGTGTTAAACCACACCAAGACCTCAACAAAACCGTTGAAAAGAAAACATACTGCCCATGGAGCTTTATAACTTATTTCGTTGCAGTATTTACAATGAATGACCAGCTCAAAAGCAAACATCATGACAACATGATAAGATAACAACCACAGAGCTTATTGGAGCTTTATTCATGGTGGTATTTACATCCATATACATATGTACATATACCAAAACATCATCAAAACATATGCGAAACATATACCAAATATTATACCAAAATTTATTTGTCGCCACTGACAAACAAAGAAGGATACATGGCCCACATTTGATCTGCCATCACCCATGTAGCTTCTTCAGACTAAAAGTGCTTCCATTGCACTTTAACTTACTTTAGGGCTTTGGTCCTGAGCATGAGGTGCTTCCACTGCAATATGGATTGAGGCTTCGATCGAAATTCTCTTTCTTGCTCCACCTGCAATACATAGAAATAAATAACATGAACGACATCCTTTATATACCTCTGAAGCAATGAAACATGGAAAGTATCATGGACTTTCGCTTTTGGTGGCAGTGCAAGTCGATAGGCCACTGGTCCAATACTCTCAAGGATCTCAAAAGGCCCACAATACCGTGGTGCCAACTGGGTACATGATCCAATCCTCAAAGAGATCTTCTTGGGCTTGATGCGCAAATACACATGCTCCCCAACCTGAAACTCCTTGAATGGCCTATGCTGGTCCGAATGACTCTTTTATCTATCTTGTGTTGCCTTTAGATTCTTCTTTATAATCTGTATTCCTGTTCCATATTTGCCAACATATCTGGTCCAATAAGTACCCTGTTCACTAGATCACTCCAGCTGATGGGGGTATTACAACTTCGCCATATAGTGCGTCGAAAGGACTCATCCTAAATTACTCTTGATAACCATTGTTGTATGCAGACTCAACAAATGGAAGACACTCGTCCCATATTCTTTGTTGGTGCATCATGTACATCCTCAACGTATCCTTCAAGATCCTGTTGACCCTCTTTGCGGATGATAGGTCGTACTCAAGGCCAACTTTGTACCCAAACCTGCAAATAGCTCCTTCCAAAACTTGGAAGTGACTTTGCATGCTTTTTTGACACAATATTCTTCATGACACCATGGTATCTCACGATTTCCCTGATGAAAACTTGTGCCACCTCACTAGCTGAATATGTAGTTTTCACTAGAATGAAGTGAGCTACCTTGCTCAACTTGTCGACCATGACCATAATATAATCATGTTGTCTAACTGCCCTCAAAAAACCTGTAATGAAATCCATGGATATGACCTGCCATTTCCATTCTGGAATCAGAATAGGTTGTAGTAGACCACCTAGATGCTTACATTCTGCCTTTACCTGTTGACAATCCAAACATCTAGCCATGAAATTTTCCACTTCCTTCTTCAAATTTTTCCGATAATAGAACTTATTCACCACAGTCAACGTCTTCTTTTATCTTGGGTGACCCGAGTATGGCTTGATGTGAAACTCCAACAAGATAAGCTTCTCGAGCTCACTGCAGTTTGACACATAGATCCCGGCCCTAAATCTCCCCAAACCATCTGTCGTGAGATGATAGTCTGCATCCTGATCACCTGTACCTGTACCTGTACACGTACTCTGTTGTAATTTGTGCATAATCTCCATATACCTATCATCCCACTATCCTACCTGCAAGATCCTATCTTGTAAATCTATCCCATAAGAGTGCATAGCTGCTATATGATTCACCTGTATATTCCTACTAAGAGAATTTGCAACCCAGTTCTCTTTTCCCTTAATATATCTGATCTTGAAGTCAAATTCACTAAGGGTAGCCAACCATGTAGCTTGCTTGGCATTTAGATTTGGTTGGTCAAACAAGTATATCAACCCACTGTGATCGCTCATCAATACAAATCTCCTGCCAAGAAGTTAATGCCTCCACATCTTTAAGGCGTGAATAATAGATGCCAACTCAAGGTCACGAGTCACATAGTTCTGCTCGTGCTCATTCAACTTCTTGGACTCATAGCACACCACCTGTCCCTCCTGCAAAAGGACTCCACCAAGTCTTTTTTTACATGCATTTGTATACACTACAAACTCTTTATCCATTTCTGTAATCCTAAGGACTTGAGTGTTGGTCAACAACTACTTCAGTTGCTCAAAACTAGCTACGCATTCGTCTGTCGAACTTATTACCTTTCCTTTGCAAGGATGTAATAGGATATGCAATGCATGAAAAGTTCCTAATGAATCTCCTGTAGCAACCTACAAATCCCATGAACGATCTCACCTCATCCACATTCTTAGAAGCTGCCCACTCCATGCTGACCCTTATCTTTTCTGGATCTACTACTATGCCTTCCTTGGAAATAGCATGTCCCAAGTAATGCATCTTTGTTTTAAAGAAGTTGCACTTGCTAATATTGGTGTACAATTGATTCTCCCTTAGGAATCTTGACAGTGTTGTTAAATTCTCAACATGCTCTTCTTCATTCTTGGAGTATATCAAGATGTCATCAATGAATATAGTAACAAACTTGTCCAAATAAGGACACAACATACTATTTATCAAACACATAAATTTAGATGGGGCATTAGTCAAACCGAATGGAACTACAACAAACTCATAATGCCCATACTTGGTCTTAAATGTAGTCTTGTAGATATCCTCTTCCTTGATTCGTACCTGATGGTATCCTAATCTCAAGTCGATCTTAGAGAACATTGCTGCTCCCTTCAACTGATCAAACAAATCATTGATCCTCAGCAATTGGTCCCTGTTCTTGATCATCACCTTGTTCAGTTACCTATAATCAATGCACAATCTGAGATTATGATCTTTCTTCATTACAAACAACACTGATGCACCTCATGGTGATACACTTGACCTAATGTATCCCTTGTCAAGCATATCCTTTATTTGTAATTTCAACTATACTAGCTCTCGGGTTAGTGTTGTCCCTTGCACCAACTCAATAGAGAAATCTAGTTCCCTGTGAAGAGGTAAATCTAAAATCTCTGCCGGAAAAAAACCCTGATACTACTGCAATATAGGGTAACCCTTGAATGATTTTGCATCCTCAACATCTTTACCCTTGTCACTAGATATATGCTGCAACTACCCTTAGCTTGCATAGCGGTAACCATCCTCACTGATGTAGGCTTCTTCTTTCCCTACAAAATTCTCTTTTCCCTAATATCATCCAGGCACTCAATGGCCTTATCAAAGCAATCCACTTTGGTCTTGTGAAGGTACATCCAATCCATACCCAAAAGCATGCTATACTATCCCAATGGAAGTACATTCAAATGTGCTGCTGTAGGCATACCCTTTGACTGAAATGCACAAGCTCTTACCCAATGGTGAGCTCTCTACTTTGTACCGGTATCCGAACTGTGCCAAACAAGATTATGCATGCACTTCTTTTCTCAAACCGCACTTATCCAAAAGGTCAGGACTAATATAACTATAATTAGATCCATGATCAATCAAAATAGAAACAACTTGATCACAAAGCTTACCATCCATCTCAATGATAGATGCCTAATGATCCGCCTGCTTGTTCTCCACAACTACATAAATCCAAGGAATGCTATGACCAACATCCTCAACTGTATGCACCTCCTGAGCACTATTGATTTGGGGTCTACCACCCTGATACGACGATGATCCTTGCCACATATCAAACACTGTAACGGTGCTCTACCATTGCCTTTAATATGCTGCTCTCCATGTCCCTTCTCAACTTTATTGAACTTTTTGTAAGGGACCACATTTTATTTCTCACCTGAATCTTGACGTCTTCCCCACTTTGGTGGCCATTTTCCTTTAACTTTCTCATTTCCTTTCAAGTAGTGCTTAAGCTCAACTTTTCTCTTCGACTGCTATAATAATGTTTTAGCTTTCGGATGGCTTCCTCCAATGATCTAGGCTCATCGAACTCAATCCGGTATTTGTATGCTACTAGCAGCCCACTGATCAATCTCTCAGCCTTGGCTTTCTCCTCCTTGAGGCAAGGCACATATCTTAACAACTCCAAGAACTTCCTAGTATACTCATCATCTATCATGGAACCCATCTGCAACTCATAAAACTCCTTAGCTCTGCCATCATAGTACCTTTCTGACAAATACTTCTTGTTGAAGAGCCTCTCAAAATAATTCCAAGTTAAGTCATCCTCTCGGATACCTTTAAAATTCTTCACATCCTCCCAGCAGAGATCTGCTTTCCCTTGAAGACTGAAAGTGGTTATCTTTTCTTTCATGTTCTCTGTATAGCTATTCAATTTGAATAATTTCTTCAACCCAAGCAACCATGCCTCAACATCTTCTGATTTCTTCATCTCTCCATCAAATGTAGGCGACTTGACTTTCTTAAACTCCTCAGGAAAGTACTCACCCTTCCTATAAGGATGATGACATTGATGAATATGGTAACGTCTCGTAGAAGAGGAACCAGAATGATGCCCATACATAAAAGTCCTCCTGTCAGGTGTGTCCAATGATGTGCCACCTCTAATTGTGTCCCCTCTATCCAACCTGTGTCCGAACCGAGACATGCTACCATAGGCTCCATTGGTATTTTCTTCCTGCTTCGTATTGATTCTCATCTGTCCCTGTTTCTGCAACTTTGACAAGCTCTGAAGGATAACTTCATTAGCCTCTATCTTCTTTTCCTAAGCCCTTGCAAGTCTTTCCTAAGCCTCAACCAACCAGTCGTTATCTGCCTTGCAACTTTTGATTTCATCCCTCAAGCTCCTCAATGTATTTACCATACTAAGAGAATTCTCATCTCCTTGTTTCCTAACTGATATGTAAGGAGAGTCACGGGAGATATAGTCTACCATTTTGTTGTTCATCCTTGATTCTCTTCTTCCTGCAAGTATATCATGTCAGAAAAACCAAATAGATACCAAAATAAAATCCATACCTTATTGTTGTTCAGGGGAGGCTTATTTCATCTGCAAGATCAATCCACATTAGCATGTACATGTATAAAAGTAAGCATGTATGTATATGTAACACTATCAACACATAACATCATGCATGACCATACCAACAGTATAGCCTGATTCCATGAATGATGACAATGACCTTGAAAACATCAAACTCTTCCCACAGAGAGCGCAACCTGCTCTGATTCCACCCTCTAGCAATGCCTCCCCTCATATCTATCCACTTTCACCGATTTACCCGTGGTAAACATGAGATGAGGCACTACTATGATAAGACTCGACGTTCTAAGTGATCTTAAGGAAGTGGAATCAAGGGAAACCCATGACATAGACCTTCTATACCTGCTAAAGGACTCCTAGAAGCCTTCCTAGGCATCCCCATAACCAGTCTCTGGGTCCCACCGAGTTTTGGTGCATCAAACACCTGGACGCTCCCTTCATATAGACATGGGTGTGTTTGGGAGGCTACAGATGCTCCCACAATAAGGCATGGGTGCATTTGGGGAATTTTCTCCTTAACGTTGTGCCTGCGACTCTGAGATTTGTGCCACTTTTCAAGCCCATAATCCACATCTTTGGTTAGAAACCCCTGTAGCTTTCAGAATGCATAACTTACATGACAATAAGACTTGTAAGCCAAAAACCATCTGCAGCACTAGGCCTCACCATTGCCAACCGAGACTGACATTTTGTCAAACACTTGGCATCAATACAATCTACAGGACATGAATACAAGATAGGGCATAAATGAGTGATAACTCATATGAGACTTGACATGAAGGATCATCACCCTTTTCCCTTAAATGTTTTGACATAAATTAGTTTTTGCATCCATTATCCTTTTATTTACAAGTAAATACATGAAATAACCATGACTATAACCAATCATATAACCATGCTTATAACCAGAATTAAACCATGTAAATAAGAATGAGATAACAACCATTAAGTACAAAAGAAAGAGAACTTAGCTTTTATTAAACACAGGCAAGCCAACTTGGTTCGGGACTTCCATGTACCACCCAACAATAGACATGGTTGAACCAAATATTTGTTTCAGCCAATCACACTCGTGCCATATTCCAAGCATGAATGTGGGATATCATGGATAAACCAATACAAAAACAACCAAGGGAATCCAGAGGTTAAACCACCTCCACCCTCATCAAACCGTGATCTCACCAAACCGACATTGAGATCACAAAACCAAACTGAGCTTGGAATTCCTCTGGAGTCCATCACTATCCTTGAGGAATTTTCCATCTCGTTGTCTCTCAGGGTTTACCACAATCCACACTGGATCACTAAGCCCTAAACCGAGACTCCACCCTTAGGCTTTATCGTGTATTTTGTTGAAATCGGTTAAGGGATTCCTAGGCATTTGGGAATTTTCCCGAGACCGCCTTCGCCCCGAATTCTGAAACCATTTGACAATTCCAAAGGTCAAACTTGAGAAACAATCCCATCACACCATGGCTATTCGGAAAAGGAAAGGCCAAGCAAGGCTAAAAGCCACTATCATAACCCAACAAGACCATGCCACCAACATCTAGAGAACCAAATACAAACATGCAAGTCATGCATGTCAAAACAAGCTAGGAAATCACACATGCAATATGTTACCTGCAAGTATTCCTATTGAAGTTGCTTGATCCTGTTCTTATTTGCTTGCTCCTTGCTTTCCCTTACTTTCCTTGTCCTTCCTTTGCTTGCTTTTCCATTCCTTGCTCCAAAGCTAGAATGCTCCAAGAAAGTCGAAGTGGCCAAGAGTGTGTGTGAGAGAGAATAATGAGAGAGCTCCAAAACTAAACTGACAAAATGTTACAAATTGATCTTAATAAGCCTTTTTGTCATTTAGGCCTCTATTTTCATTATTTTCCTCCTCACATGCAACTTGTGACCCCCCACCTTCCTTTTCTCCTATTTTCCTTTATTTTCATAAATAAATGTGCCAAAATACCTTTTTTCCATTTTAATGCCTTATCCATTGCCTCTGCCAATTTGCCTTAGCAATAAACATATCCAGTGATGCCAACTAAGATATTTTTTCCCAAGATTCAAGTTGGAATGTGTCCCTTAACCGTGGTCTTATTTTGCATTTATTAACTTTTATTACATGAACTTTTAACCAGGGGTTGTTACATTTGCCTTGCCTTTTTTCTGATGGTCTCAAATGGTGAGCCCTTCTCCATCAAAACCCAGGTCACAAAACCCATCCATGGGCTCTCCATAGGCTGACCTCAAGAACACAACCAAACCTAGCCACAAGCTCTTCATAGGCTCACTTCAAGAACGTAGGTCTCAACTTTTAAAGATTCACGTAGGTAAATGAATCAACACTGTGGAAGGCACCATGGGCAGGTACCATCGGTTCTTCTCCAAGCACGCAAAATACTCTTCATAGAGCACACAATTGTTGGCTCCAAAAACTATTGTCAACGACTCAACGCTCATGTTCCAATTAATTACTCAGCACTCTGGTCTTTACACTAGCCAACATATCTTCACACCAACGCTCTGGTCTTGCTCTAAGGAATAACAAACCAATGCGACAGATGCCTGTTGTAGAATTCTAGCTTTACACGCAGATCATTTTGGCTCTAAGACATGGATCAAACTCTTTAGCTAAAATGCATTTGGCATCCTCTCCCAACAATGATCAATCATTCAGCAAAATCAAGTAAAACACACACTATGAAAATAATCTTCAAAATAGATACATATATTACTTATTTCCCTCGGCTCGGAAGGGGATGGGGCCCATGATCTGAAATTGGATTAGGTGATTTCTTCCTCTTTTGCAAAATCAAATAAAACAAAAATTGGGACCGTGTCGATGCTTTGCAAGGTTAAAAATGGGTCTTGAAACAACGGGTTTCCAATATTTCTTCAAATCATGAATTAATCTTCATATGTAACTTAACATAATGAACATAACAACACATAATATATGAGAGCATAATGAAGATCAAGACAAAAGGTTTGTTGACAGAGTTCACTCCTCCTAGGCTTCCTAGGTTACATCTCCGGGCTTTTCAACATGACTAGATCACTCATATATTCAGTATCAAATAAAGTACATAAATGTTTGCAGTAGGTAAATATGTGGCTATTACCCCTACAAGGTAATGTTTTCCTACAAAGAACTCTCACAAACAACAACAACCCAAAGCGTTTCCTACAAAGATTACATACTTCAACTGAATTGAGCTAAATACAACATGTGAGCCTTTCAATTCCACATTGAAGCACATAATCAAAACTTCATGTTAAGAGAAGTTGAACTTGAGCTGAACTTTGTTGGTTATCGCTGCTACAATAGCCTTCTGGAAGTGAGAATAACCCTACAAGGTTTTCTCCATGCCCAAATAGCTCCTATAACTGCTTCCAAACCATGACTGATGCATACACCTTTAGTCTCAAACCTGTAAAATACTCTATATATATGCTCAAATAAAAAATTAGAGGTTACCAATAGATCCAAAACATCCAAAAACCCGTAAGTGGCCGCTTTCTGAGCTCAATTTGGATAAAAACACAAAAAATATATGAGTTTCCAAGCTCTCTAATGAATTTCACTGTTAACCATCCTACAAATTTGACCTTTTGTCTATCGGTTTTACAAATCCGCCACAAAATTCGCTAATGGAGCGACAATTTAGCTACCCGCTGGTGTATTCTATTGGATGATTAATTTAGCCTCGGATCCCTTAATTCAAAAATCACGACCATATGGGACACAAAAATCTGAGGGTTGGGCCTCAACGCCTGCGCTCGTTGGTTAAGCCCCTTAATTCTCGGGATAAGATTATGTGGGGTGCCACAGGTCTGAGGGCTGGGTGAATTGCTCACCCCACCCGTCGGAGCCCCCAATTTGCTGGCGCGCATTCACGTTGGGTCGCATATGACCTCACGGCTGGCCGCCTGCCACAAGCTCCTCCGCATAACGCTCTCCAAACTCCGTGTTGTGGTCACGTTAAGGGCCATATGGCCTGGGCTGGGGCCATACCTTAGCGCCCATTGCAAATCTCTATTGAGCCCCTTAAACACTCTGGCCTCGGTCCTTTGGTGACCATGCGACCTTGGGCCCGACCCCCTTCCTTGACACTTTACGCCTTACTCCTAAACTCTGGGCTTGTGGTCACGTCAAGAGCGCCACAACTGTGGGATAGGGTCTAGCCTTCATGCTCTCTGTTTGTCTGGAATTGGTCTGGTGTTGTGGGTTATCGAGGGTGTCAAAACCGTGGGCCATGGCTAAGCCCGACCCCTTGGCTCCCCTGCTTGCGATCCTGTGGGCATGGGGTGACCGGGTGCTATGGCTTAGCCCCGACCCTGTCCCCCATTTCAAATCCGCATACAATTCAAATATAATTGCGCCACTATATTAGTTAATAATAACTACCCAGTTGCATGGCAGTAAGTCACTGTGTTGTTAGACCAAATGTCTTGTGTTTGATTCGTGTGAGGGAAATTTGGCCCATAACATAATTTTTAATGCATTGTTGGGAGGCCATGTGGCAACTATCCATTGGCCCACGTGGCTTCCATCCATTGGAACACGAAACCACAATAAACAACTAATCATAACTCAGCGGAATTTGACTAATGCTGTGAGGCCAGATGGCAACCCATCATTAGCCCTAAAATCACAGTCAAACTATCCAGTCACCCTGCCTAGTCAACATAGGGATTGCATAGTCAGCGTACCTGCATCCAACTTGCAATTTTTTTGCTTGTTTGGGAAAATGATCAGAATGTGATATCGGGAGCATACGATATCAACTTTGAGCGATTCAAGTTTCATTGGATTTAGATCAGTGAGCTCTTGGATTTGGCGCTAGTTTTAAGAAGCTTTGTGCACTTTCATTTTGAGCATAAAATTGATCACCTGATCATCCCAGGCCCATATGGGTTCTGATAACAACAAAGATTTTCTAAATGCACTAAAAAATTGTATTCACGTGAAAATAATAATATAATATAACTACATCAGTGTATGTTTGGAGATAGCTAGTCTATCTTAGACGTACAATCTCTTGGTTGAGTGAATATCTCAACCACATGCCAATCTAGGAAGTTAAATAGTTGGAGAGAATTTCTCAACCAACTAGACCTCAACAAACTATGAAATACTAGGAATAAACTCCTCTACATAGATTGAATCACAACAAAGACAAGTAGGAATTATATTTTCCAAGTGTATCAACGTCGCAAGTGCATAGGTTACACGAGCTATACTCCCAAGGAAGAGGCTTGGCAACATAACACTATCACAGGCTAAAGGCCCCTTCTCTCTTCACATCATCCCTTCACTCTACATGTAGTTTATCATATTCACCTTATTTATGGTTAAAATTCATGATTTTATATTCTCTTTTCTTAAAGTTAGGGCTAATCGTGGCCTATTAGCAATTTCAATGTGATAATCTGATTATGACCTACTCACCTAAGCTGTAGTTCCATTCTAGCGAGTTCCTTTCTAGTGATCTCTCATTGGCCTCATCCCTAACTATTGGCAAATATTTTTGTTAAATCCATACCACCCTCGTAAGTGCTTAGGTCCCAAGGCCCTATCAAGGAGGAAATTTGGCAACATAATACTTGAAAAGGATAAATGTCCCTTAACGCTTCACATCACCTCTTAATAATATGAGAGAAGGGTTGTTTTGGGAGAGTTTTTCATAGCACGCATTGAAGAGGGGCCATATAAGTAGTTTATCATACTCACCTTGTTTATGCTTAGAATTCGTCAAGTCGTCAACATGATTATAATGCACATACTTCACATGTACAACTCCAAGAATCCGCGAACCCGGGATGAGAACCTTCCCTATGTGAAACACAACTATGATATAGCTCTCCATAGCTTGACTGGTCGTAATTTCTTTCAAGTGGGTCTGGGATTTCAACCATTGTGGCCGATTGATGTTGCCATGCCTCATGCAACTACACAGACAAAATCCACACATGTACAGTTCAAGGCTGATAAAGCAAGCAAGTTTATTGAACACATCCAACACATTCACCAACTTGTTCATGTCATCTTGGATAATTCCAATGCCAAGTACAACTAGTGACATGATCAACAATGGGTGTCATACAATTTTCAAGACGATGATAAGGTTTTGTTGCATTTGCAGAAAGAACACCTTACCGAAGCCCATCGGAAGTTCAAACCACTCCAATATGGGCCTTAAACGATCACGAAGGTTGTGGGAGATAATTATTTTCAGCTCAACATTTCCCCATTCCTTGTCCTTCACCCAGTGTTCAATGTGGACCACCTTTGGACATACTTGAACTATTACTGGACACATCAGACATTGTAGAATAACTCAAACCAACAGAGCTAAACCCAGACTTTATGAAATAGACCACAACTGATCAGATCATGGAAACATAGATCAAGAACACTCACTAGCAGAAGATCCAAATGTATCGGGTGCTCAAATTTGGCCAACTCCTACACCAAGGAAAGTGGCTTACTAGGGGCCAAGTTCAACAGAAGTTTCCCCATCTCATGGAGTCACTCAATCCAATGGGGACCATTGCTTCCTAAGGGGGGGAGACTGATCCAGGTGGATATTGGTGGCCACCCAACTATTCTACTTGCAGCCCCACCATTGTTTCTTTCAGTTTCCTTAATTGTAGCATAGTTTAATATGATTAGCAGTTTTTTGGGTCCTTAACTTCTAGAGTCGTTTTGAGGCCTAAACAACATTTTGTTGGAAATTAGGAAAACCCATAATTTGTAGTAGAGGTTTACAATCACAAGGTGTATTCTTCGAATAAATATTTGTAGTAGAGGTTTACAATCACAAGGTGTATTCTTCGAATAAATCTTTTTAACAAGGTATCATACACGTCAAATGAATATCGTATGCCAAAGTTATGACCCCGAGAAGTTAATGTACCAATTACCCCAACGGGGCCCACAGAGTTTTGGCGCTTCATCTCCCAAGGTTAAGTTTTTGGATGTTTAGGGTTTTTCATTGTTTCTCAATAATAAATAGGCCTTCGAGCCTTATTATAACACAATTAAGAGGGCATGTATCCACCACACCTCTTCTTAGAGATAAGCTACCATCGTATGAGTTAGTTTATTTCCATTCTGTACGTAAACACTTTTCAGTATTTTGCTATCGATGAATTAAAGTTCAGATTTCATTGTAGCTCGATGTTTCTATATAAATATGTCTTTCATTTACTTCCTGCATAAATTTGGATCATGTTCTCTAATAAATGAACTCGACAAGTCATTCAATGCATTGATGTGAAAGTTGAAGTGCTACCCCATAATGAAGTACTTCCCCAAGATCAACTTCATCCTTATATCTTGTAAGAATTAACATCAAATGAACATGGGGACGAAGAGTCTGAAGAAGTTTGAAGAGAAGAAGATGAGCCTTTGCACACAAAAACTATATCCAAATATGTATAAAAGAATCATTTGGACAATCAAATTTTAGGAGACACAGATTTAGGAGTTCAAACCTAAAAAAAGCTTTTCAATGCATCAAATGAAGAAAAACTAGCCCTTTTATCACGTATAAAACCCAAAACATTGCTTAGGCCAGCCAAGATGAGCATTGGATTAAAGCTACAAATGAGGAGCTTGATAAGATGGAGAAAACTGACCCGTGGGAATATGCTTTGAGACTAAAAGGTAAAAATGTGAATGGAACCAAATCATTCTATAGAAACAAATTCAATGAAGAAAAACGGGTTGTAAGGAATAAGGCAAGTCTCATATGTAAAGGATATGCGCAATTTTAATGCGTGCACTAAGATAACATATTTACTCAAGTAGCACGACTTGAAGCTATCAGAATTTTTGTGGCCTTTTCTTGTTTCAAAGGATTCAAGGTTTATCAGATGGACATGAAATCAACATTCTTGAATGGGGATCTCAATGAAGAAGTTTAAGTTGAGAAGACGAAGGGATTTCAACTAGTAGAAGACAAATATTACATATGCAGACTAAAGAAAGCCATGTATTGCTTGAAATAAGCACCCATGGCATGGTATTCTAGATTGTATGGATATCTTCAACAACAGGGTTTCAAAAGAGGTACCATGAATAACAATTTTTACATTAATATTAGAAAAGGTAACATGGAAATCATTGCTATTAATGTAGATGAAATAATATTTGGTAGTGGTGATGATTCCACGAGCACGACTTTTGTAGCTAGTATGCAGAAATAATTTGAGATTTCCATGCTAATGGAATTATCCTTCATTCTAAGGTTATAGGTTAATTAATCAGAAAAATGAAATTTCATATCTCAATCCAAGTACTTTAAAGAAGTCTTGAAAAAGTTTGGTATGGGTAATTGTGTCCCTATGAGCACTCCCATTGTTATAGGATGCTAAATCAACAAGGATGATGAGGCTCCAGAGTTAAACCAAACTATGTACAGGTCAATAATCGACAACTTGCTTTATTGAACAATGCCAAGGCCAAACATCATGTAAGTTGTAGGCTTGGTGGGCAGGCTTCAATCCTGTCCAAAGGAGTCTAATGTGAAAAATGTTAAAAGAATATTCAGATATCTATAAGGCACTACAAATTATGTCTTATGATATCCAAGGGTAACGAACCTTACTCTTAAGGCATATACATATGCAGATTGGGCTGGAAGCATTGATGACAAAAGAGCACTAATGGAGGAGAATTATTTATAGGTAGATCTCTTGTTTCCTGGCTAAGTGGAAAACAATATTCAATTTCTCTATCCATCACTTAAGCAAAGTATATCTTAATAGCCTCTTGTTGTACTCAAGCTCTAGGAATGAAGAAAAATAGGAAAGATCTTTAAGAAGGTAGTGATCAACCTGTCTCTATCATGTGTGGCAATACTAGTGTGATTAATATCTCAAAGAATTGTGCCATGCACGCTAAAACAAAGTATATTCCCCTCAAGTATCACTTTCTTCGAGAACAAGTTTCGGATCAGATAATCATATTGAAATACATTCCAACCAAAGAACATATTTCTAATATATTTACTAAGACATTACCAATAGAAAATTTCGAATATCTCACATAGAATATGGGAGCGGTTTCTTCCTCATAGGAAGTAATGAATCACTGATTGCAACTAAGGATTACAAGGTTATCCTTAGGCCTATGATTGGAAGAATATTTACATAAGAGGAAGTCTTTGTAGGAATAAATTTTATTGACAAGGGTAGACTCTATCATTACAAGGAGCATATTCTCAAGGGAAGATTTCCTTCACAAAAAGATCTAGTCCACAGGAAGATACATGAATAGTTATGTAGCGTTGATATGCAGTCACCTTATAAGCAACCATCATTAACATGTACCCTTTCCATTGATGTCAATGGGGGATATAAATCAAACATTGAAGCAACAAGAGGAGCTTGAAGAGAATGTAGACATTGAAGGAGAGAGACAAAGGAAAGAAAAGAAAGAACAAGCTTCTCAGTCAACGGACGTTTTCCTAGTAGCATGATATGGGGTAGTTTCCAACGACATGACAGGGGATTTTTTTCCCATTGCCATAAATTTATGGTGTTGTTGCTAGAAATAATATTATTATTGATGATAAATAGTGTATTAATGTCAAAGGGGAAGTCTAAGGAAGCAGTGGTGAAATTAATGAATCAAGGGAAGCAATATGATAATTTCATATCTTGTTAGGTCCCTGTAATACTAGTGTATTCCCTTATTATTATTGTCATTGTAGCCCCTTATTGTTATTGTTGTGCCCATGTTGTCCCCATATTGTTATTATTGTGCCCCATAGAAGCTCACTATTGTTATTGTTGTGCCCTTATATTATTATTGTAATGTAAAGGAGGTTTCCCCCTCGAAGACACTGATTTTGGAGTTGTCTATCTATCGTTTTTTCTACTTTGTGAGCTGGTTGCATAACATTTCGTATCAGAGCTTTGGATTCTAGGGGTTCGCTGCTTCAAAGAAGTCATCGTAGAATTTTCACTATAAATGTTTTTATATGGTGTTTTAGAAAGAGAAATTAAAACCCATTTGCACTGAACTCTTGATGAACCTCAGGTACGAATTTCAGATCTTGTCTTGCTATACTTCCAGAGATATTGACCAAGGGAGTTAGGGTTTTTGCAGGCTCCCAAATTATATCTCAAATAGGTGACCTGAGGAAAATCGTCATAACTTTTGCTTGGAGTATCAGATTGGATTTTTGTTAAAAGGTACAGAAAGAAGATAGACTGTAGTTTTCTATGTATTGTTTCCATGTCCAAAGGTAGAAAGAATGAGACGTGCGACTTCATATAAGTTCTTTCTACTGAACATGACTATAATCAGGTAATCGTGGGAGATTTGAAACAATGCTTTCTTGGAGAATCCAATATTGATCAGACTTGCAGGGTTGGAAAGAGGACTCAGAGGGCGACCTTGGGACTAAATTTTAGACCTTGGAGATCCGAAATTACAGAGATACAACAGATTCAATATCGAGCTCCTACAAAGAAAAAAAAGGTGTGTAGTCTTTTTAAAATTTTGCATAAATTTGGTTTGAAAAATTAGTTTGAAGAAATTGAAAGGGCATGGTGAAGCATAATTATCACTAATTGATACCCCGAACAAATAAAGTGGAAACACCTATTAAGGAACCAAAAAGCTCTAGCATGACTCATGAAGAAGAGGAAGAAATGCAACATGATATATCAAAATTACGAGACCAAGTGCAACAAATTTCACTCTCACAAAAAGTAACAGAAGCTAAGATGGATGGTTTAAAAAAGGCGTGGAAGCTAAGATGAATGACGTGGAATCTTAAGATGGATGGTGTGATGAATGGTTGAAAGAAAGGCGTGGAAGCTAAGATGAATGACGTGGAAGACAAGATGAGTGACGTGAAAGACAAGATGGATGGCGTAGGAGCTAAGATGGATGGTTTAGAAGTAAACATTGAAGATTTGAAGAAATACATGGAAGGTTTGAAAGGAGGCTTGGCAAGGTTGGTACAAGAAATGCTTTCTAATGGCGAAAAGGTAGTAGAGGAAACTCATAATGAGAATAAAATAAATGTTAGTCATTATTTCATAGACTCTAACGTTGGATTGAAGACCCACATGTTCCAAATATCGATATGAGGACGTTTGATGGCAAGGATCTCGTGACATGGATACTACAGATGGAGCAATATTTCGATCTCCATAATGTGTAAAACACAAAAAAGGTACGCATTGCGACTTTATATTTGGAACCAAATTAGTTTGTATGGTATCGATGGCTTTGCTCTCATAAACAAATTGTCACTTTGGAAAATTTTACGGAAGAAATGATAACACATTATGAGGATACAAAAAGCAACACCTTTTTTAGCCAATTGATAAATCTGAAAAAAAAGGGTTCAATGGTGGAGCACATTAAGGACTTCCAAATATTGAATATAAGGGTAAAAGATATTCCAGAGGAGCATAGGATTGATTTGTTCATAGGTACTTTAAAGGATAGCATCCAACATGAGGTGCGCCTTTGGGAACCTGATTCATTGGAGAAGGAATTCAAGTTGGCAAGAAAAATTGAAATTGAACGTATGGTTGCAGAAATGCTAGAGGCTGGTATAATTCAATCTAGTCAAAGTTCTTTCTCCACTCTACTAGTATTGGTGCACAAGAAGGATGGATCATGGTGCGTGTGTCCGAATTATAAGGAGCTCAACAAGGTCACTATTAAAGATAAATTTCCCATTCCTACCATTGATGAATTATTGGATGAATTGCATGGAGCAATTTATTTCACCAAGTTGGACCTTCATTCAAGATATCATCAAATCAGAATGAAGACTGAAGACATTCTGAAAACATCATTTAGAACTCATGAGGGTCATTATGAATTTTTTATCATGCTTTTTGGCCTTACCATTGCACCTTCTACATTTCAAGGTTTGATGAATTCCATTTTCAAACCCACCCTTAGAAAATTTGTGTTAGTATTTTTTGATGATATACTAATCTACAACAAGTCTTGGAAAGATCATGTTCAACATGTTGATAGAGTGCTCAAACTATTGGAGGCGAAACAGTTATATGCAAAATCCTCCAAATGTTTCTTTGGAGTACAAGAGGTGGAATATTTGGGTCATATTGATCTCATGAAAGCGTTAAGGTAGACCTAGAAAAATTAAATTGATTAAGGAATGGAAATCCCCACATCCATAAAGCATTTGCAAGGATTTCTCGGGTTGACATGGTATTATCGCAAATTTGTTAAGAAATATGGGAGAATGGTAGTACCTCTAACAACATTACTGAAGAAAGATGCATTTTCTTGGACTCCAGAAGCAACGAAAGCCCTTAAACATCTTAAAGAGGTAATGTGCCAAGCACTGGTCTTAGCTACGCTAGACTTCAGAAAAACCTTTATTGTGGAATGTGATGCCTCGGGAAATGGAATTGGTGCTGTTTTAATGCAAGAAGAAACACCCATTTCTTTTGAAAGTCGTCCAATCAAAAGAAAGTATTTACACAAAGCTATTTATGAGAAGGAAATGTTGGAAATACTACATGCAAGTAAGAAATGGCGACCTTATCTAATGGGAAGACACTTCAAGGTAAAAATGGATCACGATAGTCTTAAATACTTTCTAGAACAAAGATTATCTTTAGAAGAGCAACAAAAATGGGTCACAAAGATGTTGGGTTATGAATTTGAAATAATTTACAAAAAAGGGAAGCAAAATGTTGTTGCAGATGCACTCTCAAGAAAAGATGAGGATGTGGAAGCATTGCTTTGTGCTATTTCTATTATCCAACCAGATTGGATAAATGAAGCAAGGGATAAATGGAAGAATGTCGAAGAAGTGTGGGAACTCATTCAAAAGTTGCACCAAGATTCCAGTACATCTGATACATTTACCTGGAAAAATGATTTGTTTTGGTACAAAGATTGCTTATACCTCTGTAAGAATTCCCAACTCAAACAAAAGATCCTTTTGGAATTGCACACGTCCCTTAGGAGGGCATTTGGGATTTTTAAAAACTTACCACAGGGTTAGGAAGGAATTGTTTTGGGATGGCCTTAAATCTGACATTCAAAACTTTGTGGTGGAATGTTTGGTTTGCCAACAAAATAAAGTTGAGACAATTAAGAGCCAAGGTCTATTACAACTTTTATCCATTCCAAGTCAACCTTGGGAGGAGGTTTCAATGGATTTTATCATAGGTTTACCCAAGTCCGAAGGAAAGAGTGTTGTCATGGTGGTAGTTGATAGACTTACCAAGTATGCACACTTTTGTGCATTATCTCATCCATTTAAAGCCAATACAATTTCTACTTCTTTTATGGAAACAATTCAAAAGCTACATGGAAACCCAAAGATTATTGTAAGCGACAAAGATGTTATTTTCATTGGAAATTTTTTGACAAAATTATTTTCTTTTCTCGGTACTCAGTTAGCTCATAGCCCATCTTATCATCCTCAATCTGATGGACAAAATGAGATAGTGAACAAATGTTTGGAAGGATATCTTGGTTGCTTTGTATCTGATAAACAAACAAAATGGGCTAAATGGTTGCCTCTGGTTGAATGGTGGTATAACACTTCCTTCCATACTGCAACAAAAATGACCTCATTTATGGCACTTAATGGATATCATCCACTGTCCATCACATCATATTTAAGAGAAAAATCTAATGTTCAAGAAATGGAAGATCACATCAAGCATCAACAAAAAGTTCTCCAACTCTTAAAGGATAACTCGACTTTGGCCCATAACAGAATGAAATAACAGGCAGATCAACATTGCAGTGAAAGAAGTTTTGATGTAGGTGACTGGGTATTTCTACGACTACAACCATGCAAAAAAATGTCCCTCAAGCAAGCTAAGAAGGATAATAAATTATCACCAAAGTATTATGGTCCGTACAAAGTTTTGCAAAAGATTGGTACTATGGCATACAAATTGGAACTTCTTGCATCTTCTCAAGTGCACCCAATTTTCCATGTTTCATGCTTAAAGAAGGTTATAGGTGACAAGCTCCTAGTTCAAACAATATTGCCAGAACTTGACGAGGAAGTAAAAATCATATTGGAACCTGAAGAGTCACTGAAACAAGAACTCGACAACTACGAAATCAATCAATTTCAGAGTATCTCATCAAGTGGAAGAACTTACCGCTGAAGATTTCACATGGGAGGATGAGAATTTTATACAAAAACATAAAAAACAAGTCAAGCAATGAGGACAACGAGTTTTTGAAGGAGAGGGGCATGTTAGGTCCCTGTAATACTTGTGTATTCCCTTATTATTATTGTCATTGTAGCCCTTTATTTTTATTTTTGTGCCCATGCTGTCCCCATATTGTTATTATTGTGCCGCATAGAAGCCCACTATTGTTATTGTTGTGCCCTTACATTATTATTGTTATGTCGGCTCTGATTATATTGTGACCCCGTAGACTCCTATATATAGAAAAGAGGTATTGCCATTTGTATCATCCAATAATTTTTCATTTGTCTAATGGAAAGGAGTTTGCCCCCTCGAAGGTGCTGATTTTGAAGTTGTTTATCTATATTTTCTTCTATCTTGTGAGCTGGTTGCATAACATATCTTGACAAACTCATGTCAAATAATATCAAATTGTATTGAAATTAATTGAAGTTTTGTTGAATTTATGATGCTCAAACGAATCTTATGGATTATATGATTGGATAATCCTCTACAAGGCCTTTCCAAAAAAAAGTATATCACACTTGGCCAAACACTTCCCGGATGAGAAGTTATGTCAGTTTGAATTTGACAGCTACAATAAGGGAAAAACACAAAATTTGTGAATAAAAGCACCAAATTGTTAAAGATCATGCATGTTTGGATTCGATCTTCCTTATTGAAGGAAATCAACAATGATTAGCACGCTTGCACACTATTTAACCCATTTAAAGGTTGAGCATCTTGGGGTGGATCTAGACATTGAAATTAATGTGAAAGTTGGATGAAGTGTTAACATTTGTGTAGGATAATGAAGGTCACCCCCTCCACGTTTTCCCAATGCATCAGTGACACGTGGAAAGTGTCAGATAGTCTTGTGCTTGGATTCCATGTGGATCCTCTAGCGCAAGTATGTGTGACATGAAACCTCTTATGTAGACGCAAAGGTGGTAGATCATGATTGGTAAAATGGCTTACAGTGATACACATCGACTTGTGAGTGGCTTAAAGAAGATGACGTTAGCGGACAAGCGTGGACCACTAATGGAATGACATGTCAGTAGGGTGATGGATTATGGATCACTTCCATGTGGCAAGTAGAAATGACAACTTGAGTGTCTAATCAGGTTGTTTTTAGGTGATAGGTGGGACCATTTACTGGGTGCTACATGGCATGATGACATCATGCTGATCACCATGCGATCTACCAACGACCCACAAATATCAAGTCATATGGAAGAAGGGGTAAGACCCAAGTGATCAAGGTTCATAGTGTGGAAATTATGTCATGGTTACTTTGAAACGGTGTATGGTTAGCCTCAAAGCCCAACCATTGCACTGATCGTCTATATATATATAGTGGCACTATATATATATATATATGACCCTGTCGTGGCATGAATGAACAACAACTCATTGTCTTTCAAAATACATGTAGAATGGTGGCTCTATAGCTAGTAACATACTATTGTAGTGTTTCGTTGGTTGTGGTCTTTGATTTGTTTGTCGAGAGGGTGTCGTTGTATGATCGATATGTGATAGTTTTTGTTGATTTTGTCATGTGTTTTATATGTGACAGGGTTTTTGTGCTTCTATTATATGGTTGATACATGACATGGTTTTGGTGGTTCTGTTGTGTGGTTGACATGTGACAAGTTTTTGTTGGTTTCGTCATATGTTATAGGTTTCTCATGGTTTTGTTGTATGGTTGATATGAGACAAGGTATTGGTGGTTTTGTCGTATGGATCATATGTGACAAGGGTTCCATTATTTGGTGTATATGTGAAAGGCGTTCGTAGTATGGTTTATATTGTAACCCGTATACTGGTACACATTGGGCACCACATGGCATGATGATGTCATGCTGACATCACCATGCGGCCGACCAATGACCCCCGAAGATCAATTCATATGGTAGAAGGGGTAAGACCCAAGTGACTGAGGTTCATAGTGTGGAAATTAAGTCATGGCTACTTTGAAAAGTAGTATGGTTAGCCTCAAAGCCTAACCATTGGAATGATCGTATATATATATATATATATATATATATATATATATATATATATATATATGACCCTGCCATGCAATGAAAGAACAACAACTCAATGTCTTTCAAAATACATGTACAATGGTGGCTCTATGTCTAGCGACATACCATTGTAGTGTTTCGTTGGATGTGGTCTTTGGTTCAAGCCTTGAGAGGGTGTTGTTGTATGATCAATATGTGATAGTTTTTGTTGATTTCATCATATGTTTTATATGTGACAATTTTTTGGTGGTTCTAGTGTATGGTTGATACGTGACATGGTTTTGGCGGTTCCATTGTATGGTTGACATGTGACAATTTTGAGTGGCTTATTTTTGTTTTGATGCTTGTGGATCCAGTCTGAAAATTGTGAAACGTGGTCCACTAGTTTGTGAAGGAGGTGGGTGCATCCAGTAGAGGTTGGTGCCTCAATCAAGTTGTTGCTTACAACAAATCGATGATTGCACATTTTTGAGGTTGGTGCCTAAATCATGTTGTATCCTATTTTAAGTAATTTCTTGAACATTTTGGGGGTTGGTGCCTCTAGCAAGTTGGCACTTGAAATATACGTAATGAAATTGAAGGCAATAAAAAGAATTTTTGGTTTTCTCCTGCGAGGGTTTCCATGTCAAAGACGTTGTACTTATGTTGCTGCGATGGTTGCTACTTGATGCACTATTTTATTCACTGTTACGATGCATGATACTTTCTGATGTACTGGTATATATTGAATTATTGATGAAATGGTTTGAAAATGTTAAATGGGCCACTACATTTACCCCCCACCCCCCCGTTAATGTAATTTGTAGTCTAACATTTTGGAGGACTAATTTTGCTGCAACATAAGTAGTTGGTCAAAGGCCTACAAGTCATACATGAAATAGCTAGCTCCAATCAATTTTTGTGAGATTTTTATTAGGAAAGAAAGAGAAGAACAAATTTCTAGCGAGTGCATCTTATACGAAAAGAAACCATCATATTTGTTGCATACTGATTTGTGTACTTATGCAAACCTAATATTTTGGAAGACACATTTATTTGTTGATGCCCATTGATAATCTCAGTAGGACTTAGAAATATATTTTGAAATTCAAATATGAAATTTTGACAAGTTCAAGGAGTTTAATGCCCTACTTGAAAAGAAACGTGGTCAGTATATTAAAATCTTGAGATTTGATCGATGAGGAGAATATCAATTTGAAATTTACATGTTGCAAATGTCATGCAGTGAATGAATCATTCATATCTAGGTACACACCACAACATAATTTACTAGTAGAGAGGAAAAATAAAACAATTATGAACATTGATAGAATTTAGTTGAAAGAAAAACATTTATCCAAATAATTTTGGGGTGAAGTAGTTTATTGTTCTTTATACATTTTGAATGACACTCCCATGAAAAATGTCAAAAATAGAGTGCCACAAGAGGATTACAGTGGTATGAAGTGAAATTTTTAAAATTTTGGGTTGTTTGGATGTGTGGCATATGACACATGCTTAAACAACAATGAAGAAAATTAGATGACAAATGTGAAAATTTTATTTTCACGAGATATAGTGAGAAGTTCAAAGAAAACAATGTTGGAATCCACAATTATATTGAGAGGGGGGTGAATTTGTATAATGACAACTTTTACTTATTTAAATCTAGTTAAACATCCTAAAGCATTAGTTTCATAAACTGAACAAGTAATAAAAAATATATGTGGAACCCCTTATGGGAGAAAACCACAAAACTACTTTTTTTGAAATATATTGTAGGCACAAACCAACTATTACATTAATTTGTAGGAACCAACCTATTGTTAGATCAATCCCTTCTTCTACCATGTAGAGTCCAACCTATAGGGGACACCAATTCCCTTTGTTGGTTTGTAGGAATTAACCAATAGGAGAGGCCAATCCCCTATGCATCTTTGGAGGCACTAAACTACAAGAGACACCATTCTCGTCTGTGGATTTGTAGGCACCAACCTACAGAAGACACCAATCCCCTATGATATTTTGTAAATAACAACCCCTAAGAGACATCAATCCCCTTTATTGCATGATTTTTAGCCACCAACATATAGAAGACACCAATCACCATTGTTGCAAATATTTGTAGGGAACAACCTACTTGTGTGCTTGTTCACAATTTCTGTTAGTTGATCTTACTTTTACCAAGTCTTTTTGTTGCTTTTATCTTCACCAACTCTATTAGTTGCTTCTTCCTTCACCAAGTATACCTCTTTGGAAACTTGTTTCATTTTGCCTCTCCTCAAGAACGAATTTTCATGACATACCACATATCCACTTTTGCAAATATGGTTCTGAAAATTCTACCACATTTACCTAGATATCTCTTCTTTGTCTCATCTAAATTTTATAGAAAAAATCATATCAGAAAGTATGTTATATAAAAAATGACAAGCTAACCAATTTAATGATGTTCCATGACCATTTAGGAACACTAATGCTATCAAATTGTATCTTCAAAATTGTGGGGAAATAGGGTCTAACAATTCTGCCATAGGTACCTTAAGATGTCTCCCTTAGCTCTTGCAAATTTCAAATTCTGAAACATCATAGAAAGAATGATATAGCAAAAATATCGAGCTAACATATTTGAAGAAAATATTAGGGGCATTCAAGGTGCTTAACTTCCTTAGATAATACATTCAAACTTACAAAAAAAGGTTTGTATGTTGAACCACAGATACATTATTATCTTTTATCTGTATGCTCCAACTTTAATGGTTTGAAACATCCCAGAACAAAAGTTATAGGGAAAGTTCCATGCTAACCTGTTTGAACAAGATTTCAAGAGCGTTGAGGAAGCCTATCTTAGACCATATCTCTAAAATTATAATGAATTGCGGTTTGAAGTTTGAACCACAGGTACATGAAGATACCTTTGTCTATATCCTCCAGATTTCACATTCCGAAACATCCCATAAGAAAAGTTATAACAAAATTTCCAAGCTAACACGTTTGAACAAGATTTCAAGAGCATTTAGGAAGCGTAACTTACTTAGGCTATATTTGTGAAAGTAAATCAAGGTTTGAAATTTGAACCACAAGTACATGAATACATTCTATATTTATCCTTCATGTTTCAGATTATGAAATATTCCATAAGAAGGGTTGTAGCAAAAATGCCAAGTTCACCTGTTTGAAGAAGATTTTAGGACCATTCAGGAAGCTTAACTTCATTAGATCATATCACTGAAATTATAATGAACCAATCTCTAAAATTTGAATCATAGGTACGTCTATCTATATCCTCTACATTTCATGGTCTAAGACATCTGAGAAGAAAAGCGATAGTGAAAATACACATATGACACATTCACCCCATAAATCACATTTTTGCTTGCACCTCTAGACTCAAAGTATCACCCCAAAATTTATTCTTGAATGCACTTACGACCTAAGATCTCTTCTTCTTTTAATTGTGTACAACTAAACTCATATTTCCTTTATTTATAGTGTTTTTACATTCACTTATGTGGATGAGTTGTAAAATTGGTTTTGTCAAACTCCTTGTACTTTGGTTGGGTCATTTTGACAAAATGTTTCATGTCTCCATATGCTTATATAATTAGAGAGTGATCCATATACCATTGGAAAGGCCTTTGAATACATTTAAAACCATACATCTTATGCTCCTTGATCTAGATAATTGGAGTAAAAATGCATTCAAATATAAGGTATCCAAATGAGGCATCGAAAGTCCAAAAGCTATATTTGCAAAAATATTCATTTTCAAATTTTTATCTTGGATGTAAGTAGACCCCCCTTGTCTTTGACATAATTGACAACAATATTTTCAATCAGCAGGTTGTGCAATCCAGTCACAAATAATTTCATAATCCACTAAGAAGTAGAGTTCAAAGATGCCCAAGCTGGGCATGGAAGGGTAGACAAAACTATGACTATTGGAGTAGTATTTCCTTACGGACAAGTTTTTATAAAGGAGTAGTGTGAACAAGAAAAACAAGGTACATAGCCTCAATCACATTTTCGAGTGTCTCCAACAAGGACTCAATGAATTCAAGTCGAAGGAGAGTCATCAAGATAAGCAGGTTAGTGTACACCTAGTCATCATCCAAGTAATAATTATGGCTTTATAAAGACTGAATTTTGTAACAAATTTATGAAGAATTAGATAACCATTCAAACTTGACACTGTTTTCATGTTAACCAACATGTCTTGAAGAAACTATCAAAGAACGATATGGGTCCAAGACATGAATGAGGAGATAGATTACATAGAAAAGAATAACACATGGGATCTAGTGGAGTTACCTGCAGGTAAGGAAATTATTGGTGTAAAATGGGTTTATAAAATGAAATTTAATGAAAATGGTAAAGTTGAACAATACAGGGTAAGACTTGTAAACATTATTGCCCAAGAAAATTACATATAGAAGGACAGTCTTAGCAAAAGTCGCTAAAACCAAATGGAAGTGAAATTTTCATTCTTAAATGGAATTTTAGAAGAAGAAGTTTATATGCAGCAACCACTATAGTATGATACAAAAGGACATGAAGATAAGGTATAGATGTTGAAGAAAGCTCTTTATGGAATCAAGTAAGCTCCAAGTGCTTGGTTTAATAGGATACTCTCTTATTTGATTAGCCATGGATTTAATAAAAGCAACAATCAACCCACTTTGTGACAAAGGTTAATAAATGAGGACAAATTTGAATTGTTTGTTTATATTTTGATGAATCAATTTATAGTAGAGATATATTAGTAGAGTTTTTTAAATCAGAATTGTAACAAGAACTTGAGATGATAGATCTGGGTTTCATGGAGTATTTCCTTGGCATGAAAGTAAACTAGGCAGATTATGGCATCTTTTTATGTCAAACAATATATGTATTGGTTGTGCTAAAAAGATTTAAAATTTTGAATCACAAGGAAATAGCTACACCAGTATCAAGTTGAACAAATCTCAACAAAGAAGATAAAAGTTTAAATGTAGATCCTACATTTTTTGAGAGATTACTTGGCAATATCATGTATCTCATTACCGATAGAATGGACCTTATGTTTGTAGTCAGTTTGATTTCCAGGTTTATGGAGACACCTAAAAAAATGCATTAGCATTTTTGCAAAAGGATTTTGAGATTCATTGCAAGAACAAGAAGACATGGTATTTTATATTCAAGAATTAAATATAGTTTCTTGAATGGCTATAATGATAGTGACATTTCAAGTAACCTCGATGATAGAAAGAGTACTTTAATGTATGTCTCTCATCTTGGTTCAGGTGAAGTTACATGGGCATCTAAAAAGCAGCCAACTATCATGATATTTCTTGTAGAAGCTCAGTATGTAGCGACAACGACAATAGCTTGTCATGAATTTTGGTTACAAGGAGTATTGGATGATCTTCATCAATGATATGAAGGGCCAACTCTAGTTATTGTGACAACAATTTAGGCATATCTATATCAAATAATTTTGTGTACTATCTTAGTTAAATGCAGACTAAATCCATATTCTTCTAGAGTATAAATATATAGAAGATCTTAGTTGTCTAGAATGTCTATAGCAAAGCATACTCTAGAATTATCTTCTATGGATCTCATTTAGAGAGTTTTCCTAGAAGACATTCTATGTATATATACTCATTTTTGAAGCAATGCAAGCAATGAAGTTTTATATAAAAGTTTATGAGCCATGTGTCATTTCATGTGACTGTGTGTGTGTTTATCCATGGGATATTCAACTTCAGTAGTATACAAATTGACACGTTTTTCAGAAAATAGGGAGTTTTGGTACTTTTTCTTCCATAATTTTAGACATCAATTATGGAAAGTATTCTATTTTTCTCTAGTTTTCTTCAAAGAATATATAAACTTTCCATTTTGTGCTTCACTATTATAATATACAAACACTAACTATTTTGGTCATAAACACATTAACATACATGTTGAAATTATGAACAGAAAGGGTATTAAATGAAGACAGAATTATAATCCAAAAGCTTGCATAGTAAAAGGGAAATGACTTGCACTAAAGAAGTGTGCTAGTAATGTACTATAGAGAGTGAGACATACCAAGGTAGGAGTGTGCTACACATGAGATATATAACGAAACATGAAAGAAAAAACACGCACCAACTACAAAAGGATACAAAATAAGTTGGAGTCGTATGGAAGAAAACACTTGTATTAAATAGCCTTCCCACAATGATTAAAAAAGATCATTTACAAATGAAGTTTTGTTAAAACTGATATGGAAGAAAACACTTGTATTAAATAGCCTTCCCACAATGATTAAAAAAGATCATTTACAAATGAAGTTTTGTTAAAACTGATATGAAAGAAATTTAATTCAATTTAATAAATTTAAACCCAATTTTGAAGTTTATTTACTAAAGTTGAATATATATATATATATATATATATAAATACCACACCAGGAAAACCAAGAAAATAAACATTGAACAAATGCAATATTGAAAGGTAGAAATATTTCCAACGCTTTGGGACTAGTTTCCAACATAAAACAGATCTAATAATTACTTGTTACAATAGATTTATGACAACCATGAACTTGCCCGTTTACCTTATATATGTCAAGAAACTTAACCAAATATTCTTATTTTTATATAAAATTATGGTGCATGGCCTATTCTATAAACAACTTCATCAAGAAAGCATGAGTTAAACAAATTCAAAGGTGTATGTGCGTGTAAAGATAGAAGTATAAACCAACAATGTATACAAGTTAGTATAATGCAATGTTACATTCAGGGTTATTGAAAATTTATTGTCAAGATCTGAAATTTAAGAAATTATAAGAAATTGGTGGCAGATTAAAAAAATCATTTATTTTTTCTAAATTTTTGATATGTAAAGTAATATCAACATCAAACAAACACTTTACGACATAAACCGGAAAAGAAAATTGATATAAAATGTGTATAAGATGTCCAGTGCTATATTAGATATTGATATTGATAAATTTCTTATAGGAGTTGATAAAATGATATGAAATCATATCAAAACAAAAATAAATGTATTTTATGAGATGAATCATGGCAATGAAAACTATGTATTTCTCTTGTTTGCTTGATGGAAAATCGTCACGATATATCCCTCTAAGAACATAGAAAAACATAACATGCCTAATCAATGATTTTACCTTAGTGAATTGACGGACGCATGTTGTTCCCAAATTTCCCAAAAAAGGTCGTTTAGGGCCTCAAAACGGCTTCGGAAGTTCAGGGCCCGAAAAACTGTTAAAAATAGTAAATTGTGCTACAATTACGGAAACTGAAAAACTGAAAGAGACAGTTGTGGGGGTCCAAGTGGGATAAGTGGGTGGTCGCCAACATCTACCTGGATCAATGCAAGGCTTCAACATTGGAATCTTCACGAGATTGGCACCTTTCACTGTCCGTGCATGCATAAGACTACATACAAGATCCTTTCTGCATGATTTACTCCCTGATTTGCTCTTCATTTCACTCCGCAACTGGCTAGTTCTCTTCAGAACTTGCTGTAGGTGTTGAGTCCTCTCATTGATCACCACTATGGCGCATTACCTTGGGATCTTCACCGAGTAATACTATATCATGAGCATTGTAACCTATTTTCTGAATCAATAATTCTTTTTGTTTTTTTCGATTTCTTTTAGTGTTTTTGCTCTGCAAAGCTGTGTGTTCAACCTTACCAGCTAGATTCATTTGTGCAGGTTTTCTAACACATTTACACAAAATATGGTTTACCATTTTCCGTTCTGCATCCTCTCTCTGGGCATAAGGTTTGTTAAGCAAATGGTTCTCGTTTGGAGCTTGCAATCGCTTGAATCAATGTTAGGTTCAACCGTAACTGTTATGTCTAAACTGAGGGCAAGTTATTCTATGCAGTTGCACTATAGAATTTACCATCTCAAACATTCATATTACTGATATAATAGAGAAATATACTATATCACTGATATAATAGAGAAATATGAATAGTATATAGGTGAAACTATATATATAATTGCACTGCCTACACTATAGTATTTATTCTCTGAAACATTCAGATATACTGATATAATAGCGAATACGTTTTCAAGCAAATAATTGCGAATATTTAATTTGTTCGCAATTTTGTGATATGTATTCTTCATCTTTGCAGCATCAATTTATATATGAATATTTAGTTTAAATCGGGGTACAATAGTGTTTGCATCTTTGACTGTATTCAATGCAGTCGTGTTACATTCAGTGTAGAGTATAGTCATAAGTTTTTATGAATAACTCTAACCTTTATAATCACTAAGTATTGATAATCAGCTTCGCAGTTAACTGTGTTGCTTAATGGACCTATGCTTTTCTACTCCACATCATGTACTGTTAAAATGTAGCCTTATCTGTTCAAGCTAGTGAAATAGGCTGTTATGTGATTAGTTAGTCAGGTTTTCTGTCGTTACTAATAGTTAGAAATCTATTAATTATTTAGATGTGTCACTCAGACTATTATTTGTATTAATGATAAAAACAGGCTAGCTAAGCACTACTAGCCTACTTGTTTCTCTAATTAATTAAGATGATTAAGATGACATCAGAGCAAGTACGTAAGACTTAGATGGAACCTGGGTAAAGAATGCCCGCTAGGAGGTGAAATTGGTCGACCAGCCGAATCTGGAGACTGATGCGAGTGTTGTGGATATTGCCATCTACTTTGGGGGTAAGATCTAGGGCCAGTATTAGTACAACCTCGAAGAATCCTGTTCCAAATTTTTAGAGTTGCCTTCGAAGAAGGCTGCATTCACAAGAAAACGATATGAGGCGGAAGTTGTCATCTTCCTCGGCCCCTCGATAGTTCTCCCCATATGAATTGTCACTCTGCTCCCTCTCGTCCACTGGATATACTCTCAAACTACTAGAAACAAATACAAAAGGCTCACTGGATGATCGAAATCTAAAAGCATAGGAATCACCTTGTACTTGCACAGCCAAGAGTGTTTGTAAACAAATATTGCAGCTATCTGTAGTGTTACAGTGAAAGATACTTCGAAGATAGTGGAACAGCTAGATGCCACTGTTAGTAACAGTAATTATTTCACCGCCAAAATTGTGAAGAGTTACAACCGTCTGAGCTCGTTGAAATCCGAAGGGGCAGCACTGCCACATAATTTATTTCTTCTTTGATTTTTTGCCCAACTGAGATTTGAAGGGTTATAAGCAAAGGGGAAATTTAATTTTTAAATGTGATTAATAGATTGAAAATTATTTATAAATATGGATGAATGCGACAGAAGAAAGAAGAGAGACTAAACGGATAAAAAACAGAGTATTTTTGTTCAGCTATAGCTTATAGTTGCTGCAACTCAGCTATATTTGTCCGTTGCAGCAACTCCATTCACTGTTTGTTGTCGCGAGTCCATTCACTGTCTCTGTTATGGTTGCTGCAACTCTGTTCGCTTGCTGCTGCAACTCCGTTGGCTTGCTGCTGCAACTCCGTTGACTGTAGCTGTCATTGTTGCTGCAACTTCGTGGGCAATAGGATATTATTGCTACAACTCTGTCTCGCTGTTGCTGCTACTTTGTTTGCTTTCGCTGTTGCTGCAACTCTATTAGCCGTTGTTGCAATTTTGCTGTAGCTTGTTGTTGTGAACAGAGTATTGTATTTGTACAAGCGGTTAATTCAATTGTTGAAATCTTGTGTTTTGTATGCTGCAATTGTTGAAATCTCGTTACATAGGTTAATTCAATTTTCTTGCTACTCTACGGTTTTTGTCTGCATGTTCAATATATGTTTGTGAGTTGATAGTAGTAGTTGCGTATTCCACTATGTCCTCTCTCTTTTAATTTTGTACCACTATGTCCTCTCTCTTTTAATTTTGTACCAGATCTAGAAAAGCACTTTCTGCAAGCTAAATTGAAATGACATCAAATACTAATATAATTCAGTCAGTTTCTTATTCTGGCTGAAAAAAATTATGATTATTGGTTTATTAGAATAAGAACTGTCAGGCCAGGCAGTAACTCCACAAAACAAAAATACAATAGGGAGTGACTGTTCAGTTCATCTCCCGATCACTGTTCACATCCCTAATTTAATTATTTACATAAATTCACCCAATCATGAAGATTAGGTGTCAACATTCCCCCCCCTTAATCTGAAGGGATGATGGTGAGTCCAAGCATCATTCTGAATCGTTCAAACTTTTCCCTTCCAAGTGCTTTGGTGAAGATGTCTGCAATTTGCTCATTTGTGGAACAATGACGGAGATGGATTGTTTTGGCCTCAACATGATGTCGAATCAGATGATATTTAGTATTGAAGTGCTTCGTTCGATCATGGAACTTTGGGTTCTTGGCCAACTTTATTGCAGAGGTATTGTCAATCATGAGTGGAGTTGATTGTACTTGTTTTACCTGCAAATCTTCAAGAATTTTCCTGAGCCACACAATTTCTTTTGTTGCTTCAACTACTGCCACGTATTCTGCTTTTGTTGTGGAATCTGCTGGAACTGATTGTTTGCGTGATCTCCAGGAGACAGCTCCTGATCCAAGACTCATAGCATATCCTGAAGTAGATACCTCAGTTTCTTTGTCTCCATCAAAGTTTGAATTAGAGTATCCGATCAAGCTGAAGTCATCCACCTGTGTGTATTTGATTCCAAAGTCTTGAGTTCCCTTCAAGTACTTTAGAACTCTTTTTGCAGTAGACCAATGTCCCTCACAAGGCTTTTGCATAAACCTGGAGAGGATTCCAACAACAAATAAAATGTCTGGTCTGGTAGTAGTTAGGTAGTTGAGACTTCCTACAAGCTGTCTATACTTTGTTGCATCCTCAAATTCCTTTCCTTCAATAGATGTGAGCTTTAAGTTTTGTTCCATTGGAGTAGTAAGAGGATTGCACTCTGTCATGCCAAACCTATTCAACAAATCCCCAATGTATTTCTTTTGAGAAAGAAATATGGACTTTGGATGTTGGGTTACTTCAATGCCAAGATAGTAATGAACATAGCCCAAATCAGTCATTTCAAAACTTTTTTCCAATTCCTTCTTTATGGATGCAATGTAGCTTTCATTGTTCCCTGTCATTAAAAGATCATCTACATATACCACAAGATATACCACTGTTTTGCCAACTTTCTTGACAAATAAAGTTGGATCATCAAGATCAAAATGATTGAAATTGAGTTTTAGAACATGCTCAGTTAGTTTTTCATACCAGGCTCGCGGTGCTTGTTTGAGGCCATACAAGGACTTGACAAGTTTGCATACTTTATGTTCATGTCCTTTCACAACAAATCCTTCAGGCTGGGACATAAAAACATTCTCTTTTAGATCTCCATTCAGGAAGACAATTTTTACATCCATTTGATGGACTTTCCAACCGTTCTGAGCTGCTAGTGCAAAGAGTGTTCGGATGGTAGTCCATTTTGCTGTGGGGGCAAAAGTCTCCTCATAATCGACCCCTTCCTTCTGTGCAAAACCTTTTGCCACAAGCCTAGCTTTGTGCTTGTCAAGTGAGCCATAAGCTTTATACTTGTTCTTGTAGACCCACTTGCAGCCAATTGGTTTGGTTCCAAATGGAGGATCAACCAGCTTCCAAGTGCCGTTCTTTATGAGGGCATCATACTCCTTTTGCATCGCTTCTTTCCATTCATCATGAGAAGCAGCTTCTTTGAAGGAAGTTGGTTCAAAATCTGTAGACAAGTTCAATTCACAATCAGAAGAAACATCCATATCAACAGGTGAATTAGAGTCATCTACATCACCTCCATTTCGCCGGTTTGAATTTCTGGTTCTTGTCTTTCCAACTTCATCAGGATGAACACTTTCAAGTGTCTTTGTCAGCCACTTTGGGGGACCTTTCTGAGATGGTCCAGGCTGCTCCGTTGATTGAGTTGGGACTGAATCAAGATTGAGTCTCCCAATTCTATCAATTACATCACTTAAAGCATCATCCGTTGTTGGAGTTTCATGCGGGGGAGAGTGTTCTTCAGAAGAAGATTCCACATGTTGATCTAGTATAGGAATCCCCCCTTCAAGATGTGGAATTTGATTATCAAATTCTTAAAATGATTTTGCTTTTGCAAATCTATCCAAGCGATCAAGTTCCCGCTCAACAACATTGTCAGTTTTGGATGATTCAAGAAAAATTACATCTCTAGATACAACAAACTTCTTATTTACTTCATCATAGAGGCGGTATGCTTTGGAGGTGTTTGAGTACCCCAGGAAGATACATTTATGACTTCTAGCACCAAGTTTGTTTCTATGTACCTTTGGTATCAAAGCATAACAGGTGGAACCAAAGACCCTGAGATGCTTTACCGAAGGAACATGTCCATACCACATTTTATAAGGAGTCTTGTTTTTAATAGCATTAGATGGACATCTATTCTTTATATATGCAGCACATAGAACAGTATCAGCCCAAAACATTATCTTTACATTCTTGAAGAAGAGCATGGATCGTACCATATTTAAGATTGTCCTATTCATTCTTTCAGCTACACCATTCTGTTGGGGATTATAAGGCACAGTTGTTTGATATTTGATCCCATGTTGGCGAAGATAGTTTTCAAATTCATTTGATGTGTATTCTTTTCCATTATCAGTGTGAATAGACCCAATATGAGATTGTGCATCATTTTCAATCCATTTATGAAAATTCTTGAATGTTTGAAAAGCATCAGATTTGTTCTTCAATAAATAAACCCAGCACATTCTGGTGTAGTCATCAATAAACGTCATGATATATTTATATCCATTTGCAGAAGGAACAGGCATTGGACCACATAAATCTGAATGAATGAGTTCAAGTTTCCTATGTTCTCTTGAATGTGAATCATGAAAAGACTGTTTGCTATGCTTTCCTAGAATGCAAGCATCACATTGCTTAAGTTTTCTAGGAATTGTAGGCAAACCAGCGACACCATTTTTCTTCAATAAGCGGAGACTGTCATAGTCCAAATGTACAAATCTAGCATGCCATAATAAACTTGATGGAAGTGTACCTTCTTCATGATGAGCATTGTATGAGAAATGTTGTGCATGAGCAGAGGTTCCTTGATGTTTGAGAAGCCTTTCTTCTTCTATTCCCCTCATGACAAGTGAGTGGTCAGATGCTTTTCTTACCTCAAGCTTGCCATCAAACATATGAATGGAGTGACCTTGCTGGCGGATGTGGACCAAGGACAACAAGTTTCTCTTGAGCTGTGGGAGATATAGAATATGATCCAGAAGAAAGTCTGGAAGACCAGGCAGTTTAAGCCTGATTGTGCCAAGCCCCGATGGCTTGATTTTTGATTGATCTGCAAAGTATACTGCTCCATCAACATTGTCAGTGAAATCTTCAAAAAAATCTTTTCTATGAGTCATGTGGCAGGTTGCTCTTGAATCAAGCAACCAATCATTTTTCCATGAAGCAAGTGAAGCATTAAACAAATCTTCATTTACTCCAATGTTACATTGTGCCTCAACATAGTGAGCGGATTCAGGTGCTTTACCTCTGTCTGTATCATCAATTTTACCTTTCTGTTGGTTTCTTTTCTGCTCAATTTTATCCCATGGTAGCTTGCATATAGAGACATCATGTGATCATTTCTTTTGCAGCGAATGCAGTGCAAATCTGCCTTTTCTCCTTGAGAATGTCTGCCCCCCCTGCCTCTGAAATATCTTCCTCTTCCTCTTCGTCCACCTCTTCCTCTTGTAGAATCTTGAGCAGGATGCTTTTCTTTATGAGCAAGGCATACAGTGTCTTTAGAAGATTCAGGGGCTGTCTTCTTTCCAAAAGCTTTCTCTCTTTCAACAAACTTTTTCACAAAAGAGTCAAAGGTTATATCTTTGAGATTTCCATTTGCTTGCAATGACTCAAGATAATTGGAGTAAGCAGGATAAAGTGCCTTGAGAAAAGCAATAAGAGGAATATCCAATTCAACCTTAGTGGATTTTATATCATGCATTATAGACTTTACTTCAGATGCAAGAGCAAGAGGATCATTATTTTGCAGTTGAAGAGTGAAGAGTTTAATCATGAGTTGAATGAATTCAAGTGCAGAATGTGAGTCATAGAGTTCTTTCAGCTTTTGTAAAGCTTCAAAGGCAGTTGAATATGACGAAATATGGCGACTCACCTCTTCATTTACAGATGCTGCGACTAGTGCATAAGCTTTGCTGTTCTTGTTTTCCCCAATGACGAGCTCTTTGTCTGAGGTAGGCTGTACTGGGTCATTGTGTCCTTCTCTGACACACACTCCTTTCCACAACTCATTGAAAATAAGGGTGTGCTTTATCATCCAGGACCATTCAGGATAGTTCTCCTTGCCAGTGAGAACTATTCCCACCATAGATATGATTGAATGCATTGTAAAATCCAAGAGTTGTAAAAAAATACTTCTGCTGCTAAAAGAAAATTGATTCTGATATATGATATATGGAGAGAGAGGTATGCAGAATAATTTATCTTCAAAGCTATCTCAATCCAAATTCACAAGAAATATCAAAGATATATGTGATCAAATCATTTTCATCTTCATGGCATTTTCGCAATTATTGTCTATGCTGTCAAAGGAATCTACAGAAGACTACTGAGCAATTCCACAAATGAATCAACTGTTATAGTAATGCACCAAATTATTCAATCTACAAAAGTCAGTTGAAAGTATTCTACATAACCTTAACTTCTCCTAAATACCACAGCGTTAACCAAGCCAACAACGTGAAGCAAATCAAAGTCTGGTTCCAGAATCGAAGATGTAGAGAGAAATAGCACAAGGAGGCAAGTGGTCTTCCGACTGTCACCACAGCACAATCTTTTGGAATGGAAGCATGCAAGTACATTCGGTACATAGCAAAGCAGGTGGAAGTTCTGGAACATCTTTACGATGAGAGCCCAAAGCCCAACGCTCTACGTTGCCAGCAACTCATCAGACAATGCCCAATCCTTTCACACGTCAAGCCAACAGCGTGAACTATGAAGCCATTGAAGTGAACTGGGCAATATTCATTCGGGCTGGCAAGTTCCAAGGAGAATCCGTGAATGTTGGTGGCTAAGTAGCAACGAGTTGAATTGTGGTAAAGCAAGCACAAGACGTCATTAGAGCGATCAGAAAAAGTTTGAATGATCCAACAACTCTTTTGGGAGGTAGGAAGACCAGAAACGGAAATATATCACGCTGAGGTATGGAGACCAGGGCTCGTTTCTCGGCAACTATTTTAACCAGAAGCGTCCGGCGTTCAAACATATGAAACGTCCAACGTTCAAACATATGAAACGTCCAACGTTCAAACATATGAAACTGATACCAGAAGCGTCCAACGCTCAAACATATGAAACGTCTAGCGTTCAAACATATGAAACTGATACCAGAAGCGTCCAACGTTCAAATATATGAAACGTCCAGCGTTCAAACATATGATACCATGTCAGATGAATGTTAGATAGAGAGCGCAGTGATGGCAGACAGAACGCAGGTAACCAGTTGCTGAATTATATGGGGAGCAGTGGAGCAGACTAGGAGTTACAAAGACATAAAGGCTAAAAAAAGGAGCTGGCTCTGATACCATGTCAGGCCAGGCAGTAACTCCACAAAACAAAAACTGATTTGTCTTATTCCATTAGGTAGGTCTTAGTTATATACAATAGGGAGTGACTGTTCAGTTCATCTCCCGATGACTGTTCACATTCCTAATTTAATTATTTACATAAATTCACCCAATCATGAAGATTAGGTGTCAATAAGAACACTACTCCATTGTCATGACTTTTGGGGATTTGACACTAATGGGTATCTAGAGTCTGTTCATCATGCAATAGAAATGACTCTAATGAATGTGGAGTAAACTTTTTTGAAAGAGAACAGAAAGAAGGATAACAAAGCTCTTGGTCTTATTTAGCAAGACTTAAATGACTTAATATTTCTAGAGGTGTCAAGTGCAAAGTCTTTAAAGAAATCTTGGGACACTCTTGAAACATGTTATCAGGGTGTATCCAAAGCGAAGAATGTCAAGTTACAAAACTTGAGGAGAGATTTTGAGAATCTGAAAATGAATGATAGTGAGACTGTGGATTGTTTTATGACCCATCCTATGCAAATTGTTAATCAATTTAGACAATATGGTGATGACATCTTAGATAAAATAGTTATTGAGAAAGTCCTTCAAAGTTTGTCAAAGAAATTTGAAACTGTGGTTGTATCAATATAAGAATTTAAAGACACAGTCAAATGTCAAGTGATGAGTTGATTGGTTGTATGGTTGCTCATAAATCTAGGATGGCAAGATATGATAATAATCCATTGGAGAATGCCTTCAAAAGTTAGCTGCAACTTACAAAGAAAAAGGCAGAGGAAGGTCAAATAGATGATAAAAAAAGAAAACAAAAATAATTCTGAATCTAAAGAGAAATATCAGCAATACCCTTTTAATTTAAGTGGGAGTAACAATAGAACCTTGCAGCCAGGAAATAAGAGGTATGATAAGTCTAAGGTACAATGTTATTATTGCAAAAACTATGGTCATTTTGCTAACAAGTGTTGGAAGAAGCATACAGACGCTAACAAACAATCTGCACACATTATAGCGAAAATTTGAAGATAGTAAAAAACCTGTGTTTTGAACTATAATGTGACTCAATTAAGTTGAACTGATGTTTGGATTTTGGACAGCGGGCACAACAATCATATGAATAGAAACAAAGATTTGTTTGCAAGTTTGGACACTAGTATTCAGTGTGAAGGTAAAGCTCCCTAATGATAATAGTGTATGTGTATGTGCTAAAGGTAAAGGAGTGATTGTTTGTATATACTAGAAATGGTGAAAGAAGAACGACTCGTGATGTGTATTCTGTACCTAATTTAAAATGCAACCTGTTCAGTGTTTGACAACTAATAGAGAAAACATTATTCTTCAAGAACAAAGTATTACAATTATTAATAAGTATGCAAGTAAGTAGCTAATAGCAAGGGTGGAGATGACAAATAATAACATGTTTCCAGTTATAATGAGAAATAAATTAACTGACTCTTTGAATGCTTATAAGATATGGTCATTTATATTTTGGTGGTCTAGATTTGTTGTAGAAGAACCAGATGGCGAAACAATTGCGTAATATTCAACAACCGTAAACACATGTGAGAGTTATATACTTGCAAAGCATCATAGAGAGATTTTTTTTTTTTTTTTTTTTTGGACTTTTGTATATGGTGAACCCTTGATTGGGGATTGTGCACAAATTTGTTTGGACCAATGCAGATACATTTATTGGCTGGAAATGCATGTTTTTTTTTTTAACTTTTATTAATGATTAGATTCCAAAAACTTGGGTTTATCTTATGAAACAAAAGTCTAAATCTTTTAGCGTATTCAAAAGGTTTAAAGTCGTGGTTGAAAATGAATGTGGCAAATATACTAAAGTATTAAGATTAGATAGAGAGGATGAATATATGCTAAATGATTTCATAGAGATTTGTGAGTATCATGGAATCAAGAGAGAATTTACTACACATTAAATTCCATAAGGGAATGGAGTGGTTGAAGGGAAGCACTGAACCATTATGAATATGGATCGAAGCATGCTAAAAGAAAAGTATCTACTAAATGAATATTGGGTAGAAGCAGTTATGTGTTCATTTTATATTCCCAACCAGACTTCGATTAAAAGTGTGAAGGATCAAGTTTCCAAAGAAGCTTGAAGTGGTAAGAGTTGCAATATATTTCATTTTGAGGATTTCCATGTTATGCATGTGTACCTAAAGAGACGAGAAGGAAATTGGATGAAAAAGTGAGAAGTGTATCTTTATTAAATACAATAAGAAGTCTAAGGCATATAGACTCTATAATCCCATCACTAGGAAGTATATTGTCAACATAGATGTTCAGCGCAAGGAAGAAGAGGCTTGGGATGGAAGCATAGATAAATCTATTACACAGGGAGTTGTATTTTCTCATAGAGATGATGGCAAAGATGATTAGGATGTACACGGTGCATAGTTGATTCCATATGCACATACACCTCCTACAAGTGCTTCAACAAGGCAATTGGAAAAAGTCAACTCATTATAGTTAAGAACACCCAGAACTCAAGAACATGGTGAATCATCAAGTTATGTTGATCAACAAAGAACATGATCAAACGTAAGTAATGAATCAAATCCTACATGAGCTACATTAAGGAACAAAACTAAATGTTAGAAGAGTAGAAGCTTAAGAGAATTATACGTGGACAATGTTGAAATAGATTAAGTTTCAAATTTTCCATTAATTGCATATGATCTTGTAAATTTTGAAATAGTTGTTAAAGAAGAAGCTTGGGTGAATAATATGGATGAAGAAATTGATGGCATAGAAAGAAATAATAGCTGGGATATTATAGATCTACCTGAAGGAAAAAACAACATAGGCGTTAAATGGATTTACAAGACCAAGTTGAATGCTAAAGGTGAAGTTGAGAAACAAAAAACAAGACTTGTAGCTTAGGGGTTCAGTTAGCAGCGTGCCATTGATTATAATGAAACTTTTGCACCTGTAGCTAGGCTTGACATCATAAGGGCAGTGTTAGCTATTGCAACTCAAAATAAATGGAAAATTTATGAGATGGATGTTAAGTCTACATTTTTAAATGGTTTTTTGGAAGAAGAGGTTTATGTGAAACAACCATAAGGATATGAAAATGATGGACAGGAAGATAAAGTATACAGGTTAAAGAAAACATTATATGGACTAAAATAGACACCTTGAGTATGGTCCAAGTGAGACAACGATGTCTGCTAAGGTAAATCAGGAAGGAAAAATTTTGATAGCTTTTCTTGTATGTTGATGATTTGATTTTCATCGAAGATATTTCAATTGATGATTTTAAAACAACCATGAAAAAAAAAGTTTGAGATAATTGATTTAGGGCTGATAAAATATTTTATTAGTATTGAAATAACTCAACCTAAAGACTTTTTATTGGACAATCCAAGTATGTAAAAGATATACTTAAATTTTTTTTTGATGGTGAATTGTAAACTAGGTGTAACACCAATTGCAAATGATGCAGATAACATTAAGAATGATCAAGTGTCAAGTGTTGATTTCACTTTTATAAGAAATTAGTTGGAAGTCTCATGCATTTGAATATACAAGACCTGATATAATGTTTGTTGTAAACTTAAATATTTATGGAGTCTCCGAAGAGTACCAATTAGAAAGCTGGAAAAAGGATCTTAAGGTATATTGCTAGAACAACAAATTATGGTATCCTGTATACATCAGATATAGATTTCAAGTTGATTGGATATACATACAATGAGTTGTAGGCAATGCTAATGACAAGAAGAACACATATAAGTATGTGTTTAGTTTTAAATCAATTCCATTAGCATGGAAATAAAAGAAGCAATCCATTGTGACCTTATCATTAGTCGAGGTAGAGTATGTTGTTGTAACAACAACTTGTCAAATTGCATGGGTGAGAATATTTTTGATTGAGTTGTCGCATGAAGAAGAACCACCTTAGATTTTTTATGACAACGAATTTTCCATTATGTTATCAAGAAATCATGTTTTCCATAGAATAAGCATATTGATACAAGGTATCAGTTCATTCGATAATTAGTAAACACTATGAAAATAATAAATGAAAATAAAATAAAATATTAGAGACAAAATACATGGCGGAAAAGACTTTTAAGCCTGAATGTATAGTTTCACAAATAATGATGATACAATATATATACATCAAGCTATGTCTACAGATGGTTAGTCTATCTTGGACATGAAATCTCTTGGTTGAGTGAATATATCAACCACACACTAATCTAGGAGGCTAACTAGTTGGAGAGAATATCTAACTAACTAGACGTCAATAAAATCCCAAGTATTAGGAACAAACTCATTCTAGAATTGATGAGCACATCAAAGACAAGTAGGAATTATATTTTCCAAGCTTCATAATTTTATTATTTTGGACTTATTGATTGTCAGTATGAGACTAACATCCCCCCCCTCCCCTAATCATAAGTCCAAAGTAAGAACCTGGTACCATCTCCAAGTCTTCATGCTGAAACTGTTGAGTTTAGCCTCAATGAAAAACTGCCAAAACCAGATGCTGAAAACTTCAATGTGAAAAGAGCGAACCAAGAGAATTGAATCAACTGCAAGTCTGACACATCCCTAAAAATGCTTGAAAACTCAATCTAATACCAAGATACAATGAAAAATTATCTACCTATCCTTTGCTAGGTCCAATGACCATCAAAGTGAACAAAAATGCCCACAAATGTACTCTCAATTAACATCCCAATGTCTTGTCCACTGACAAATTTTGGTTTCCCCTGGAAAATTGTGTTTTTTTCAAAACTTTCAGTCTAACAACAATCATTGTCAATTCAATTTTAATTTCATCATAAATTCCCCCCTTTGTCAACTAAAAGGAGAGACTATAACCATTTGCATTTGTTTTGAACTCCCCCCCTTCAGATGTAGAAGAGTTTCATTGTTGTACTCCCCATTTTAGGTGCATGAGAGTATTATATTTTCACTATTGGCTGCAATATTTGTCTTCATGTGAGATTGAATTCTTTGGTAAAACATATACAATCATTTCATTGTATATAACCACTCCCAATGATCAATCCATGCATAATTAATCTACAATCTGGATGGTTGGTTTTGTTTGCAACATCTCACTGACGAGTGATTCTTCTTGCCACAATGGTGACAAGGATGGAGATCAAAACAATGATCTTCCATATGACCAGTTCTTTGACAATGTTGACATTTTGGCTTTGCTTCAACTTTCTCATTGGCTTATGATGTTGATTGATCAAGAAATCATCCACTGATGAATTTGATCAGTTTTGCATAATTAGGAATATGCAAGTTGTTGTCATTTTTGTCATATCCTAAACCATATCGATTTTTATTGCACTGAATTTCTTCCCACGGTTTGATGATTGGCTTGGAAAATGAATGCTGGACTTGATCAAGTACAACTTCTACAATATAAGTTGTACTGTTGAGTGTCTTGGAATCATCTTCATCATTTGAATTTGTATTGTTGAATGGCTCAGAAACACAATTCTTCTGTTGAGCTCATCGTGTTGTAGCTATGACGCAAGTTAAAGAAACTCAATCATTTGACGTGCCTGATGTAGATGAATTTTAATATCATCAAGAGTGGCTTTGTTGATTTTCATTGTGTCTTCAATCGTGGATAGTATCATATTGTTCAGAAACTCTAACAATTGAATAATCTTCTCCATTTGAACTCACTAGCTTTCTAAAGGTGCTAAAGGTGCTCCAATTAAAATATTAATTTGTAGATATGTTTACAAAAACCTTGGCAAAGTAATTATTTCAAATTCATAGGAAAAATATAGGGGTGTGTATGGTGTAATAACATTTGTTATGTAACAACAAAACTTTTCTTTTTGAATGAAATAATTAAGGGAAATGATGCTAGTAATAGTAATTGTTTCAATGTTGGCTGAAATCATGAAAGTTACCACAACCTCAACTTGTTGAAATATGAAGGGGCAACACTGCTACAACAAATATTTCTTCTTTGTTCTTTTTCCCAATTCAGATTCAAAGGGTTATTAACAAAGGGGAAATTTATATTTTAAATCTAAGTAACTGACAGAAAGTTATGTATAAATATTGACAAATGCAACAAAAGGAAGAACATAAAGTAGTGGAATAAAAAAAGAGTATATTTATTCAGATATTACTATTCCTGGATGCAACTATGTTGTTTAGAGATGTTATTTTTTTTGCATGCAACTTTGTTGGCTTGTTGTTGCAACTCTGTGATCTTGTTGTTGTAATGTCGCTAGCGTGTTGCTACAAATCCATTGATTGTAGTTATTATTTTTGCTGCAACTTTGTTGGCAGTACGATATTATTGTTGTGGCTCCATTGGCTTGTTTTTGCAACTCTATTCACTCTTACTGTTGTTGCAACTATGTTAGCTATTACTACAACTCTACTATAGCTCGTAGTTGTGAATAGAGTATTGTATTTATTACAGATGTTAATTCAATTATTGAAATCTTGTGTTTTATATGCTACAATATTCTTGCGACTCTATGTTTTTTGTGTACATGCTCAATATATTTCAGAGTTAAGGATTTTGTGAGTAGAGCAATTTTGATATGTTATTTCTGGATGCATCAATGTGATGGATCCAGAAATAACAAATCCAAAATGTTCTAAATATGTTTGTGAGTTGGCAATTCTAGTTGTGTATTTCATAGTGTCCTCTTTTTTTCAATTATAAGATTTGTCATCGTAAAATTCAACGCAGATGGTTTCTAGTTGTATACACCAGAAATCAAATTGGAAATATGGTGCTTTCATCCCCATTTGAATATGAGACATGGTGTGTAATCATTTTTTCCTCTGCATGTCATTTATCTTGTAGTTAGTTCTGCCTTGCCAATAAATTGTGCCTTGAGGAGAAGAAAAAGGAAAACACTTTTGCTAACCCGTTTTTTAGCATTTTCCTTAATGGCTTGTATAAGTAACCTAAGGAAAATATAGGGAATAATTAATATTGGCAATAAATATGAGTTATGGTCTCGAATGATGAAAACATTCTTGCAATTTTAGAAATGTCCGGTACTAATCGAGACTGGATTGTTAGAATGGAGAATCTCCTCTAATAGCCTAGTCATGTAGCTCTATATGCCATGATTAATTCCAAAAGAAATAAACTTGTAGAATTGACCAGAAAGGAAAATAATCCCAAGTATTGTATGAAACGTTTAGTGGATGACTTGATTTTTCCCAAGATAATATGAGTACTTAGTACAAATCAAGCATGGGATTTCATGGAGTTAGAACATTAGGGTAGTGATAAAGTGAAAACAATGAAGCTTCAAACTCGAAGGAGAGGGTTTGAAAACTTGAAGAAGAAGTAGAAAATGAACATTGACCAGTTCATGACAAGAGTGATAAGGGTTGTGAATTAGATGAAGATTCATGGATAGAAGATTGAAGATCAAACGATTTTTTAAAATATTCTCATAAGCATGGCTAAGAAATTTGAAATGGCTGTTATTTTCATAAAGAGTTCAAAGGCATATCTAAATTGATACTATAAGAATTAATTTGTTCTCTTTTATACCATGAATCAAGAATCAACATGGAAGAGAAATACTTAGAACATCCCTTTAAGACTCAAACATTCATCAATAAAGGTAGAGGCAGAGGTAATCATCAAGTAGAGGAAAGAACAAAAACAAAATAGGTATGGAAATCAAATCAGCCTAAACAATCAGAATTGAAAGGGCAGAGGCAATATAAGGACAAACAAATACAAAGTCTAATGTTACTATTACAAAATGTATGGTCACTATGAAAGTGAATGTGGAAAGAGACAACGAGATTTAAACAAGGGTAGAGCTAATGCCTCCAACAATGAAGAGGGAGCATTTGAGACAATATTCATTTCATATAAAATCACTAAAGAAGATCAAAAGAAGGTTCTTTGACTGTTGGAAAGTGGATGCAACAATCATATGACACGTAATAAAGAATTATTTTCGAGCATTGATAGCTCTATTAAATTTGAAATTAGTTTAGGATATTATTACCAAAGTCAATGCCTCAGGTAAAGGTGTTGTATCTATCTTATCCAAACGAGATGTTATGAACCTCGCACCCTAAAAATGATAAAAAAAACGAATAATTTAGTCCTCTTAGAGTGGGAAACCTCTTTTTACAATGAGTACAATGTACAAAACAATATTTGATGATTCAGAAGAAAAAAGGTAGAATTATAATAAAATGGGACAATGAAAGGTTCTAGATTACATAACAATAATGCATTAAAAATGTAATAACTCAATATCTAGGACTTAATAAGGGATTTAGGGTTGGCACGAGGCTTATATAGGGCGTAACATGCATGTCCTCTTCAAACAAGTATTGCCCCAAAAATTTGACTAATTGAGATTGATTTTTCATAAATAAGTTGTTCCTCATCTCACCTCTTCCACTGGTAGGTTCTTATGTTTGATGAGGCACTCCATAATTGGTGTAGTACTTACTTTCTTAATCTTTGCTTTCTGGGGACCCCTTTAGATAGATGATATTGATGTTTAAAGATTTAGTGAACACAATTATGCATTTACACATTGGTGCCCTTATTGAGTATTTTTTCATTCTATTAGAGCTTATCACTTTAGATGGTTTACCTTGGATACCACTAAGCACAATTTCCTTGTCTCCTAAGGTAAATATTATGAGGAGATATTCGAAATAAAGGTCATTGTTTCTAATGATTGTAACCATTGGATCCTTAATACAATACCAACACCATCTATTTCTATTGCAATCATGGGACTATCCAATAAATACTACATCACATTGAGCTTAATACAACGACACTTTCTTGATCAAATTGTGTCATCTCCATTTGCAACCATTACTTGAAACTCCCGTGTTGGCTATACGAAACAAATGACAAACTCTACTAATTTGTAATTAATGAAGTTGTGTGCGCTTCCAAAATCAATCAATATTATTACCACTTTATTTTTTATATAACCTCCTACATTCAAGGTTTGTAGAGTATTGATTTCAAAAAATGCATTGCAGTATATTGTTGGAGTAATCTCTTCTAACTCTAGATCTTATGACAATGCCAATTATTTGTCTTCTTACTCTTTGGAGCCTATGTAGAATAATTTATTCTCGCTACATTTATGCCCTTATTGTAGTCGCTGTCACAATTGAAACATAGTCTCTTTTCTCTTCTTTCATCCATTTGTTGAGGATTCAACCTTGTCTGTTTAGGTGAGGGACCATGATCTTCTATATAGTTATTAGTGACCAACTTTGTAGTGGCCATATTTTCACCCTCAACTTTTTTTCCATAATGAAATTATTCTATAGAGATCTAAGTTCAAAGAGATGATCCTCATGGTGGATGTTTTCATTTAAAGTTCCCATAAATAGATGTGACAATATCCTCTAGAATGTCCTTTACATTGAGATCGACTTTTGGAAGTATTGAATGTGCTTTGTAATTGGACCATTTTGTCGAAGATCCACCAATTGACTAAAGAATGTACTTCTTAATATCCACATAATGTGGTACCAATTCCTCTGTAAAATTTAACTAAGATATAAATTAATCCTTTTCTCTTTGTTGTAGCAGCTACAACCACCCTCCAAAATCTTGGCTCACATGCAAATTTTGGAGCCTACCTTGGATCCTGTGATCGATCATCCTTGGTCACTCGTTGGTAAGCTGATGATTTCAAGCTCCCCTCCTTGATCATAAGAGTTGTCCATGTTCTCATCTTTATGCAACATGTGTCATCTTTGGGCATAGGGGTTGTTGTTTGTCATGCAAAGGGGATGTTGTTTTGCTTCAAGGGAAAGCATGTGCGCATGAGTGGTTGTCATCACATAGATGTTTTTCACAATCACTTCACGCACTCTTGTCACGAAGGTTGTTGCATCAAGAAAAATATGTCTTATGAATTCTGGATGGTCTACGTTGTGTCACTAAGTATCCGTGTGTGATCACAATCGAGTCCTATCACTGTTTACATCTGTGTCACAGATCTCACACTTAGCCATTTCCCAAGCAACCTAACCTCATTCAGCTTCTGGAAACTTTGCACTTTTCTTCTACAACCATCAAGCTTCCTCCCTTGCCTACTGAAACCCTGCAACCCGCAGAGACCCCAGTTAACACTGCTCTTTAGAAATGTGCAGAGCAGTCTGGAAGCCAACAATGCTCTCTAGAAATGAGTAGAGTAGTCCAACTGCCCTCCATGTAGAAACTGCGTAGAGGTGTCCTCCCAGAACCCCCATCCTGCAGCAATGTTCTGTGCCTGAAAACTGCACAGTGTTTTCCAAGTTGTCCTGTCAATCTTCCATGTAGAAACTACGTAGATGGGCCTCCCATGGCCTCATCCTGGCATTAGTCACTTCCTACTAAAATGACACTAATCCATCACCCAGTGACTACAGGAAAATGTGACATGCTGAGATCACTCCCAAGGAGTTGAGGAGAAGAACCAAGAGACCGAGTAATGGAAAAGATCAGGACTGCATGAAAACTCTGTCGGACGCATGATCATCTCGAGGGTATGTATGGTCAGTAAAGAACACATTTCAAGGTACGCCTCTTAGTTGAGTTTGCAGGACTGCCTGTCATTGTCATATCATCCCATCCTCAGTAACATGCATATGCACAAACACAAAAAGTCATTTCACCTGTTTCCTCTACATCTCTTGCTTCCTTCTCTCTTGTTTGACCAATTGTCGCCTTTGGCATGTTGACTACTATGTCATGCTTGCGACCTTGTTCTGGTGATGTTGAAGGTTGGTGTTTGAGTTATGTTTGCTATGTAAACATCTATCGCACTCACACACGATGTTGTAAGAACTATTGAGCAAGTTTCATCATGGTCGTCTGGAGGTCCATCCAAAGTGTCGCACTTGTCTCTCTTACCATTAGATAGTCCCACAATCAGTCACACTGTGCATATGTTGTCTTGTTGGTTCGAGATGTCTTGTCGTTAAATCATGTTGAGTTTGCATTCGCAAGGTCATGTATACACAAGTTCGCTCGTTGAATCACTTAATTATTTCAGTGAATATTTGTCGACCGGACCACCCTCCATAAGCCGGACCTTCGTTGAGCTACATTGTGCACTCTCAACCTCCAGTGAACATGTGCTGCTGCCTAGAATTACGTAGAGCTTGAGGCTGCCTCCTAAGTAGTTTGCATTGCACAATCCTGGCATCGAACTAGCTGACTGTCATATAGAACAATGTAGAAGTTTTCCAAGAAGCGAGCTCAATCTGTGATGCCTGCAAGCCAATCTATCAAGCCTCCCATTGGTCAACCGAAGGGTCTGACTGGGCAGTAACCTCGGGCTTCACTCTTCCCAAAAATTGCGCAAAATCTGTCAGCATGGTCGCCTCTACTGACAGAAGAAATTGCGTAGACATGAGGGACTGGCACTCGCTGCCTGTCACTGCACTATCCCTGAAAATTGTGCACTTCTGTCAGCCAATCCCCTTGTTAGCTGGCTTGTTGCTCCTCCTGAAAACTCTGCAGTTTTCTTAGACTGTTATCCAGGTGCTCGACACCTTACTCAGCCCCGAACTACGTGGACATGTTGTGCATGCCTACCTCCCAGTTTTGCGTAGTTTTGGCCACCACGCTCCCGCAGCCTATTCCCAGCCTCCCTTAAGAATGTGTGTAGTTTTCACTGCGAGTGTCTTCCTTGCTGCCTACATTGCCTCCCTCAAATCATTGCGCAATTTTGCCTCCCAGCTAAGCCAAATCCCACATATTGTCATTGCTGTTCTAGAATGCTCACCCCAGCCTCCCAACGACCTCTATGCAGTTTTTCTTGAAGGTGCCCTGGAGCCTTGCATCCCAGCTTAACATGTGCTTTGCGCTATTTCAGAGCCTTTTCCTCTCTCTCGGTCACTTGCACATTAAAATGAAAGATGATGCATCATGGTAGACTAGGAGATATATGGATTTGATGTCGTCTCACCATGAGTGATTGCAGATACATGTACATGGATGAGACATGGCACGACGACGAACGAGATGAATAATAAGTGCATGCCAGGAGACTTGTTCGTGAACGGATGGACACACGAAGCGTACGAAGTAGAAAGCAAAGGAGACACATGCGCATGCATGAACTAGCAAGAGAACACCAAGACCATTGAAGACTTCGCACACTCTGCCATGTGGAGGTGAATCTATGGTACACCATGGGCACACTCATCCCTCAGCAGCATAATAGCTTGACTTGAAAAACACAACCAGCCTGGGCATATCTGCAGCGTCATGTCGAGTTGTGTCTTGAGTCATCTCGGCCACATCACTACTTTGGGTGATAACTATGTAATCAATGTAATGTAACGTGGGAGTCCAAGAGATCCACAGATGAAGTCAAAGAGTCATGTAAGTCGAAGGGTCATGTAAGTCAAATAGTCATGAGGGAAGTCGAACAGTCACAAGGGTCAATTTCACCCTTGGCTATATATACCCCTCATTTGTACATGCAAAAGACTTTTCACCTTGGTTCCTCCAACATAGCCTTGAGAGTCTGTAGTCTTTTCTTTGATGAGCGAGCAATGGATCCAATGCCTTTCTATCAGGGTTAGTGATGTATGGTGTACCGATGTGTCTTGGAACTTTCACTTAATTCAGAAGCCTGATAATAGGCCAGCACGTTTTCACACATGTATTGTATTCATTTGTAAGACTATTCTTTGGATTATTGTAATGCATGTTGCTTTAACCTGTATTAATGCAGTTGAACTATTTCGTTGTTTTAGTACATAAGCTATTGGAAATGTGTTGTGTCAGTTGTTAACGCTGTCTTGGCCATGTGGACTATTTCGTTGGACACTCGACAAATTCATTCTCATAAACTTGTTATAAAGACCGTCGCAGACATGTGGACTATTCCGCTAGGTGTTGTACGTGCTATCCTTTCACTGTGTTTTTGTGATTGTCGCATCCATGTGGACTACTCTGCCAGAAGTTGCACACGTGTTGTGTGTCTCTAACAGAGTTGGGACTATTCCCTTTCGACTTGAGACTCACTTTCACCCTCTCCGTCTGTAGTGAGAGAACCTTTGCACAAGTGACACTAAGCACTCACTAGGCATGCAAACCTCATTGTTCGAAGACAAAATAAACCAATCACATGTGCTAACAAGCAAGAGATAAGGCATACCTTTAAGATAATGGCAATCGGGCTATCGTACCGGATGGGACTCCTACACCAAACGGTGTGAGGTTTGATTGGGAATTCATATTGTGGAGATCCCTTGAATGTTGGCAGGTGTAGCGCCGTCAACATTTTTGGTGTTAAAGGAGGGCCAGATGAAAATCTGAGTCCTCGCAATCTCTTTTGAATCTGCGCATACTTATCATAACTAAATACATGATTGCTCTCCCAGACTGTATGTTTTATTGGAACGACTTTGAAATCTCGGAGAAGCTTTGGAATTTCTTGTCACAATACACATATGAAGGTGAAGGCAGAATGACCTAGCTTGAATAGAGAATGGCCTTAGTAGTTATATATCAAAAGTATAAAATCCATGAAGATTAGATGAGGTGCGCGTTGTTCGCACACACACTTCGAGGGCACCCGCTGCATTGGTCTGTCACGTTGCCTGAGAACTCTATTCACTGTCTCACTCAGTTGATCGTAGAGATAGATCGTGCTTTCCATCATTTTCACTGTCAAGCGCTCAATAAAGAAATTTTGTAACTACGAAAAGCACTTGATGAATTTGTTGAGCAATTTCACACACGCTTTTGTAATCTTGCATGACGATTTCTTGAAGATGAAAGTGATTGGGAATTTCTCGATGAAAGATTTAAGTATCTTCTTTACATATATGAAATTTCGCAATTCTTAGAGTCATTCAAACCCCTCCCAACATACCTTGGTGTTAGAGCTGCCAAATCTATGATGGACAAGGTCGTTGTCACAAGTGACTGTCCATCCTCTTCTCATAGAACAACTCTTGCTCCGAAGTGTGAGGAAGGAGAAGGTGTGCGCACATGTGTTGAACTGTCACATCCTCCTATCCCACCTACTCTTGATATCTGTGCAAATTTGGCTTTCGAGCCTGCTGGTTGTCATGGGGACTTGTTACCTCAACCTCTGTCCCTGTGTTCTGTTGATCCTCCGAATTGTACTATCTTGTGTTCTACCGTTCTGGACTCCACACTTGTTGTGAACGAAGATCAATTTTTTGATAGAATTAGTGTTGTGCAGCCAACCTGCGCTATCATTCATGATGAGTGTGTGCGGGAATCTGAAGAAGAACCTGCAGTGAAGGATGATTCCCTTCCATCCGCGCCTCATCCGTTATATCGTCACATCCCTTGTTATTCTTCCACTTTTGATTCTCCCTGTGAAAACTCATCTCTAGATGTTTCTACTTCCGATCGCTCATAGGACACATCGATGTCAACCTATCATTACATTGCAGAGATGACACATGTTCCTCTAAACATCTGTCCCATATGTCATCTGTCATTTCTGAAAACACAAAGGGTGAACATCCTTGTTTCTCATCTACCCATGTACATGATTCATCAAATCATGAGGATGCCGACAAACATCCTGAATTTTCTGATCGTGGTTGTCGTGATCTCTGTACTTCTTCATTTGATCACAATGTTGATTCACTCGCTGTTAATTTATCTAAGCCTCTGGTCTTCTATGATATATCTATTGACGGAGTGGAAGCCGCGCCGGCTATCAAGGCACTTCAGCTTGGGCTGATGGTTATGTCAGGCCCTAGCTGTCCTGAGTTTAGTTCCACTTCCGATTAGAAAATTTTCGTAACACCCAAGGCTCCTATTGAAGCCTCGAAATCCCCTGTGACAACATGGGGGGTAACCACCATGTCCGGACTTTAAAAGCAACTCCTTTTCCGTTTGGTATAGTGGCTCCCATTGGGGATAATGGGACCAGTTTCCCAGAGAGGATAGATTTGATAATGATGTTGGGGTGATATAAGATATATTGGAGAATGATTCAACCAAAAATGATCTAGTCTAAACAATAAACACATGCATATATCTTATTCTAACTTTATCTTACTATAAATATACCTGGGAATAAACTAAGATATGCGATCTATAAAGATGTCTCAAAGAAATTGGTAAGAAATATTATTCAACTGCCAAAAGAAATGAAATCGTTAATGATAATTGTTTTGGCTAAATAGTTAGACAAAACAATTGAGAAAATTTTATCGCATATAGTAATTGTTCATGTATTGGATAAGGAAGTGAAGTTGAAACATCATACAAAGTGTAATAATGTAGAACTATAATTCATATTCTCATAGATAAGACAAAGAAGGAAAGAGTATTGCTAATGCATAAATAAAACACGATCATAAGATAAAAGTACCATATATGAAAGGTCTTGTTCATGGGCTCAATAATATTGATCCACTTTCATCCAATCAAATATACTCTAAGAGTACATAAGTGCAATTTCAGTAGAGTATGCTTCGATATTAAAAAAAAAAGATCACGTTCCAATAATTTCATCAAAACTTTCACAAAAATACAGAAGTGTAATGTTTTGTAAAGTGTTTTTGATAAAATCCTGGACCCTTCTCTAAATGCATGAGAGGGGTTTAAATACTATAATACATGCTTAAAAATAGATTATTACATAAAAAGCTGAGGAGGTTTCAAACAACCTTCCTCAGAATAAGTGAAACAAAAACTAAAAATAAAAATAAATGATGACAAGCTTTTGCAAATTGAATGGCCCTATTTGGCCATTCGGTCCTTGAGCTCGCAAATGTCTATCATTGGCTTAACCTGGGGAGGTTGGCCAATTCTGGATCTCAGTTGCCCCGTGAATACAACATCGGTGAGAGGTGGCACCATATTTTGAGCAGAATTAGTTAAACAACGTAGAGTCATCCAATGACTGTGTGGTTTCACCGGAAACCGCCAATATGTTTTGCAATCAAGCTTAGGTAGTTGCTTGATTGCTTCTGCATTTGTCTAGGTAGTTTATTTCCACCATTCTTCCAATTGTTTAACATCCGGGAGAGCCTCTGGATTGCATTCTCTGATAAGATTGGCAGTTTGGAGATTTTCATTGACAACCTCAATGATGTTGTTTGTTGTAATGGTTACTCTTGCTGCTGCTCTCTCTGTCTGTTTTAATTGCACGTCCCAATCTGTATATAAGATCTCTTTGTGAGACGACTCGATCTTTGGTAGATCAACCTTCTTGCCTTATTCAAATTCTTGCCAAGAAATGAATTATGTTATTCTTTTCTTAAGCTCTTCATATTCTAATCTTTGATCAATCTCTTGATTGTTTAATTTGTTACTTGATTCCTAATAAGATTTGATCATTGAAATTATTTGACATAATACTTCCTACTGCTATACCAAAAGAGAATTTAACTCAAGTGCCTCTTTGAAAAATTCATCTACTTGACTTCTGCCTTTGAATTTTTCTAATATAGCTTGCATTTGGTGAATCTGTGTGTTCTTAACTGCCATGTCTGCTTGATGTTGTATTGTCATTTTCTCAAAATTTTGTTGAAGCCGTGCTAGTTGTATTTTCGCCTGCTTATTGGTGTTTTGTGTTTCTAGCTCGAGTTGCTGTTCAAGTAATTGAACTCTTTCTTCCTTTTACTTCAGTAACAGTTGAACCTCTGCTGCCTTATCAATTGTTGTAGTTGCATAAGCTCCTACATAATGTGATAGCTTTGTAAGGTTATTTGATGGATCCATGGGGGTGTCTCTCCACACTATCTTCATTGGCTCACCTTCCAGACTCAGTTGGTATTTCCAATACATCTAATTTTGTTTTCTTTCTCTGCATTTTTACTACATACTTATGTGTAGGAATGTAGAATATATACAAGGGTGGTATTTCTTCAATTTTCAAAACAATTTCAAAAGTTGGATGTGTCGGGATGATCTTAATGCCTTGAGTGGTTATAATTTCTTGTATTGTGGCTTCTAGATTTACAACTTGTTGAGTGTGCTATGGAGTCTGGAATCCAGACCTTCCTTCAAGAACAATCTCTATTTGGATCTTTCTATTGAATTTCTCCCACTCCTGTTCCAGATTGGTGACTGGGGTCTTTTCTCTTTCAACCTGCAAGGGAATAATCTCCATGTCTTGTTCAGTTGAGACCTTCTCGATCGTTTCTCCACGATCTTCTTTTGTATCCTGTTCAGGGTCTGCCTCGGGGCTTCCTTCTTTATTCCCATATTCATGTTTAGAGTCTTCAGAACCCTGAGCTGACTTCTGTTCTGATTTTTCATCAGAATTGTGTTTGGGACTCTCGTCTAAGCTTACGCTGGGAGTAGGTTCTCTTACTTCTTAAATTTGTAATAGGTCCAAAGGAACCTGTTCAAGCCTTTTATTTCTGTACATGTGGAATTTTCTCAGGTCTTTTGGGTCTAGATTCAGTGATGCTAAGTAAAAAACTTGTGAAAATCTCTCGGCTTGCCCAAATAAATCATCAAACGGATCTTCCTCATGACTGAATTGCTTGACTTTGACCATGGCAGTGAAATTCTTAGCAATCTTGTTGGGGTCATATTGTCTACCTGGCACGATAGCTAGTTATAGGTTCGTGATGTCCTCTATTTCTTTAGATGCATGCCCGAGATCATGCAACGCGAAAGCGCGACATTGTAAAGGGAAGGTTGGCCAAATGGCTTTATTTTGCTCTTTAAGGGTTTTGGTGATTCCATCACCCACTGTGTGATAAGCTATTTCCCATACCAATAGTTTATCTGAAGCATGGTATGGGAGAACATGGGGAGCAATAATACTCTTGAAAACTCTAATATAAGTAAACCATTCCTCACCAAACCATCTCGCCATTGGCAAGATGTCAATCTTTGATTCCTCTGAAAGCCTGGGGGATTTCTTATAAAAGATGGTCTGATAAATAGGTAGCATGACACCATAACAAATCTTATAAAAATGGGAGCCAAACTGTGATTCCCACAGTATCTTGTGATAAATATGGATGGTCTAGGATCTTTTAAGGTCCATTTCCAGCCAATGTTTGGAAAATGCGAGAAAAGCATGCAACATCCATGACATAAGCACTCATGAAAAAGGGAGGGATAACCCGAGTGGAGACAATTCTATGATGCTTGTATTCTCTAATGGCTATGGCTAGGTTATCCGACAAAATTGCACTCTAGTTCAAAATGGTAGCATTTACAATTGCATCAATAATAGGAACCCATTCAGTGGAAAAGTTGGTAGTATCATCCTTTCCGAACAGGCTACACAACATTGCAGCTGCAAAATTGTATGGGGATGACACAGGTTCGATGGGGTACATACTAGTTTTCTCCTGTCTAAACTTGTTGGAGCCAGACCTCCAAGCTTTCATAACGTCCATTGGATCTTCATTCTCTTTGGTGAAATGCTCGATAAAATCTTTGTCATATATCTTCTGTGGCTGCGGTAGATGGAACATTTGGCTCAAATTGTCTAATTTGAATGATCCCATAACATCTTGCTTGGAGTTTCTTTACGTTCTATCCGAAACATCCACTTCATCAATAAGCCATCTTACCATACCTATATATGGTAAGATTTTTGGTCTTTTAGCGATCCTGTGTAGAAAGGAGCATGCTACTTCAAAGTAAGAAGAATCATATGAAGTCGTGGCATCCACTGTTGCCTTAACCTCCAGGGGCCTTGGGTTTTCTCCCTCTAGTAGACTGTGCATTGCTTCCCAAGTCGTAGTTCCGCCATCTTTGTCACAAGTGTTATCAGAGAGTAGAGGTAGCATTTCTGTCTGCTCAGGGGCAGTATCATCTGTCGTCTTTTTTCCTTTCTTGACCATTTCTGTGAATGTTGTGTGCTTCAAAAACTTCCTGTAATTCATGCAAATGGAGAAAACAAGATAAAAATGCAGAGAAGTAAATGAAAGGGAAAGCACGAATAGCATAGTAAATTTGAAAGCACGTAAGGATGAAGCTTTTATTTCGAACACGAATAAGAAATATATCTATCATCTTGAGCTGTTAAACAAATAAATGCATTTAAATTTCATTAACTATACATTAAGGCTGATAGAAGGTTTTCTTTATGTCATATCAAAATGCCGCATTGCATATTTTCGATTGGTTTGAATGTTCATGTAGTACCAATTTTTTGCAATTGCGATGAATCGCAAATCGCAAATCACAATTCTTGAAGGTCGTAGATCTCGCAAGTCACACATTGTATTTCTCGCAAATCGCAAATCACAATTCTCGAAGATTTATGAATAGAGTAATTCAAATCTGCTTTAACATTTTGCAATATGCGATAAGCGGGATTACGCTATGTCGGACCCGAATGTAGTTCTATAATAGTTTTAATTATCTGTTGGGTCCGATTACATCGCACTTCACGTTTTCTTGTGGTTTGTATGTTTGCGTACTTTTAAGAAATGTGATGTGATTGCAATAAAGACCTTTGAAGAATAGTTCAAGCCTTAAGTATTATATAAGCTAAGTGTTATTTATGGGTCTTTTACGGAGATTTCACTTATCGCATCTCGCAGATTCTGCCTCATGACTAATCCTGGTTGTTATCAGATCCTGCGATTTGCGATAAAGCGGGAATGCATTATCATGAAAAGGATTTGGTTTGATATGTTAGTTTATCCAAAGTTTTCTTCCAAATGCTTTACAAAAGGAAAGCTCTTATTTGATAAATTTTTTTTTGGAGAATTTTTAAAAGGGTCGCCATTTATTAATACAATATTAATTATTAAATCAATAAATGTGGGGTTGTTGAACAATACAACAATTGGCGATTCAATGGAAGAACCAGTTATCTCTAATAGTTTTTTGAAACTTCAAAAACTTACAAAATAAACATAGTTCTGAAAATAGAAATGACATGAAATTTAAGATAAGAAACATTTGTTTGAATAGGAAAACAAACTCACCTAATCACAATTCATTCGATATCCTCTTCAAAATGAAAATTCCTTTATCTATATCAGTCTTTACCTGGTTTAAAATAAAGTAGGGGGCTCTTGCCAATTAGATTTTAGATGTACTCATTTGTCACAGGTAGAGGCTCTGCTATCAGTAGGCGTCCATAGCCTCGACAGGGATACCTTTTAAACATCAATGATTTAGTATCCAATCAAGATAAGAGTGCAATTTTTAGAGATAAATTCAGACTCATATACTTATTCTCTTCTTTTTATTTTTTTAAACCGTTTATTTTTATTCTAATTTTTTTTTTCTTTTTTCTACTTAAAAGTCACTGTCTTGGTTTGGTGGCCAAATAATGACAACACTATTCACTGGTTGTATTTCAACTGAACAATATGGTTCATGATGAGACCCCTTAACTTTTGATTAAAATAATCTCAAATCATTACCTTGTTTTGATATGCAGTATTGGTAATGTCAGTCTATTATTTCCCTAGGAACATGGTAAACCGACTCTTAATGAGACCTCTTATCTTTTAAGTTTTAGTATATTTTAGAATTACACTCTAAGCAGAGAAATGTTTACTAGATGGGGAGAATCATCGACTCCTTAAGAGTTCTCGGATGACAATTGTAGAGTTAAAGGTGCTTATCTGCAAAGAGTCTTTGCTTTGTTAAAGATACTTTTCTTGACTGATAATATAACAAAGGTCTCTTTATAAAGTTGGGGTTTCACAAAGAATAACTAATTTTGGTGGAAACAGGGGAATTTTAAAGAGATTGAACTTAGCTTATTTTTCAAATGTCATAATTATTTCCTTAACAATCTCTACTTATACAAACGAAAAATCAAAATATTTAAAGAGATTTTTATTGTAAGGCCAAAAGTAAATACTATTTAACTTTTATTTTCCTAGGAAACGTAAAGGAAATAATGTACAAGGGATGGAAGTGGTTATCTTCTATGAAAATATTTCTTCAAAATCTGCCCATGCACAGGCAGAGAATCTCTCTTGCCTGATAAATCTTGCAATAGAAACGTTGATGGGCAGATTTGTTCTGCAATGTGAAATGGGCCAAGCCACATTCTTTGGAATTTGGTATGCTTACCTTTTTCCTCATGTGCTTTATCCCACTTCAATACAAGGTCTCCGAGTTGAAAATATTTAGGACTTACAGAATTTGCATCGAAATAAGATTTGACTAACTGTTGATGATGCGCATGTATGAACTTGGTTTTATCTCTTTCTTCTTCAAGTTGGAGGAGTTTCTTCAATAAATTGAACTATGACTAGAGAGGGAATAACTACATTTGTAGGAATAAAAACTTATCGAGAAGTGCTTATGGAGGCCTTTTGTGTTATTCTATCCGCCTATATAGCAAATGATAAAGATTTATGCCAGTTTTTCTGAATTTGATCAATAGTTCGTTTAATGATCCTTATGAGGATTTTATGTGTTGATTCAGCTAATCCATTTCCCATAGGATAATAATTAGCAGAATATTTAAGTTTAAAGCCTCTTTTGAGAGAAAATTATGTCATAGCATTTCTTGTGAAATAGGTTGCATTGCCAAACATGAGGGCGGTAGGTAGACCAAATCTGGTAATAATAAATTTATGAATAAATTCAATAATGTTTTCAAAATTTGGCTACCTTGAGTGGAATTGCTTCCGCACACTTAGTGAAGTAATCAGTTGATGTAATGATATATCTATGTTGCTTTGAAGAGTGAGGAACGATCTCACCTATTATGTCTAGTCCCCATTGCTTAAATGGTTGTTCAATGTTGACCGACTGTAATGGCAATGCGGGCTTCCTTTGTCTTCAAGCAGCGGTTTGACAAATTTTGCACTTCCTTACATATTCATGTGAATCTTTGAATAAGGTTGGCCAATAATAGTTGACATGCAGGAATTTATGCGTTGTTGTGTTTCCTCCAAAATGTCCACCAACTAGTCCATCATGGAGTTCTTGCAGAACCTTTTCTGCCTCAGTTTTTTCAAGGCACCTAAGTAAAACATAATCATAATTGTTCTTGAAAAAACATCATTGATGATTTCATATTACTTAGATTTTAATCTCAAAGCCATTTTTCTTTTGTAACTGAGCTGCATAGGGGCATATCCATTTTTCAAATAAAAGATGATATCAACATATTTAGAGTCAGTATTGTTGAGGGTTACCTCACATATTTTTATATCATTACCTAAATCTTCTGGTGCTGGTAAGTTGGATGCTGTTGCTAACGTTCAGCAAAAGCCTTGACCTTTAACAATTCTAGCTGGTCTAATTTCAATGTCATATTTTTTCAGTGTTGTTACCTAGTTAGCTCTTTTCTCACCTAATTCTCTTTGCATCAATAAATTTCTCACTAATGAGAATGGAACTATTACTTTAGGGTGAGTTTTAAGAGGAAAAGGTATGAACTGTTTTATTGATTTGAAAAGAACAAAAGCCTGCTTTTCAAGATCTCAGTAATTCAATTCAGCACCTTGCAAATTGGAGCTAAAGAAAGAAATTGGTGCTTCACCTTTCTCATCATTGACTTGTGTGAGAATAGATGCATATGATGTCTCGGAAGAAAAAGTATACAAAATAAAATGATTAGAAAAATTCGGATTTGCTAAAGAGAGGGCATTTATAATTGCTTGTTTTATAAGATTGAAAACTTCATGCTTAGTATGCCCCTAGTTGAAAACATTTGTATGCCCCTAGTTGTTTTATCTCTTTCTTCTTCAAGTTTGAGGAGTTTCTTCAATAAATTGAACTATGACTAGAGAGGGAATAACTACATTTGTAGGAATAAAAACTTATCGAGAAGTGCTTATGGAGGCCTTTTGTGTTATTCTATCCGCCTATATAGCAAATGATAAAGATTTATGCCAGTTTTTCTGAATTTGATCAATAGTTCGTTTAATGATCCTTATGAGGATTTTATGTGTTGATTCATGCTTAGTATGCCCCTAGTTGAAAACATTAGTATGCCCCTAGTTGTTTTATCTCTTTCTTCTTCAAGTTTGAGGAGTTTCTTCAATAAATTGAACTATGACTAGAGAGGGAATAACTACATTTGTAGGAATAAAAACTTATCGAGAAGTGCTTATGGAGGCCTTTTGTGTTATTCTATCCGCCTATATAGCAAATGATAAAGATTTATGCCAGTTTTTCTGAATTTGATCAATAGTTCGTTTAATGATCCTTATGAGGATTTTATGTGTTGATTCAGCTAATCCATTTCCCATAGGATAATAGTTAGCAGAATATTTAAGTTTAAAGCCTCTTTTGAGAGAAAATTATGTCATAGCATTTCTTGTGAAATAGGTTGCATTGCCAAACATGAGGGCGGTAGGTAGACCAAATCTGGTAATAATAAATTTATGAATAAATTCAATAATGTTTTCAAAATTTGGCTACCTTGAGTGGAATTGCTTCCGCACACTTAGTGAAGTAATCAGTTGATGTAATGATATATCTATGTTGCTTTGAAGAAAGAGGAACGATCTCACCTATTATGTCTAGTCCCCATTGCTTAAATGGTTGTTCAATGTTGACCGACTGTAATGGCAATGCGGGCTTCCTTTGTCTTCAAGCAGCGGTTTGACAAATTTTGCACTTCCTTACATATTCATGTGAATCTTTGAATAAGGTTGGCCAATAATAGTTGACATGCAGGAATTTATGCGTTGTTGTGTTTCCTCCAAAATGTCCACCAACTAGTCCATCATGGAGTTCTTGCAGAACCTTTTCTGCCTCAGTTTTTTCAAGGCACCTAAGTAAAACATAATCATAATTGTTCTTGAAAAAACATCATTGATGATTTCATATTACTTAGATTTTAATCTCAAAGCCATTGTTCTTTTGTAACTGAGCTGCATAGGGGCATATCCATTTTTCAAATAAAAGATGATATCAACATATTTAGAGTCAGTATTGTTGAGGGTTACCTCACATATTTTTATATCATTACCTAAATCTTCTGGTGCTGGTAAGTTGGATGCTGTTGCTAACGTTCAGCAAAAGCCTTGACCTTTAACAATTCTAGCTGGTCTAATTTCAATGTCATATTTTTTCAGTGTTGTTACCTAGTTAGCTCTTTTCTCACCTAATTCTCTTTGCATCAATAAATTTCTCACTAATGAGAATGGAACTATTACTTTAGGGTGAGTTTTAAGAGGAAAAGGTATGAACTGTTTTATTGATTTGAAAACAACAAAAGCCTGCTTTTCAAGATCTCAGTAATTCAATTCAGCACCTTGCAAATTGGAGCTAAAGAAAGAAATTGGTGCTTCACCTTTCTCATCATTGACTTGTGTGAGAATAGATGCATATGATGTCTCGGAAGAAAAAGTATACAAAATAAAATGATTAGAAAAATTCGGATTTGCTAAAGAGAGGGCATTTATAATTGCTTGTTTTATAAGATTGAAAACTTCATGCTTAGTATGCCCCTAGTTGAAAACATAATTTTTCTTGATCATAGATTGAATGGATAAAACAATTCGTGAAAAGTCAGGGACAAATCTTTTGATAAAATTTATTTGACCTAAGAAATATTGCATGGATTTTTTTTTGTGAGGCCAAGAGATTTTAGAAAAATCCAAGAAGTTTACCTTCACTTAAAGCAAAGAAAGATTTATTTGGATTTAGAGAAATTCCATGTCTTTTACAATGTTCAAAGATTTTTCTTAAGTACTTTAAATGATTACTGCTCTTCTTTGAATATACAGTTATATCATCTCAATAAATGACCACTGTTTTATTCACCAAACCTTTGAAAGCTATATCCATGCCTCTTTGAAATGTTGCACTAGAATTGATTAATCCAAATGGAATCTTTTGATATGCATATGTTCCCAATTTGGTTCTAAATGTGGTAATGAGTTGATCATCTAGATGTAAGAGAATTGGATTGTAACCTGAAAATTCATCCAGAAAAGACATTAACTCTGAGCCTGCAACTGACTGCAGTATCTGTTCCATAGGAGGTAGTGGAAAGTTGTCCTTCTGACAAGCTTTGTTGAGATTGTGAAAGTATATACAAATTCGAATGTCACCATTCTTTTTCCTGACTGGAACTAGTTTAGAAACCCACCTTGAATGTCAGACAAGAAACATGATTTTGGCTTTGAGAAGTTTATTTAATTCAGATTTAATTTGATTTTCTAAATTTGGATGAATCTTTCTCAACTTCTACTATACAAGTTTTTCGTCGGATATCATAGGAATGGTATGTTGAATGATGGAAGTATCATATGTCTTAAGATCATCATAATTCCAAGAAAAAACATTTTTATATCTTCTCAACAAATGAATGAAGGATAATCTTTCATCAGGTGGAAGACCAAGACCTAGATTAATATTTTGAGGTTTAAAGTCAGTTCCAAGATTGACTAATTCAAACCTTAGTGTTGAGCTTTGAAGCTTTGAGTTATTTGGTTTCTTGAATCTGTCCTTAAGATCATACAGATAGTCCAGCTTGACTACAGATTTAGGTATGAGATTTAGACTTGCTTTTTGGTTGAGCTGGTTATCGTGTTGGTCCTCATGTATTATTTGGTCATTATATGAGCTTTCAGATGTTAGAAAATTTATGATATCCAGATCGTCATTAAAAACTCGCCAATTGGTGATGTTATCGGGAATAGAAGGTTTAAAAATTAATTCCATAGAAAATCTATCAGGACTATAATCTCCTGGTGGAATGAGCTTGGATGCAATGTTAGCCAAAAGATTGACACTTGAATTTTGAAGTCTTGGAATTGGGGGGATGTTAAATGCTAGGAAATGTGAGGTGAGGTTGTGGACTAATGATTGATAATGTTTCAAATGTCCAGAAATATAGTGAATAGTATTCCTCACCTGTTTGATTACAATTTCCGAATCTCCAACTAATTGAAGGTATTTGATATGAAGGCCTATGGATTTATACAATCCTTGAACTAATGCTTCATATTTAGCAGTATTATTCGTGCATTCAAATTCAAGTCTGCATGGCAACATAATTTTTTCTCCTTCGGGGCTAACCAATATGCAACCTGCACGACTCCATCATTAGATTTGGACCCATCAAAAAATAATTTCCAAAATAAAGAATTGACTACAGGTTTATCTACAAAATTGATACATTTAGAAGAATATGTTTGCGAATAATTTTCGATTTGTGATGTAACAAATTTTTCCAAAAAGGATGAAGAATGGTCATTAAAATTGCCTAAAAATGATTCCACTGAATAATTTCCAATGATATTACTACTGTACACGACGAGCTCATTTTGTCCTTCTAGTTCAATGACGATATACTTTAAATGTTTCTCACGGTCGACCCTTATTTGATTTGGCTTACCATTATAAGGAAGCCACATATGGGACCAGTGTGTTGCGAAATGGCCATGAAGTTTTTCAGACGAATCTCTACTAAGGATTAAGCTGTAGAATTCAGGAGTATCGGCGACAAGAACGTCAATCACTTGACATACATTCGGGTTTGATGAGAGTCTAATGGTAACCTGATTGATTTATCCTAGGACTTCGACTTGAGATGGATGTAACTGTACAATGCAAACAATAGATTTCTAGGGTTCAACATTCAATTTTTCACAAACCGTTTTTGGTAAAATATTGGATGAGACTCCAGAATCAACTAAACAATTGTGCAAATTCTTATTAAAGACTTTGAAATTCAAAAGAAAAGGAGGATTGTGGGATTTGGATCTACCACCAATTAAAGCAGCATTAGTTGAACTCATTTTATCTGATGAAGTACTGGAAGGTTTACCCATTTCTTGAGCAGCCTGAGAAATTACAGCAACATGAAGAGGAGAAGTGGGGATTTCTTTTAATTCTTTAAGCAATAGCTTCTGCTTATTTTTTAGCTTGCTAAGCTCATAAAACGTGATATTAGCTCTGGTCTTCTTCATGTCTTCAACGATGCTGTATTCCATATCATCATAAACTAGTAAGGTTTTGGCAGGGGATAAAGAGTTGGATTGAGGAGGAGAAGTTCGAGTAGATTTGGGAGAATATTTCTTACCTATTGCTTTATCTTTGACAACACGAGCTGATGATTTCTGTTTTTGATTTGTTTGTGATGAATCAAGAATGCTCTTGCTTTTGGTAGCGACAGCTAAAGCTTCTTCTGATTCTTCATTATCTGACAAAGGAAGAATGAAATCCCACATTCCATGTACTTCAAGTTTCTCTTCATCACCAGTTTGTTCTTTAGTTGTTGATACTTCTTCTTCATCCACATCTGATTCAACATTAGATATTGCATTTGGAGGTTTAGGATCTGAGGGGGGATTTTTTTGAAAGGTCTAAAATATTTCATAGAAGAAGTCTCAGCTACCTGATTTTTAATGTCGACCATTTCATTGGATACAGTTTTAAGTACCTTTTGCATACCTTCAATATCGAAAGGATCTTTAGTTGCTTTCTTGTTAGATTCGTCAATGGAAGGCGACCCTTTTGATTTTTCTTTCTTCTAGTGCATTCTTTTTTTTTGAAGCTAAAATTCATTTTTCAATAGCTATGGCTTCTTTCATGTTTTAACCCAAAGTTGGTTTGGCAGCTCTATCAACAAAAATTGCTGCATTTGAGGAAAGGCAATAAATGTACCATTCATTTTGAACTTCAGTGCTTGGCCTGTATGCCACTAGAATTTTGTTTAATAATTTGTTAAAACGGGAATTGAAGTCCTTAATTGATTCTTTAGATTCAGCTTTCAGGTTGGAGAGATCATTAAGAAGAGTAGCTGTTGAACGATCATCTCCAAACTTGGTTAGGAACTGTTCCTGAAATGCATTCCAACTATCAATGGAACCAGATGGTAATGAAAAGTACCAGGATCCTGCTAATCCTTGTAAATTATAAGGGAATAATCATACAACTACGTCTTCTTCTACAACTCCATTTAGGTTTATGGACAACATGAAGTTATTTATGTGTTCTTCGGTAGGAAGACCATCATCGGGATTGAATTTAGGTAACCATTTCAATGGATGAGCAGGTAATGGATGCAATGGTCTTTCCATTTGAATGACTCCTAGATTTGTCCATGGTCTTTGAGCCATTATGGGTATATGTGTGGAAGAAGATGTACCAGTGGTTGAAGGTGATTGGGTAGAGGAGGATTGTGTTCCTGTACTAGTGTAAATCACGATCTGAGATGGTGAGGTGGATGATTGAGTTTGTGATGAAGATGATGAAATGAATGAGGGAGTTTGTGGTGATGATGAAAGAATCTCACTATGAGTTTCAGACTCTGATTTCTTAGTTTTCCTTCGAGGAGGAGGAAGAGGAAATTCAAATGGAGGAATTCCAAAATTTTCACTCTGTGATCTAGTTAATATTCGAGATGAAGGAAAATGTGAAGAAACATTGGCTTGAGATAATTCAAATTCTTCTTGGGACAGAGAAATCCCTTGTAATTTATGAATTAAAGACTGAACTTCGGGAGTTTCTGCAGATGAAGGGTGATCTGATTTCCTTGGAGAAACACTAGTGGATTGTAAAGATTTTTTCACAACTTCATGTTTAGGATTTGGGGATTTGGAATGTGACCGAGAAGTTAGAGGTGATGGTGAGGGAATTTTATTCTTAGAATGAATTTCTGATTTAGATTTGCTTGCCATTCACAACCGCGACCCTCCTTCTCGAGCCAAAATGCTGAGGCCTCGAAATTCGTTGCAACAACATGGGGGATAACCACTTGGTCTGGACCTTAAAATCATCTCCTTTTCCGTTTGGTGTAGTGGCTCCGACTGGGAATAATGGGACTAGTTTCCAAGAGAGGATAGATTTGATAATGTTGTTGGGGTGATATAAGATATAACAGAGAATGATTCAACTAAAAATCTAATCTAAACAATAAGCACATGCATCTATATTCTTATAACATTATCTTTCTATAAGTATACCTGGGAATAAACTAATATATGTGATCTACAGAGATGTCTCTAAGAAATTGGTAATAAATATTATTTAACTGACAAAATAAATGAGATCATTAATGATAATTGTTTTGGCTAAATAGTTAGACAAAACAATTGAGAAAACTTTATCGCATATAGTAATTGTCATTTATTCAATAAGGAACCAGAGATGAAACATCATACAAAAGTGCAATAATGTAGAACTATAATTCAGATTTTCATATATAAGAAAATCAAAGAAAGAGTATTGCTAATGCATAAATAAAACACGATCATAAGATAAAAGTACCTTATATGAAAGGTCCTGCTCATGGGCTCAACAATATTGATCCACTTTCATCCAATCAAATAAAATCTAAGAGTACAGAAGTGAAATGTTAGTAGAGTATACTTTGGTATTAAAAAAGAAAAGATCATGTTCGAATAATTTCATCAAAACCTTCACAAAATACAGAAGTGTAATGTCTTGTAAAGTGTTCTTGATAAAATCCTGGACCCCTCTCTAAATGCATGAGCAAGGTTTAAATACTATAATACACGCCTCAAAAATAGATTATTACATAAAAATCCGAGGAGGTTTCAAACAACCTTCCTCGGAATAAGTGAAACAAAAACTAAAAATAAAAATAAATGATGAAAAGCTTTTGCAAATTTAATGGCCCTATTTGTCCATTCGGTCCTTGAGCTTGAAAATGTATATCATTGGCTTAATCTGGGAAGGTTGGCCAATTATGGATCTCATTTGCCCCGTGAATACAACATCAGTGAGTGGTGGCACCATCTTTTGAGCATAATTAGTTAAACAATGTAGAGTCGTCCAATGACTATGTGGTTTCACCAACAACCACAAATATATTTCCCAATCAAGCTTAGTTAGTTGCTTGATTGCTTCTTCATTTGTTTGGGCAGTTTCTTTCCACCATTCTTCCAATTGTTTAACATCTACAAGAGATTCTGGAATGCATTCTCTGATAATATTGACAGTGTGGAGATTTTCATCGACAACCTCAATGATGTTTTTTACTGTATTGGTTGCTCTTGTTGCTGCTCTCTCTGTCTATTTTAACTGCATATCCCAATCTATAAATAAGATGTCTTTGTGAGACTCCTCGATCTTTGGTAGATCGGCCTTCCTGTCTTTTTCAGATTCTTGCCAGGAAATGAATTATGTTATTCTTTTGTTAAGCTCTTCATTGTTAGGAAACTAGCTCACAAAAAGATAGAAAAGATAGATCAACGCCTTAGAATTCACCCTCTTCGAGGTGGCAACCTCCTTTACATTACACAAATGAACAATTCTTGGATGATACAAATGAAAAGACTTCCTTTCTATATATAGGAGTCTAAGGGGTCATAATATAATCAGAGCCGACATAACAATAATAATGTAAGGGCAAAATAGTAACAATAGTGGGCTTCTATGGGGCACAATAATAATACTATGGGGACTACATGGGCACAACAATATAATAAGGGGGTTGTACTAATAACAATAAGGGTTTACACTAGTAGTATAGGGACCTAACATGCCCCTCTCCTTAAAAAAGTATTGTCTGTAATGCTTGAGTAGTTCTTGATGCTCCTGTATAAAATTCTTGTCCTCCCATGTGGAATTTTCAGCTGGTAAGTTCTTCCACTTGATGAGATACTCTGAAATTGATCGATTTCGTAGCTGTCGGGTTCTTGTTTCTGTGACTGCTCCAAGCTCCAATATGATTTTTCCTTCCTCGTCAAGTTCTGGCAATATTGTTTGAACTGGGATCTTCTGCAACTTTTGAATGACTGGCCACAATTCTTCGCCCTTCTTCCATTCATACCTTGTTTCGTTTATCCAATCTAGTTGGATAATAGAAATGGCGCACAACAATGCTTCCACATCATCATCCTTTCTTGAGAGTGCATTTGCCACAACATTTTGCTTTCCTTTTTTGTAGATGATTTCAATGTCATAACCCAACATCTTTGTGACCCATTTTTGTTTCTCTTCAGAGGATAATCTTTGTTCTAAAAAGTATTTAATACTATCATGATCTATTTTTACCTTGAAGTGTCTTCCCATTAAGTAAGGTCGCCATTTCTTAAGTGCGTGTAGTGTTGCCAACATTTCCTTCTCATAAATAGATTTCTTGAGGGACATTTGTTTGTATGTATGTAACCATAAAAATACCCAATTGCCTACGTCAAAACTTCTTTCGTTGAGATGTTTATCTGTATGTTGTTTCATTCGATTCTGCAACAAAGTGGCGTTATCCTTTAAAAGTCGGAGGACTTGTTGTTGATGCTCGATGTGATCTTTCACTGCTTGAATCTTTTTCTTCTTGATATGTCCTTCTATATTTAGAGTTTGAGGAGTGGTACTTTCTTCCAGTGCATTACAAGATATGGTCAGATTCATTTCTTGATGCTCTATGTGATCTTTCACTTCTTGAACATTTTTCTTCTTGATATGTCCTTCTATCTTGATAGTTGAAGGAGTGGTAATTCCAGCCATTGCATTATAAGATATGGTCGGATTCATTTCTTCTTTCTTAATGTGGCCTTTCACAAAATTCTAACGAAATTTCAATCTGATGCTCAAAACAAAAATTATGACGATTTTCCCAAGGTGACCTGTTTGGAATGTAATTCAGGTGTTTGCAAAAACCCTAACTCCCTCAGATTATATCTCTAAAAATATAGTGATATAGGATCTGAAATTCAGAGTCGAGGTTCAGACCGATTTCTTCTCAAATGGTTTTCTTTTGTAGATTCTGCAACTTCGTAGCAAAAAAGTTATAGTGAAAATTCCACGATGACCTGTTTGGAGTAGTGAAACCCTAGAATCCAAAGATCTGATACCAAATGTTATGAAACCAGCTCACAAAAAGATAGAAAAGATAGATCAACGCCTTAGAATTCAGACTCTTCGAGGGGGCAACCTCCTTTACATTACACAAATGAACAATTATTGGATGATACAAATGAAAAGACTTCCTTTCTATATATATGAGTCTAAGGGGTCATAATATAATCAGAGCCGACATAACAATAATAATGTAAGGGCACAATAATAACAATAGTGGGCTTCTATGGGGCACAATAATAACAATATGGGGACTACATGGGCACAACAATAAAATAAGGGGGTTGTAATAATAACAATACGGGTTACACTAGTAGTATAGGGACCTAACATTCACACTCTAATCTTTGGTCAATCACTTGATTGTTTAATTTGTCACTTGATTCACAATAAGGTTTGATCAATGAAATTATTTAACAGAATACTTCCTACTGCTGTACCAAAAGAGGACTTAACTCAAGTGCATCTTTGATAAATTCATCTACGTGAGGACTGGCTTTGAATTTGTCCAGTATAGCTTGCATTTGGTGAATCTATGTGTTCTTCACTGCCATGTCTATTTGATGTTGTATTGTCATTTTCTCAATATTTTGTTGAAGTTGTGCCAGTTGTATTTCCATCTGCTTACTGGTGCTTTGTCTTTCTAGCTCGAGTTGTCGTTCAAGTAATTGAACTCTTTATTCCTTTTTCTTTAGTAACAATTGAACCTTTGCTACCTTATCAATTGTTGTAGTTACATAAGCTCCTGCATACAGTGGTAGCTTTGTAAGGTTGGCTGATGGATCCATGGGGTTGTCTCTCCACACTTTCTCCATTGGCTCACTTTCAAGAGTTGCTATTGCCGATACACCTAATTTTCTTTTCTTTCTCTACCTTTTTACTAGAACCTTATGTGTAGGATTGTAGAATATATCCAAGGGCAGTATTTCTTCAATTTTCAAAGCAATTTCAGAACTTGGATGTGCCGGGATGATGTCAATGTCTTAAGTGGTTACAATTTCTTGTATTGTGGCTTCTGGATTTAGAACTTGTTGAGTGTGCTGTGGAGTTTGGAATCTAGACGATCCTTCAAGAACAACCTTTGTTTGGAGCCTTTTATTGAATTTCTCCCACTCCTGTTCCACATTGATGACTGGGGTATTTTCTATTTCAACCTGCAGGGGACTAGTCTCCATGTCTTGTTTAGTTCAAACCTACTCGGTCGTTTCTCCACGACATTCTTTTGTATCTTGTTCAGGGTCTGCCTCGGGGCTTCCTTCTTTATTCTCAAATTCATGTTCAGAGTCTTCATAACCCTAAGCTGACTTCTCTTGTATTTCTTCATCTAAATTGTGTTTGGAACTCTCCTACAAGCTTACGCTAGGAGTAGGTTCTCTTACTTATTTAATTTGTAATAGGTCCAAAGGGACCTGTTCGAGCCTTTTATTTCTGTACATCTGGAATTCTCTGAGGTCCTCTCGGTCTAGCTTCAGTGACACTAAGTGCAAACCTTGTGAAAATCTGTTGGCTTGCTCAAATATATAATCATAAAGATTTTCCTCATGACTGAATTTCCAGACTTTGACCATGGCAGTAAAATTCTTAGTAACCTAGTTGGGGTCTTATTGTCTACCAGGCACGGTAGCTAGGTTGAGGGCCATGATGTTCTGTATTTGTTTAGATGCATGTCTGAGATCATGCAACGCGAAAGGGCCACATTGTAATGGGAAGGTTGCACAAATTGCTTTCTTTTTCTCTTTAAGGGTTTTGGTGATTCCATCACCCACTGTTTGATAAGCTATTTCCCGTGCCAATAGTTTATCCGGAACATAGTATGGGAGAACATGGGGAACAGTAATAATCCCGAAAACTCTGATATAAGTAAACCATTATTCACCAAACCATATCACCACTGGCAAGATGTCAATCTTTTCTTCCTCTAAAAGCATGGGGGCTTTCTTATCAAAAATGGTCTAATAAATAGGTAACATGACACCCTCACAAATCTTATAAAAATGGGAGCCAAAATGTGATTCTCGCAGTATCTTGTGATAAATATGGATGGGTGTAGGATCTTTTAAGGTCCATTTCCGGCCCATGTTTGGAAAATCCGAGCAAAAACATACAACATCCATGACATAAACACTCATGAAAAAGGGAGGGATAACCTGAGTGGAGACAATTCTATGATGCCTGTATTCTCTAATGGCCATGGCTAGGTTATTTGACAAACTAGCACTCTAGTTCAAAATGGTACCATTTACAATTGCATCAATCAGGGGAACCCATTCAATGGAAAAGTTGGTAGTATCAGCTTTTCCGAACAGCCTACACAACATTGCAACTGCAAAATTGTATGGGGCTGACATAGGTGCGATGGGGTACATACCAGTTTTCTCCCGTCTAAACTTGTTGGAGCCAAACCTCCAAGATTGCATAACGTCCATTGGATCTTCATTCTCTTTGGTGAAATGCTCGATAAAAGCTTTGTCATAGAACTTCTGTGGCTACGGTAGATGGTACATTTTGCTCAAATTGTCTAATTTGAATGATCCCATAACGTCTTGCCTTGAGTTTCTGAACGTTCTATTTGAAACATCCACTTCATCAATAATCCATCTTACCATATTTGCATATGGTAATATTTTTGGTCTTGTAGTGATCCTGTGTAGAAAGGAGCATGCTGCTTCAAAGTAAGAAGCATCAGATGAAGTTGTGGCATCCACTGTTGTCTTAACCTCCAGGGGCATTAGGTTTTCTCCCTCTAGTAGATTGTACATTTCTTCTGAAGTCGTAGTTCCGCCATCCTTGTTACAAGTGGTATTAGACAATAGTGGTAGAATTTCTGACTGCTCATGGGTAGTATCCTCTGCGGTCTTTTTTCCTTTCTTGACCATTTCTGTGAGTGTTGTGTTTTTTGAAAACTTCCTGTAATTCAGGAAAATGGAGAAAACAAGATAAAAACATAGAGCGGTAAATGCAAGCGAAAGCACGATTAGCATAGTAAATTCTAAAAGCATGTAAGGATGGAGATTTTAATTCAAACACGAATATGGAATATATCTATCATCTTGAGCCGTTGAACGAATAAAGGCTCACACAAGGTTTTATTTATGTCATATCAAAATGCTGCATCACATATTTCCGATTGGTTTGAATGTTCATGTAATACTGGTTGTTTGTGTTTGCGCTGAATATCAAATCACAATTCTTTGAAATCGTAGATATCGCAAGTCACACATCACATTTCTCACAAATCGCAAATCACAATTCTAGGAGATTTATGAATAGAGTAATTCAAAGTTGCTTTAACATTTTGCGATATGCGATAAGCGGGATTATGATATGTCGGACCCAAATGTAGTTCTATAATAGTCTTAATGTTCCGTCAGGTCCGGATTATATCGCCCTTCACGTTTTCTTGTGGTTTGTATGTTTGCGTCCTTCTAAGAAATGTGATGCCATTGCGATAAAGACCTTTGAAGTAGTTCAAGCCTTAAGTATTATATAAGCTAAGTGTTATTTGTGGGTCTTTTACAGGGATTTCGCTTATCGCATCTCGCAGATTTTGCCTCATGACTAATCCTTGTTGTTATCAGATCCTATGATTTATGATAAAGCGAGAATGTGTTATCATGAAAATGACTTGGTTTGATATCTTAGTTTATCCAAAGTTTTCTTCCAAATTCTTTACAAAAGGCATGCTCTTATTTGTTAAAAAAATATTGGAGAATTTTTAAAAGGGTCCCCATTTATTAATACACTATTAATTATTAAATCAATAAATGGTGGGTTTGTTGAAAAGTACAACAACCCCTCATCACTCTTTGCTTCACATTGAACATCAACAAAATAGAGATATTTCACTTGCTCCAGTCGAATCACATGATCCATCACTTATGCATTGGAGGAATCATACACAACAATCACACTTGGAAAGGCGTAAGTTACCTCTCTTTCTCATGTTTGCTTGTTTGTTACAGTCGAGAGAGTGTGCATGCTTATCATCTGCAAGTATGTGTCACAACACCATGTTAAGTTCACAGAATGTCTGTCTTGTGCATTCACTCTTATCTTTTCTGTTGATGTTTTAGAACTCGGAGTTTGTTGGCCTTCGTTGCTCAATCATTCTGGTTCACTGGTTCACATGCATATTTTTCATGCCTTCACCAACATGGGTAGCCAATGCGTCAGTGGCTGCATTGGAAATATCACTTCACATGAGTAGGCCCATGCAATGTTTAGCATAGGAGTAGGAGTGGTCTTTGCTTCTTGCTTTACTTTGCCTTATGGTTTGCATGTTTGTTTTCTTGCTTACTTAGTTTGGTTTTCTTTCTTGCTTGCTTTTCTTACTTGTTTTTCCTTCACTTTACTTTTCTTTTTTTCTTTTTGCCTTCTTTTCTTGCTTGTGCCTGTAGATTAGCCACTCGTGAAACTGTGGTTGGCTCTCGAGACAAGCTGGGAAAATCTAAGATGACTTGTACAACAAGAAACACTTTGTTATCTATTGTCCTCTCTCTTTATGAAGAGCTTGTTGTCTTCATTCGATGATGCCTTGATGGAAAATACATTCTCTTTAGAGTGAGACTTGGTGAAAAAACAACGCTTGTACTATTAACTAGTACCACCTACTCTAATCGGTTCGTTTGGGTTAACCCTTGTCAGCTCGGTCAGGTAGAGTAAGGTGAGGGAGAAAACCTTAAAAAGTATGTCAAATGTATACATAACATACTTCTCTGAAGGAACTACCTATTATGGCTTCAATAATTCATGATCCCTCTTCCACCTCTGAAATAAATAAGTGCCTATGCACATTTTTTTTGAAAAAATGAAAAATGAATAAGGCAAAAGAAGAACAAGGCTTCCTACGCAGAGAGGTGATTCAAGTAACTCTGCTGGGGTACTGACCAAGCTCACTGGCAGTGAAGAGATGCTTGTGTTCCTGCATTACTTCGTCGAGGTATTGTCGAGGCCTGCTCCCTAATTGAAACATCTAAGTTGAGGTGGCTTGGAATGTGTGTTGACCGATCAAGAGAATTGTAGGGACTACATCTTTCACACAAGCTAGTGCAGAAGCCATCACAATGAAGGAATCGAACAATACTTCAAGAAGGGTTAGAATCACTTTTCATGAAACAAGGTTCATACAGAGAGTTGGAGTTCTACCAGTGTGTCGCCAATGTTGTAGCGGCTACAAGCACCCTCGAAAATTTTGGCTCGCATGAAAATTTCAGAGCCTACCTTGGATCATGCATTCGATCATGCTTGGTTACTCATTGGTAAGATGATGATTTCAAGCTCCCCTCCTTGATTTTAAGAGTTGTCCATGTTCTCATCTTTATGCATCATGTGTCATCTTTGGGCATAGGGATTGTTATTTGTCATGAAAAGGTGATGTTGTTTTGCTTCAAGGGAAAGCATGTGCGCATGAGTGGTTGTCATCACATAGACGTGTTTCACACTCACTTCATGCACACTTGTCACGAAGGTTGTTGCATCAAGAAAAATATGTCTTATGCATTCTGGATGGTCTACGTTGTGTCACTAACTATCTGTGTGTGATCATAGTTGAGTCCTATCATTGTTTACATCATTGTCAGAGATCTCACACTTAGCCATTTCCCAAGAAAACTTGCCTCATTCAGCTTGTTGGAAATTTTCACTTTGCTTATGCAACCATCAAGCTTCCTCCCTTTCCTGTTGAAACCCTATAGCCCGCAGAGACCCCAACTAGCACTGCTCTCCAGAAATGTGTAGAGCAGTTAGGGAGCCAACACTGCCCTCCATTCAGAAATTGCGGAGAGTAGTCCAGCTGCCCTCCATTCCGAAACTGCGCAGAGGTGTCCTCCCAAGATCCCCCTCCCTCAGTAGTGTCATGTGCCTCAAACCTACACAATGTTGTCCAAGTTATCCTATCAGTCTTGCATGCAAAAACTATATATATGGGCCTCCCATGGCCTCATCCCGATAGCTGTCACTTCCCGCTGAAACCACATTGATCCATCGCCCAGTGACTACAGGAAAAGGTGACATGCTGAGATGACCCCTAAGGAGTTGAGGAGAAGGACCAAGAGACCGAGTAATGGTAAAGATCATGACCGCATGCAAACTCCGTCGGATGCATGATCTTGTCGAGGGTAAGTATGGTAAGTAAAGAACACCTTTCGAAGTACACCTCTTAGTTGAGTTTGCAGGAGTGCTTGTCATTGTCATATCATCCTGTCCTCAGTAGCATGCATATGCGCAAACATAAAAAGTCATTTCACGTGTTTCCTCTACATGTCTTGCTTCCTTCTCACTTGTTTGACGAATTGTCGTCTTCGGCATGTTGATTGCTATGTCATACTTGTGACCTTATTCTGTTGATGTTGAAGGTTGGTGTTTGAGATATGTTTTTTATGTAAACATCTATCTCACTCACACACGATGTTGTAAGCACTGTTGGGCAAGTGTTGTCACGGTCATCCGAAGGTCTATCCGAAGTGTCGCACTCGTTGCTCTTACCATTAGACAGTCCATGAGTCAATCATACTGAGCATATGTTGTCTTGTTGGTTCGAGATGTCTTGTCGTCAAATCAAGTTGAGTGTGTCTTCACAAGGTCATGTATACACGAGTTCGCTCGCTCACACACTTAACCATTTCACCAAATATTTGTCAACTGGAACACCCTCCATTAGCCAGACCTCCGCTGAGAAGCACTGCGCAGTCTCAGCCCCTAGTGAACAAGTGCTGCTGCCCAGAATTGCGTAGAGCTTGAGGCTGCCTCCCAGGCAATATGCATTACACAATCTTGGCACCGACCGTGCTGACTTTCACCCAGAACAACGTAGAAGTAGCCCAAGAATCCATCTCAATCTGCTTTCCCCGTAATCGAATCTATGAAAGCTCCTGCTGGTCAACCGAAGGGTTTGACCGGGTAGTAACCTTGGGCTTCACTCTTCCCAAAAATTGCACAGTCATCATGCCCACCTCCGTTGACTAAAGAAATTGTGTAGACATGAGGGACAGGCACCTGCTGCCTGTCACTACACTGTCCCTGAAAATTGCGCAGTTCTGTCAGCCAGTCCCCTTGTCAGCCAGCCTGATGCTCCTCCAAAAAATTGCGTAGTTTTCTTAGACTATCCTTCAAATGTTCTCCAAGAGTCCCATGGATGAGGTTAAAGAGTCATGTAAGTCGAACAATCATGAGGGAAGTCGAACAGTCTTGAGAGCCTGTAGTCTTTTCTTTGAGGAGCGAGTAGTGGCTGCAACACCCCTCTATCAATTTTATTGATGTATGGTGTACCGATGTGTTCACATGCCAGCATGTTTTCACACATGTGTTATATTCGTTTGTAAGACTATTCTTTGGACGCTTATAATGCATGTTGCTTTAACCTCTATTAAGACAGTTGAACTATTTCTGTTGTTTTAGTACATATTCTATTGAAAATGTGTTGTATCAGTTGTTAATGCTATTTCAACCATGTGGACTATTCCACTGGACAATCAACATATTCATTCTCATAAACTTGTTATAATAACCGTCACACTTGTGTGGACTATTCCGCTGGTTGTTGTGCGTGCTATCCATTCAATGTGTGTTTGTGACTGCCACATACATGTGGATTACTCCACCAGAAGATGCGCATGTCCTGCTATGTTGTGTGTCTCTAACAGAGTCGTGAGTATTCCCTTTCTACTTGAGACTCACTTTCACCCTCTCCCTCTGAAGTGAAAGAACCCTGACACAAGCGACACTAAGCACTCACTAGGCATGTGAACCTCGATGTTCGAAGACAAAGTAAAGTACCCTCATGTGCTGACAAGCAAGAGCTAAGGCATATCTTTAAGATAATGGCAACCATGCCATCGTACCGGATGGGACTCCTACACCAAATAGTGTGAGGTCTAGTTGGGACTTCATACTAGGGAGATCCCCTTAATGTTGGCGAGTCTAGCACTGTCAACACTCTTTGACAAAGCCATCTATACCATTCTTGTTTGTGTTGTTTTAAAAAATATATGTAATATTTACCTTTTATAAGCATGCCAATCGATGTGTATCAAAGTATGGTTCCAATTGGAATATCCATGTTATAGGATCATTACCATCAAACTTCCTCATATCAATCTTCAGAATGTAGTAGTTCCTTTGTGATGAGTTGAAGACTCAAGGATGTGGATGTTAGATTGAAAATTCATGATAATGTACTATGATCAAATACTCCCCATAGCTGATTGAGTTCTAACACTATTGTTCTCCATATTTTCATGAGATCCTGGATCTCAATATCCATTTTAGGAAGCCCCTCCAAGAGAAGCTTTTCCATGGTATTTATAGATTTTTGTATTTCCTCCTTGTCGGTTTTCAATTTTTATTTATTTTCATTCATATTCATTTCCATTTCATCAATAATTTCTCTTTTAATGTTTTCTTATGAGTCTAATAAGTCCACCTTTTTAAATGTACTACCATCCATTTGATTAACTTTATACTCTAATTGGGAGAACCTAAATTGTAAGTCTTCACCTTCTTCACGAGTCTCAGATGAGCCTTTAGGAGGTTTGATTTGTGTAGTAGTTTTCTCTAGAGGAATGACGAAAAATAATAATAATAATATTCCGCTTTATTACAACTTTCAGTGACAAGAAAAAATTGAGTCATCTATTCAAAAGTTATGTCACTTGTAAGCTACATATCTTTAAAAAATTAATTTGGAGAATATGTGAATGGTTAAATTTTTTCTTCATAAATCTTTGATATTCTTGACCTTCTGAGTCTAAGACATTTGTTTGTAATACTCTAATATGTCTTCTCTATAATTTCATGTGCCAAGTGAAAGTTATGGCAACTTTCCCAAAGCTTTTTGATATTTGATGTTTTAAGTGAAAGTTATGCGAAATTTCCCAAAATTCGCTAATATTTGGCCTCTTCCTACAAGAAAATTTGTATAGCATGTGACATGTTCAATTTTTAAAATATAGTACTGAAATTTTTACATGAGCTACTTTTGTTGGTCTCATAAGATCCCTAAAGATTTAATAATTTGAAGTTCGAGAAAAGAAGTTATAGCAAAAGTACCAAAATGGCTTGTTTGAAACTAATTTCAGGCTCCTCGCAAACCCTAACTTCCATAGAGTATATCTCAAAAAGTATATCAAACCAAACTATGAACTTTAAAACAAATTTTCCTCAATGTTTCCTCTTAATGTGGTTCAAGTCCCATCATCTAAAACCTCCCATAAAACAAATTATAGAGATAATTCTAAACTAACCTATTTGAAATTGATGCCAAGGCTATTCGGGAACCTTAACTTAGAGCACATCCTTGGAAGTATACGAAACCAAGATCCTAACTTTGAACTAGATGTTCACTAATATTTATACTCAATATGATCCAAGTTTTACCATCTAAAACCTTACAAAAAATAAAATAATAGTGAAAATTCCAAACTAAGTTATTCGAAACTAATTTTAGGAGCATTTATGAGCTCTCTTCCTTATAGAATATCTCCAAAATATAGCAAACCAAGATATAAAATTTGAACTCGATATTTCCTACAATTTACTATCATTATTATCTAAGCTTTACAATGTGAAAGCTCCCAGAAAAAAAATTATAGTGAAAATACCAAACTAACTTATTTGAAACTAATTTCAAGAGCATTTAAGAATCTTAATTTACTAGAACATACCTTTGAATCTATAGAGAAACAAGGTTTGAAGTTTGAACTAGATATTCATCATGGTTTTTTCTCAATATTCTCCAAGTTTCACTATTCAAAACCTCCTAGAACATTTTTAAGGTGAAAATGCCATGAGGACCTCTTTGAAGTAGCAAAACCCTAAGATGGTATGCTTTGATACTAAATGTTATGATTCTTGTGCCTTAAAAATTATAAGAGACTAATACTTACAATGCTATTCAAGGGGGAATACTTATTTACAATGAGTAAAATGTATATGAAAATATGTTATGATTATCATAGTAGGTCTCCTTTGTATATACAACTATAATAAAATGCGACCACAATTTTTTTTATCCTACATAACAATATAACAATCGAAATGTAACTCCTTAATATCTAGGGCTTAATAAGAGGCTTTTGGGTTAACATGGGGCATTTTTAGGGCTTAATGTAGGATAAAAGGAGAGATATTCTTGATGTCTTCTACGTACCTATTCTTAGACATAACATAATAATTATAGCCCGATTGAGTGAAAATGGTTATGATGTCATATTCAAAGACTCCACATGCATAATTCTAGATAAGCCACCTAGTAAAAAACATATTGCAAATGTTGAAATGACGAAGAATAGAATATTCCATTTGAGTTTGAGAAGTGTAAATTTGTCATAGTCATATGCACAAAATGTATAAAGAAAAAATGGGACCTGGTTGTGGCATCTTATGTTGGTCACCTACTTGATAGGAATGTTAGTCACTTACAATAATAGTCAATGGTTAAGGGACTAGCTATGTTGAATGAAAAAACCAAGACTTATAGACGCTGCATCCTTGGAAAAATTTAAAGGGATAACTTTCCAATATCTTCGTAAAGAGCCAAAGAACATCTGGAACTAGTTCACAAACATCTATGTGGACCCATGAAAACTTATTCCATTGGTGAAAGTTTTTTATTTTCTAATATTTATTGATGATTTTATCAGAAAATTTTGAGTATATTTCCTCACGATCAGATACGAAACTTTCACAAAGTCCAAATAATTTAAGGTTGTAGTAGAAAAATGAATTTGGAAATATGTCGAAGTGGTTAGCTCAAATGGAAAGAGTACGACTGAAAGGAGTTTGCAGATATTTGTAGATAATAGGGAATCAAATGGAAGTTCACCAATAGATATAATTCACAACGGAATTGCATGGTTGAAATGAAAATTTAGACCATCATGAACATGGCAAGGAGCATGATGAAAGCTAAAATTATTTATAGGTTGATGTCGTTTCTTGTTTAGTCTACATATTATACAAACCTGCAACAAAAATTGTGAAAGGTAAAGTTATTCAAGAAGCATGGAGTGGCATGAAGTAAAGTATCTCTCACTTAATAATTTTGGTTGTATATCCCACGTACACTTTCCATGATAGCTATATTGGTTGTATATGCATCTTCATTTGGTACAGTTAAGAGTCCAAAGGCTATAGATTGTATATCATAGTCACTAAGATATTTGTGGTGAGAAAATATGTAAAATGCTTGCAGGAAAAACCTTAGAGTGACCCAAAAAATGAAAAAAATGGACAACTATAACCCATTTCCTCAAATATGAACATGAACACCCTATGGACAAACTCCCATCTATCAAAATGCAGCGAACTATACTTTTGATAGTTATATAGGTGAGGTGTCTGAGTACTGGGCATATTCAACGGTCAATTATGCCACTGACCTTTCTACATATAAGGATCTCATAAATTGACCTGTAAGTTTGAAGCACAACAAGACCCATCAACATATAACAAAATTAGATAATTAAATTACTGATGTGTTCTCTCAACACGAAAAAATATTGAGAACCACTCATTTAATTATATTACTCTGTTAATTAATTGGTGTACACTGGTATAGATATAACATATAATCAATAATATATCCGTTTTCACCACTAATAGTTGTAAATTAAACAACCACCAAAGTCCAAAAGAAGGAAATATCTTCACGCCACATTTTAATTTTGACCCTAAGCTATGAAAACCAAACCAATCATCGTTGGAGAAATGAGTTTTATCAATGGACATGTAAACTTCAAATATAAACATACACCCATAACGTTTAGTGTAATGCCCTCCTCCCACACTAACCTAGCTAAACCGACTAACAAAGGTAAATATGTGATGAAGAGTCAATATGATATGATTCAACTCCATAAGTGCAGTTAAGGAAGTGGAATTGGCAAACCAACACTTTACAGGCCTCCCTCAGGTCCTACAGGACCCCAGGAGCTAATGCACCACTCAAGGTGCCCAACACCTTAGTTAACTTAGCCTTTAAATGAATTAGACTTCTAATCGCTCCCATGAAGTTGGCATGCATGTGACAGGGACCCTCCAGTAACTCCCATAATGCCTGCAAGGGAGAGATTGTGATGCAGGAGCATAGACCCGGGAAAATACTTTGTATTTTATTTAAATCTAGGGGTTTCATGTTTTTGAGAAATTATTAATTTTATGTAAATATTTATGAGATTTTGAGAGGATTTGTAATGTTTCCAAATAATTGGAAAATATGAGAGGAATTAGCCTTGAAATAATTAAGAATTAATGATGAAGCCTAAGTTAGATTTAGTTCAAGATTTTAGGGATAAAATCTAAATTGTAGGGGTGTTGAGATATTTGAGGACTCTGTTGAGTGATTAAAGGGATTTGAACCTAAATTGGTTCAATTCAATTTGTATAAATTTATGAGCCTCAAAGGAAAATAAGAGTAGGTAGAATAGAATAGAGAGGAGAAGGTGAGGCTTGGACAGCCTAAGTTTGTAAGCCTTCGGACAATTGTAAAGGGCCATAGATCTTGGAAATCTGGCCATGAACTAAGAGGTTTTGAAATTGTTTACATTTGGTTTTACTAATGAAGAATTTTGGTTTTAAAATTCCTGGGTGAATTGTATATTGGATGATTGATAAATTAGTCTTGTTCTTGATTGGATCGATACCATTGAAGTTTGTTGAGATTGTGCGCATGGCTGAAAGGCATGTTATTTACTGTATTGATCCTTGGAATGATCGATTCTCATTTCTGTTATGCATTATGTTGGGCGCTAATAGAAAATGAATGTGTTTTGATTCTGCTACATGTATGAGTCATGCTGGTATGGACAGTGTTGAATTGAATTGCTAGCACGGTGGAAAAACAGTATCGATTTGATTGAATCAGTTCACAGTTATTGAGTGACAGGTTCTGCGTGCAAGAGTTTGTAAGTAATTTCGTGCATTAATACAACATTGGATTTTTGAAGTTTATGCCTTCTTCCTGAGTTGTGTACGAGAAGAATTCAATATCGGTTGATGGATGTATGTTGCTGGTTATAAGAAGAACTGTAATGAACAATGTGTATGCGTGTATCAGATAGTCTGTTTATTGTGTATCGGAAGTTGGTGAATTTACGTTGTTTTCCCCGCACAGTGGTTGATTAAAGCCTTGATGGTCATCTCCTTTTCATTGCCGCGTCCTCGACATTTCTGAGTCTTTTTATAAAGCCCTGTGTATATTTCTGTTTACACAGAGGACGAATGATTTATTGCATAAGCGAAACGTTGGGTGGACGTGAATTCTTATTAAGATTGGTTCAGACCCGTATCGGGTCCGAACCAAATATCGCATCGCATCGGAGAAGAGGGCCTTGAGACTGCCGAAGTGTAAGCTCCGACAGCCCGGAGCCGAAAATATTATAAAGCGAGTATAAGGGCCGTCAGGTCCGCAGAAACCTTGTATCGCATCGGAGCAGCGGAGGCAACGATAAGGAATCGCCGATAGCCCGGATCCGAAATCCATATAGGGAGCAGTTTGAAGGGGCGTCGGGTCCGCAGACCTTTACATTACAAAAACTGCCGATACGAATCCGTCGATATGATGCATCAGAAATCAATATCCGAAGGAGCATAAGGGGTTGTCGGGTCTGCATCGCGTCGGAGATTGGAGTCTATTGTTTATTGCGAGCGCCGATAGCCGGACCTGCCGATCATTAATAAGGCGGGTTTATAATCTTTGAAATCTAGGCTTATGACTCGGAGCGGGGATTTATGTTGTTTCCCGTGTATTGATATATGTGGGCAGCCGCGAGGGTTTAAGGCTTAATGCCTATGTTGTAATGTTTGCGAAGGGTGGTTAAGGCATGATTTGATATTAATGTATAAGGGTCATGTTTGCGGTAGATGTATATGCGGATGGGTGGTGGCTTTCAATAGAACTAAAGGCGCGATATAGTTATAGAAGAAAGGTTTTAACGTAAGTCCATGATTTATACAAGGCTTAACGCCTAGAGTGCTTCCAATAGGGCTTTGTGGATCTTAACCACAGGTCCAAGGTTTGGGAATGTTTTAAGAAAGGGGATTTTGGCCTACAACCAAGATCCCTTTTCATCAAGTGGTATCAGAGGCTGGCACTGTTGAGATTGAAGAATGTTTATTTTCTGAATGAAGACAGAAGGTTTTGTTGAAGAGCTGGAATAGATCTGCTTGAAGATTCAAGTTTTTAAGTTAAGTTAATTGCATGTGATGAATGAATGTTAGATTTTGGAACTGATGAATATTGATGAAGTGCAGTTGAGGAAGTGAAACAAGATAAACAGGATCTTGAAAGGTGAGCTGGCAGGTATTATTTATCTCTGGTTTAAAGGTTATGCTTTGATAATTTGATTTACAGGCATAGTGAAGAAATCTCAGCGGGAAGAAGTAGATCACAGCTAGAGTGCAATGATGAAGGAGTCCAGCAAGGGATTCTAGGTGAATGTGGCAGAACCTAAAGATTCAACAGAGGTTGAATGAAAAGGACAAGTGTGTTCTTGGAAGTTGCAGAGGAGAGAAGCCTGAAGGAGCAGTGGAGAATGCTCGAAAGGTTCCAGCAGAGGACTGATGATTAACAAAAGACCAGATCCGGAGGGAAGGATTGGTGAGGTAAGTGGCAGCAAGAGAGTTTGCTGTTGTAGAGGCTTGATGCAACTCATGGGTGAGAAACTCATGGCGAAGGAGATGACTACTGAAAGTCATAAAGGAGAGAGCAGAGGTTCAGAAAGAGGCCACAGCAGAAAGAGGGAGAAAGATGCCAAGGAAAATGACATATTGAAGCAGATGACTGATGAAGAGTATGAGAAAGAGAAAGCTGAGATCGTGGTTCATCTTGAGTTATTGATGGAATTGTTACGGGAAAATACGAAAGACCAGAGACATGGTTGGAATATGAGGAAGAGAGTGAAGTGGCAGAGGCTACAGCAGAAAAGAGATCAACAGATAAACATGCAGTTAACAGAGGAGCTGAAGAAGCTCGAGCAGATGATGGATGTACAGTTGGGGTGTACGCAACTCAGAGTAGCTGAGTTGAAAGTGGAGGTTTCCATTGGTGAAACAGAGGAGAAGATCATTGATGATTTCTTGAGTTATTGGGTAAATCCAGATCAGCTGGATAATGTAAAACCGTGTATTTTTGTAGCTGACAATTGTGATGTGATTACAGGTTTCACTGATGAGGATGCGCAATCTTGTAAAGCTGTTACAACACAGGAGAAGGTTCTTGCGAATAAAGAAGAGAATCAGCTGGAAGAGCTGGTATATAAACCAACAGTTGAGACTGTTGAACTTTGTATTTTTCAAACTGAAAGTTTGTGTATGAATGCAAGGACTGTAAGTGATGATGATATGCTTCAGCAATGCCACAGAGAAATTGCATTGTTGGAATATTTATTGGAGAATTCGAAGTATGATAGGGAGTTTGGAGAAAAAAGAATTCAGTACAGTGAACGAGAACAGAAAGACATCATGGAAACAGATGGTATGAGAGGAAGACTGGTTGATAATCTTGAGAGTTCTTTAGAGAATTCTTTGGGAAGAGAGAATCAGCATACTGATGTGCTGATTGAGAGGGAGAATTCAGAACAACATACTGAGGTGCTGGCAGAGGGAAGTAAGGCACTGATGCCTTATGATTTTTGTTTTAACAAGTGTTTTGTGAATGTAGGTATTATCGCAGGTGAAGGACATTTGACTCAGTTGAGCAGTCAAATGAAGGAGAAAGACGAGAATTCTGTGGAAATTTCTAATCCATGGGATGAGGACGTTACGTTGTTGGAAAGGATGCTGAATGAGCAGAATTCAATACAGAAAGAATCTCAATTTCAGAATTGGGAGTTGCAGATGCATAGAAATGAAGATAGCAGAAAGGAGTGCACAATGTACCAGTCCAGTAAGTTGCTGATAGGAGAAGGCAAGGAAGAAGTTTTCCGTTGTAGAAGACAAGAGGGTATGGATGATTGGGTGGCAGTAAGAAATGAGAAGGTAAGAACGGAAACAAGTATAGAAGCAAGAAGTCAGCAAGTGATAGTACAAATAGAGCGAGTAAGAACTGAGCAAGCCGTCTTAGCTCAGCGGGCAGCAAGAAATCAACAGCTTGAAGATTTATTGGATAGATAAATTGATTTAATAAGAAGAATCATGTCGAAAGTGTCTCAGAGGAAGACATCAGCAAGAAAGAGAAGAAGCAGCAGCAGCAAAATGAAGATAGAGATAGATTGTGAAAGTGTAGCTAGTGGAGCAAGACAACATAAGATATGGAGACCTGGAGGAAAGCAGCATACGACAGCAAAAATTGATGATAACTTGCAAAACAAAATGTGGGATCCAGGCAGACAAAGATTTAAAACGCATGATCTGGAGATCATGATCATTTTCTACCTTGGGAGTCTGATGCAGGAGCATAGACTCGGGAAAATACTTTGTATTTTATTTAAATCTAGGGGTTTCATGTTTTTGAGAAATTATTAATTTTATGTAAATATTTATGAGATTTTGAGAGGATTTGTAATGTTTCCAAATAATTGGAAAATATGAGAGGAATTAGCCTTGAAATAATTAAGAATTAATGATGAAGCCTAAGTTAGATTTAGTTCAAGATTTTAGGGATAAAATCTAGATTGTAGGGGTGTTGAGATATTTGAGGACTTTGTTGAGTGATTAAAGGGATTTGAACCTAAATTGGTTCAATTCAATTTGTATAAATTTATGAGCCTCAAAGGCAAATAAGAGTAGGTAGAATAGAATAGAAAGGAGAAGGTGAGGCTTGGACAGCCTAAGTTTGTAAGCCTTCGGACAATTGTAAAGGGCCATAGATCTTGGAAATCTGGCCATGAACTAAGAGGTTTTGAAATTGTTTACATTTGGTTTTACTAATGAAGAATTTTGGTTTTAAAATTCCTGGGTGAATTGTATATTGGATGATTGATAAATTAGTCTTGTTCTTGATTGGATCGATACCATTGAAGTTTGTTGAGATTGTGCACATGGCTGAAAGGCATGTTATTTACTGTATTGATCCTTGGAATGATCGATTCTCGTTTCTGTTATGCATTATGTTGGGCGCTAATAGAAAATGAATGTGTTTTGATTCTGCTACATGTATGAGTCACACTGGTATGGAAAATGTTGAATTGAATTGCTAGCACGGTGGAAAAGCAGTATCGATTTGATTGAATCAGTTCACAGTTATTGAGTGATAGGTTCTGCGTGCAAGAGTTTGTAAGTAATTTCGTGCATTAATGCAGCATTGGATTTCTGAAGTTTATGCCTTCTTCCTGAGTTGTGTACGAGAAGAATTCAATATCGATTGATGGATGTATGTTGCTGGTTATAAGAAGAACTGTAATGAACAATGTGTATGCGTGTATCAGATAGTTTGTTTATTGTGTATCGAAAGTTGGTGAATTTACCTTGTTTTCCTTGCATAGTGGTTGATTAAAGCCTTGATGGTCATCTCCTTTTCATTGCCGCGTCCTCGGCCTTTTGAGTCTTTTTATAAAGCCCTGTGTATATTTCTGTTTACACAGAGGACGAATGATTTCTTGCATAAGCGGAACGTTGGGCGGACGCGAATTCTTATTAAGATTGGTTCAGACCCTTATTGGGTTCGAACCAAATATCGCATCGCATCGGAGAAGAGGGCCTTGAGACTGCCGAAGTGTAAGCTCCGACAGCCTGGAGTCGAAAATATTATAAAGCGAGTATAAGGGCCGTCGGGTCTGCAGAAACCTTGTATCGCATCGGAGCAGCGGAGGCATCGATAAGGAATCGCCGATAGCCCGGATCCGAAATCCATATAGGGAGCAGTTTGAAGGGGCATTGGGTCCGCAGACCTTTACATTACAAAAACTGCCGATACGAATCCGTCGATATGACGGATCCGAAATCAGTATAGGAAGGAGCATAAGGGGTTGTCGAGTCCGCATCGCGTCGGAGATTGGAGTCTATTGTTTATTGCGAGCGCCGATAGCCGGACCCGCCGATCATTAATAAGGCGGGTTTATAATCTTTGAAATCCAGGCTTATGACTTGGAGCGGGGATTTATGTTGTTTCCCGTGTATTGATATATGTGGGCAGCCGCGGGGGTTTAAGGCTTAATGCCTATGTTGTAATGTTTGCAAAGGGTGGTTAAGGCATGATTTGATATTAATGTATAAGGGCCATGTTTGCGGTAGATGTATATGCGGATGGGTGGTGGCTTCCGATAGAACTAAAGGCGCGATATAGTTATAGAAGGAAGGTTTTAACATAAGTCCATGATTTTTACAAGGCTTAACGCCTAGAGCGCTTCTGATAGGGCTTTGTGGATCTTAACCACAGGTCCAAGGTTTGGGAATGTTTTAAGAAAGGGGATTTTGGCCTACAACCAAGATCCCTTTTCATCAGATTGCAGTCTTTTTCAGCTAGTTCTGTGCTAGAGACTGCGATATTTAAGACACTTTTTCAGAGCTAGTCTCCAAGTCACTGCCCGAAACTTGATGAGACTTTCTAACACAATAAATGACACCAAGGAAAATCCTCTAACAAAAAACTTGATCAAGGAATTGACCTAACCTAGCCCAACCATGACGGTCATTTCGTCAAACATGTCACAAATATGCATTCTACTGACATAACCGCAGATCTGAGCATAGGGTTCTCATACTTATTTGAGAATCACTAAGAATCATTGATTCCTTATCTCGTTAGTTGCATTATCATCTATTATGTCATATATTCATTAATGTTTCACATACTAATCAAAACATGATGAGATCCATACATTCTAACTATCATAAAACATGCTCATAACCAACATATAACCAATAGAAATAACATGGATATTTCAGCCATAAAACCACATATAAACAAGTATATTTACCCATCAAATACAATAGGGAAGAAGCTCTTATTAACATATGCAAAATGAAACTAGGTTTGGGACTTCCACGAACCACCCGACCATAGACTAGGCTGAACAAAATCTCTCTTTCATCTAGTCACCCTCTTGCCATATTCCAAGCATGAATGTGGGATCTCATGGAATAAACCAAAAAAAATTGAAGCAGGGCTTCCAGAGGCCAAAGAACCTCGACCCTAAATCAATGATTCCACCTCACGGTTGAACATTAATAACCATGATCAAATAGGTCTCTACCCAAGTTGTCCAGGGCTACAGAGAAATTGTCCAACTAAGGCTCTAGGACTTGTAACTCAACCCATCACTGCTCCCAAGCTCCAGATTGTCGTTCCAACCATTGCTCCAAGATTAGTAACTCAACCTACCAAGGCTTTCAGGACTAGTAACTCAACCCAATTTGTTACAGGGCTTCCAGAGCATTTGTCCAACTAAGGCTCCAGGACTAGTAACTCATTCCAAGCCGTTATAGGGCTTCCAAAACATTTTTCTAATGAAGGCTCTAAGTTTTAATAACTCAACGCACAATGGTAAAAATAGGAGAACCAACCAACAAATAAAAGTAAAGAACCCAAAACACCATGGTTATCATGGAAGTGGCAAGGCTAAGCAAATCCATTGTTAATCCAGGCAATCCTCCATGCCAATGACAAATCATAACCAAGAAACCACGTGCATGTGCCATCTATGCCAAACCTAGCAAGAAAATCATACATGCAACTCAGTACCTGCCAACAAAACCCGTTGTAGTTGCTGATCCCGATGTCCTCTTGTGCTTTCCTGCTCTTCCTTTGCCTTCTTGCTCCAAATTCCGAGTATGCCACACTACTCCAAGACTGCTCCAAGGAAACTCCATGTGTCCAATAGTAGGAGAGAGAGAGAATAGAATATACCACCATCAAAACATGTCAAAAGGCATCCAACTGATCCTAATAAGCTCTTTTATTAACGGGGCCTCTATTTTCTTTACTTTTCAATTATTTTACTTCATTTTCCTCCTCACATAAAACCCGTGACCTTTGACCTTCCTTTTCTCCTACATTCCATTATTTCCATAAATAAAATCCAATTAATATCTTATGCCTTTACAAATCCTTTTCCATTGCCTTTGCCAATTTTCCTAGCCATTAATTAACCGAAATGACCACACTCCTCCAAGAGTGCTCCAAGGAAACTCTAAGTGTCAAATTGTATGAGAGAGAGAGAGAATAGAATAGAACACGACCAAAACATCTCAAAAGGCTACCAACTGATCCTCATAAGACTTTTTATTAATGGGACCTCTATTTTCTTCAATTTTCCATTATTTTTCTTCATTTTCCTCCTCACACGCAACATGTGACCATTCACCTTCATTTTCTCCTACTTTCCATTATTTTCATAAATAAAATTCCAATTAATGTCTCATGCCTTTCCAAATCCTTTTCCATTGCATTTGCCAATTTCCCTAGCCATTAATTAACCGAAATGACACCCACTAGGATATTTTTTCCACCATTTAGCTTGGAATACATGTCCCATGACCTTGGTTTTATATGTTTTTACATGAATTTTTACCAGGGCTTTTATAGATACCCCCCCTTTGGGGGAACACCGTCTTCAGTGTTCAATGACACCTACAACCAATAAAACTGCCAAAAGAAAAACAGAGTGCCCATAGAGCTTTATAAAACAACTCTTTGCAGTGTTTACAATGACCACTGTTGAAGATATGACAATCATACCATTTACTGGATATTTATAACACAACTCATTATGGTATTTACAATAACCACATATACTTATGCACATTTGCTTCAAAAAACCAATAATCATAATGTCTATGGAGCTTTATAAATGCAGCTCGTTACAATATTTACAATAATACACACACATATGAACATTTTCTCAACCAACAAATAAAAGGATACGATGTCTACATCTGCAACAAGGGAATTCAGAGACTCATACATCCACCCTCAAAGTAATACTAGGATTCACCTCCTTCACTGGAATTCTAGAATCCACTGTGAAAGTTGAAGTTGCATCTAATGTCCGACATTACTTGTCCTCTCAGTGAAAAGTTACCATTTCATTGTTCCAAGGTACACTCCTAGTGTTCATTTGGTTCCACCTGGCAATCCTAGTGTTCATTTGGTTCCACCTGGTTCCATTTCTTCACCTTCCTTTCTCCGCTACACATTCCCTCGAGAAATCCAGTCACCCCCTTCCGTGCAATCAGACCCCTTCCAAGTTTCGTGGGCATCCCCTTCTCTGCTACACAGTCCATTGGGTGACCCCTCAATTGGAAAGGTTTCCTCACATTTGAAGTCCAGAAACCAAGGCATATCCCTGCCTCAAAACCATCATACTGGTCATAACATGCTCATGGAAATCAATAAACACTACTGGGTATTAGTGTCTCACAATGGCCCTGCTCCTGAAGTTCTTTACCAACATACTTCTGCATGTTCCAAATCACTTTGCTGCTACTGCTAATTCTTGTGGTCAGTTTCAACCACCCAATCGGGCATTTTCATTCTTTCCTGTACCAAGCACATAACTTCCATTAGATTTAAAATAAATTGAAATAAATTCACATCATACCTCATCGGTAACTCTTCAACAAGGATTTTGATTACTTCTTGTCACAAAATATAAAATGAGTTGTTCGATCAAATCATCATGTATAAACATATCACATCAGATTAGCTCAAAACACAACTATCATAGATCAAAATCATGAATCACATGTAATCATCATAAACATAATTCATAGATCACATGTAACGATCATAAATCATAAGCATAGATTGCATGCATAATAAAACTGAAATGAAATAGTGATACTTATCCTTCAATCACTGCTTTGATTCTACCTTTATCCTTTTTGTACACACATGGGATCGATTTCCACACCTCACAAGCACATAGTGCCTTTGTTTCTCTTTAATCACGTACACATACACACAATGTACATCACAACACATAGATCCACACATGGCATCAAAGACCACACAATAGATACACCTACACCCTGTGTACAACACAACACATACACCTACACCTAGTGTACACCACAACACAATACACACACCTACATCTAGTGTACAACATAACACAATACATATACGTACATAGAGTACAATGTAACGAATACACTTGTCACAATTCTACAACTACACAATGCATATATGTAGTATCACATGTACACAAGACATCATGTATGGTATGTACAAAATAATACATGTACACCAGTACCACATGTACAACATGTACATAGTACCACCTGTACACAGCGCCACCTGCACAATGTGTACACAACATCACATGTACATGACACCACCTGCACAACGTGTACACATCGCCACATGTACATCACACCACCTATACAACATGTACACAAAACCACATGCATGGCATGTACATGACACCACATGTTCACAACGCCATGTACACAACACCACCTGCATACAACACCATATGTACAACAAATACGAAACACCATATGCACATAACCCCACATGTACAATCATGCACAGAACACCATATGTACATAGCACCACATGTACAACATGCAAACAACACTATATATATATAGAATTTCATATACAACATTTACATAGCACCATATGTACACAACACTACATGTCCAAAATAAGCACAACACCATATGCACACAACACCACATATCCATAATGCGCGCAGTACATTATGTACACATCACCACATATCCAACATGTACATAACACCATCTATACCCGACACTGCATATGCAATATGCATATAACACCATATATACAACATGCTCTCAACACCATAGGTACAATCACTGAATATACAATATACACAACAATAGCACTACACATCCAAACCACACTGTATCTAGCAAGAAACCTTGCTTCCAGTGTCTCTCTGCCATCCATGCTTATCTTAGCATGTCGCAGATCACTTTGTTTTCATTCAACTAATGTAGTTCTGAGGATTACCTATCCATAACGTAAACATAGGCATACTATAAACACATAATATCGACTCATATCCACATGATACTGACCTCATAAATTTTTTCGAGGTTACTCTTCCCACTTGATTCTCCATAAGACCAGGAACCTCTTTCATGCTCTTCCCCTCCATAAGCAATCATTCCTCCACAGAATGATCCTTGTCAACCCTATCAGATAGTGACATAGATACATAAATGCATACACATATATAAACATTAGCAGAAAACAACCATGATTTTGTTAGAAAACGATATATATATATATATATATATATATATATATATATATATATATATATATATATATATATATTAGCATTAAACATCATGATTTTTGATAACCCTATCAAAAAATGACATACATACATACATGTATACATATATTAACATTAGCATAATCATTATCACAACATAATTACCAAATAACATAAGTTCTAGGTTAAGAGAACTTCCTTTATCCATGCACACCATGCATGAAATTCAGAACAACAGTTTCCAACTTAGCCAAGGCATCTGACGCCTCAAATCCTTTTACTTTACCTTTCCGATTACCTTTCTCATGCTTCTACTGCCACCATTCATTTACCACTATGGACCCAACTAGTCCAACTGAATGCCATAATCTTGCCTTCAGCTACCCTTATACATACATCGAGCTTCATCTGGGTCTTACATTACCTATTGGAATTCATTCAACGCTCGCTGAGCTCCATCAACTTTACTCTTTCCCAAACCAATTCCCAAGACCCTCAAGCATAAAAGGCAGGAACAAGAAACAAACAAGAAGAAAACCATGAAAAACAAATAGCAATACAACACCACAAAAAAATGGCATGATCATGCACCAAACATAAAAAAAAGCCCATAAATCAAGCTCAAACAAATCACAAAAGACCAAAATAACAAGACTGGTAACAAACACCATGACTCAATCCCCATGGTTCCCAGTGCTTCCCAAGGAAAATTCAGCTTGATCCTTCTTTAATATTTCATTGCAGTCTCTTTTGCCATCCAATTACCTACATCATATTGTCATACACACATGATTGTTAGTGTATAAACAAATATAACAATATACTAGCTATCTTACCTTGTTGTGCCAAGTATGTTGCCTTGTAGCTGAACACATCCGTGCCATCTCTCAAGGGACTCCAATTCCCTTGACAAATCTAGTTATAACAAGACACCAACTATTATACCGTTCAAATACATGTCCATGAATATAACACACATCCACATAATTTCAGACAAGATTAGGGTTAAGAATATTTCATGTATTCAAAGCATTCATTCGTTTGGAATTATGATTTCTAAACATAGCCAAAGGAATTCTCACCCAATTCCTTTCTTTTATCTTTGTGTTGCTACAATCGAGTCTTACTATGTACTTTCGCATCGCCCAACTGTTAGCTATATAAACAAATCAACTATTTCCTTGTCACACTAATACCAAGCATGTTGCCCTACTACTGCTCACACATGCTAGTCACGTGTTGCAAAGATCAAGACAACATGTCTATTAATTTGAAATCAACCTTTACCAATTCTAACAACCATGTCATAATCAACAATTAATTGACAATCATTAATCACAATACTACAACTAGAACCCTCTTACACTCAAGTACATATAAATTGTATTAGCGCATATTGTGTTAGGACGATCATCTTAAAAAAAGATCATTTCTTCATGCAATCTTATAGATACAAACTTATATCTTGCTACTAATCAAACATTCAAACCACAAATATACGAAATAATAAACACCAAATAAACGACAATCAAACATTGAAGCACCAATTAGACGACACATTAAAACTTGTATCTTAACATATCTCAAGGGAGGCTATTTTGCCTGCACAATCAGTCTGGATTAGCACGATATAACTTCAGAACATATCAACTCAAAGATAAATAAGGTCATGATATCCATAACGATAATTAGCTAACATGCTCACATCATAAACTCATAAACAATTGTTATTCATGCATAACAATTACATATGCACAGTCAGTCTAGATTAGTATGACATAATATCACAATATATTAACTCATACTTAAATGTGATAACCCTACCCATCTTCATAGGCCAATCCAAATTAGCATGATACATATAACATCAATATCTTAGTTGTAATGACCATAACCATCATGCATATGACCATAATAAATATAACATCGAGTTACTATCAATCATGGTTAATCATGCATGTACATATGATCAAACTAATTAAATAACATCTATCATACATCTAACCGAAAAAAACTTCGACTATCTGACATGTACATAACCCTAATGCTTAGAACAACCATTGACCAAAATACCTACATACCCACCATACAAACATGTATGACGATCTGCTCTTACCCCGACATTCAATGTTGTAATCTTTCTTTGGTGATCTGCGTCTCCTACTCTATCTCAACCAACACATTAGCAACATAACATACGAATAACATCATGATGAAATAATTGCATACATTGACCCCAAAATTCATGTTTGACCTACTATATATGCAAAAATATAACCCCGACATTGTACGGATAACAACATATAGACACTAATCTGCATAACAAATGCATAAACAACTGACATGAATTCATGACAAAAACACTCCAACAGTAACATTATCAACTCCTACATGGAAACAAAACTGTAACAATGACTATTACCATGCATACATAACAAGCACATATACAACCTACATGCATGCATAAAAAACACATTTCGCCCATCTAGTGCAAGTGTTGAACCATGTTCTGATACTTCTCTGTAACGCCCTCCTCCCACACTTATCCAAGTAAACCGGCTAATCGGGGTAAATATATGATGAAGATTTACTATGATATGATTCAACTCTCTAAGTGCAGTTAAGGAAGTGGAACCAACGGACCAACACTTTACAGACCTCCCTTCGATGCTACAAGACCCTTAGGAGCTAATCCACCACTCTCGGTGCCCAACCCTTAAATTAACCTAGCCTTTCAATGAATTAAATCCCCAGTCGCTCCCATGACATGGGCATGCATGCAACTGGGACCCTCTAATCACTCCCACAATGGCTACAAGGGAGATACTACAGTGTTTTTAATCTAGTCTTGCGTCAGAGTCTACGGGATTTAAGCCACTTTTTCAAGGATGGTCTCCAAACCACTTCCTGAAACTTGATGAGACTTTTTGAGACAATCAATGACACCAAGACAAATCCTCTGACACAAAACTTGATCAAGGACTTGACCTAACCAAGCTCAACGATGATAGTTATTTCGTCAAACATGTCACAAATATGCATTCTACAAGTCATAACAACATATATGAGCATAGGGGTCTTATACTTATCTAAGAATCGATAAGAAGCAGTGATGCTTGATCACATTAGTTGCATTATCATATATTAGGTCATATATTCATTATTGTTTGACATACTAAGCAAGACATGATGAAATCCATACATTATAAGTATCATAAAACATGTTCATAACTAGCATATAACCAACAAAAATAACAGGGATATTTCATGCATAAAACTACATATCAACAAGTATATTTACCTATCAAATACAAGAGGGAATAAGCTTTTATTAACATAAGAAAAATGCAACCAGGTCTGAGACTTCCACGAAGCACTCGACTATTGGCTAGGTTGAACCAAATATCTCTTTCCACCAATCACCCCCGTGCCATATTCCAAGCATGAATGTGGGATCTCTTGGAATAAACGAAACAAAACCAAAATAGGCCTTCTAGAGGCCAAACCACCTCGACCCTCAACCAGTGATTTCACCTCATGGTCAGACTAACCATCACCAGGTCAGTCTCTACCCAATTTGTGGAGGGATTGAGAGCGTTTGTTCCAACCCAGAATCCAGGAGTAGTAACTCAACCCACGGTTGTTGTCAGCCTCCAGCGCATTTTTCCAACCAAGGTTCCAAGACTAGTAACTCAACCTAGAGCTACTGCCGAGCTCCATAGCATTTGTCCAACTAAGGCTCCAGGACTAGTAACTCAACCCATAAGGGGCTCCAGATCGTTTGTCCAGCTAAGGCTTCATGATCTGGATTTAAACAAGAACGCAAAAAATTACAAATAGAACCATAAATATGGAGATGCAACAGAAATAACACTTCATTTCATTAATATCAAATATTGAAATATGCTTACAAACATAATGGAAATAAGGCTAGCTCGGGTGATGGTATCTTATTTCTGAAAAGAGATGTGGTGACAAAATGCCTCTCAACTGAGCTACAATGAGGCTCAAGGGCCTTTTTATTATTGAAAAATAAGAGAAAACCCTAAACAACCAAAACCCTAACTTCAAGAAGTGTAACACCAAGTGTTTATGGGTCCTGTTGGGGTTAGTTGGGCAGCCAACTTCCTGGGGTCGTAACTTGGTCATATTATCTCTGTTTGATGCATATGATACCTCGTTGGAAAGATCTTTCTAAGGACTATAGCTACTAATGAAATTCATATAAGATTCGCCTAGGCAATTTTTCCAAAAAAATGTCGTTTAGGTCCTCAAGACGGCTTTGAAAGTTCAGGACCCAAAAAAATGCCAAAAATAGTAAATTGTGCTACAAATAAGGAAAATGAAAAACTGAAAGAGACAATGGTGGGGGTCCAAGTGGGATAGGCAGGTGGCCACCAATATCCACTTGGATTATTCCTCCCCCATTAGGAAGCAATGGTCCCCATTGCGTTGAGTTCCTCCATGAGATGAGGAAACTTTTGCAGCTGTGCGTTGTTCTACAATGTCTGATGTGTCTAGTAATGGTGGGAAGCATGGTTGAAAGCGGTCCACATTGAAGATTGGGTGCAAACCAAGGAATGCGGGAATGCTGTGCTCCAAAGAATTGTCGCCCACATCTTTGGTAATGGTGCAAGGGCCATATTAGAGTGGTTTAAGCTTCCGATGGGCTCTGCTAAGGCATTCCTTCTGCAAATGCAATCAATCTTTGTTGCCAATCTAAAACTTGTGTGACACCTGTTGTTGATCATGTCACTGCTTGTACTTTGCATTTTCCAAAATGGAGTGACAATATATCGACCCGTTGGATAGAGGTGCTTCGGGAGTGGGATCGAATGGATGCTTGAACTGATAGTGCAACGATACCCCTGTGGGTGAGGAGAATATGTCCCTTTATTCTTTCATGACTGTATCCACCTACTTCTACTGCGTGGAGGAACCCTTCTCGAGGGCCTTGGTTGTGGCTACGATCCTTCCCTTACTTTGAGAGAGAACCAGAAAGAAAATGAATTTCCTAGTTTGGGAGATGATCTTACTGCATTCCTTTAGCAGAGATCAAAGAGGTGGAGGTAGCTGGGGCTACCTCCGGTATTTTGTATAATTAATTACCCAAAGAAATAATCATAGAGCGAGGTCTAGACTCATATACAACATGTCACTTTCACAAGTATGGTTGTCATAACAATACATCACAAACGTTAAGAGGAGCAACATCACACAATACCTCATCTGTGAAAGGCTTGATGCTATAGGGAAGGTGACATCGCTGGATGACTCAGAGATCTCATCCTTGGTGAGGCCACTTGATAATGTATGGTTGCAGGTGTGGTGTAGTCGGTAGGCCCAACTAATTCACGACCTTTGCTAAAATGAGGTTCTTTTGGCTCCCATTGTCAACAAAGAATTGCAGCGGCGAACCATTCACCCACATCTGTGAGTGGAAGAGACGTTCCCCTTTCTCTGGATCTTTTGGCTCATCCTTCTGGATCTTTGTGGTGGCAATAGTGGCATTGGGTTCCGCATCAATAATCTGCTTCCCTTTGTCATTGCTCTTGTTGGGTTCTGACTCTGAGTCGGAACATGCATCTGAGTCTGAAGCCTTCAACTCGACCACCAACAATTGCTTGGCCCCACACTCGCTTGTGTTGTGAGTGGGGCTCTTATGGAACTCACACCACTTTCCTTTGCCCTTCTTTGACTTTGTGGTGGTGTTTTTCTCTTGCAGCTTCGATGCGTTGTCTTGGGTCACCCCGCTTTGGCTTTGTTTTTTGTTCTTCAGATTCACAGATGCAAAGTCTCGCTTCTTTTGTTTAAACTTCTACTCGATCTTAAGAATGTATCAGTACACCGTGCCAAGCGAGGAGATGTCCATGAACTCCATATTTTCCTAGATGTACATGTGTAGGCAATTGTGGTATTTGAGTACGAAATGTCGCTTAGAATACTTGATACCCAACTTTGTGCAAAGGATATGAAAAATATTGGTAAACTCCGTCACGTCTTGGTTCCTTCCCTGCCAAAGCGTGGTCCCATTTATTTATTTATCCTCGTAACTTTAGAGAGGGTAGTACCGCTCCTTGATGGCATCCCAGAATGAATTCCAAGTGGGTGCAACTGAAAACAGTGAGGCCGTGCTTTCATCTTTCTGCTCACAGTAGGTTTCCCACTAGTCCTTAACGTGGGGGGCGACTTTGAGAAGTGTAAAAGTGATCTTTTCCCGACTGGAAAAATCATGAACAAAAAATATCATTCTACCAGATTTAACCATTTACCTATTGCATCCGCATCTATCTGACCCTTAAATATGTGAATGTAAAAGTTAACTTGTACGTTAAAGGGTGTGGTGCTTCGAGAGTAGCTGATGGAAGTAGATGCGTCACCCCTGGGTAGCCGCTGAAGGATCTGGGCAAAGTTGTCCATCATTGCGTTCCTTTGTCACTCGAGGGCTTCTTCGAGCAAGATTTTTATAGGATCTCTTGGCCCCTCGACTTTCTTTTCATCCACCATGGGAGGCCGTCTGGATTTGCGAGGCTGGTTTTGCAAAGGTTTGACTAGTTGAAGCCCTAACTCCTTACATCCCGACATCGTTGGGGACATGAAAATAAAAACAGAGAAAGAGCAGACTGTTCTGATACCACTAGTCTGGATTTAAATAGGAATGCAACAAGTTACAAATATAGCCATAAATATAGAGATGTAACAGAAATAACACTTCATTTGATTAAAATCAAATACTGAAATATGCTTACAAATAGAATGGAAATAAGACTAGCTCGGGCGATGGTAGCTTATGTCTGAGAAGACATGTGGCGGATACATGCCTCTCAACTGAGTTACAATGAGGCTCAAGGACATTTTTATTGTTGAACAATAAAAGAAAACCCTAAACAACCAAAACCCTAACCCGAGGAGATGTAACACCAAGCATTTATGGGCCCTGTTGTGGTTAGTTGGGCAACCAACTTCCCGGGGTCATAACTTTGTCATATTATTCATGTTGGATGCGTATGATAGCTCATTCGAAAGATCTCTCCGAGTTCTGAGATGATTTCTATAATAATCATTGAGACAATTTTACCAAAAAATGTCATTCGGGGCCTCAAAACGGCTCTGGAAGTTCAGGACCCTAAAAAACAACAAAAAATAGTAATTTGTGCTACAAATAAGGAAATTGAAAAACTGAAAGAGACAATGGTGGGGGTCCAAGTGGGATAGGAAGGTGGCCACCAATATCCACTTGGATCACTTCTAGGACTAATAACTCAACCCAAGCTATTATAGGGCTTCCAGATTGTTTATCCAATGAAGGCTCCAGGACAAGCAACTCAACCCAAATTGTTATAGGGCTTCTAGAGCGTTTGTCAAACCAAGGCTCTAGGAACTATTAACTAAACCGACAACCCTAAAAACATGAGAACCAACCAGAAAATAAAAGGAAATAACCCACAACACCATGGGTGTCCCGGAAATGGAAAGGCTATGCAAATCCACCGTTAGTGTAGACAATCCTCCATGCCAATGACAGATCATAACCAAAAAACCACTAGAAAGGAAATCATACATGCAACTTGGTACCTACGAGCAAAAATTGTTGTAGCTGCTGATCTCGATGTCCTCTTGCAATTTCCTGGTCTTCCTCTGCCTTATTGCTCCAAATCCCAAGTATGCCACACTCCTCGAAGAGTGTTCCAAGAAAACTCTAAGTGTACAAGAGTAAGAGAGAGAGAGAGAAAATAGAAGAGAGCTCCACCAAAACCCTTCAAAAGGCTACGAACTCATCCTCATAAGCCTTTTTATTAATGAGGCCTCTATTTCCTTTAATTTTCCATTTTTTTCCTTCATTTTCTGTTGAAAATGCAACAAGATGATGGAGCTTAGTGGAAAGGAGTACCTTTACTAAGTGGGCCTGTAGGCTATTTTTGGCGCAAAGTCTATTTTTAGACTATGTCTATTTTTAGACTATGTCTATTTTTAGACATATGGATCATGGTCTATGAGTTGCAGGATGCTATTTGTGGATGATTGGTCATGTTGGTAAAAATATATGGACTTCTATTTTTAGACATATGGGCGGAGTCTATTTTTAGACTGCCAGGTTAAAAATAGAACAGTCGAATATTATTAGCTCTTAATAATATTTGGAGTATAAACATTATCTTATCCTCTTGGAGCACTTCAGTTCGAGCTACGGATGTGGCACATGTAACTGTCAGAAGGAAATACGCTTTTCTTATGGGTCAGTTGAGCTATTGCATGATGGACTTCAGTTAGAACTCAAGTGGTTGAGTTTGGTGGAGTTGATTGAGGAGTTGATGGAGTTGTGTTTAGTTTGACTTGGTTGAACTAGTTATATTTAGTCTAACTGCAGAATACACTAGTGATGAGTGAAGTGAATTAATTATTAATTAATTCACTAATAATCAACTAAAGAATACATCAGTTAACTCAGTGCATGGACAATTCAGTGGAGACAGGTGTTAGAGGTGAGTGAAAGGGCAAGACAGTTGTCAGTTGTGACTATAGTTGTGCATGAGATTTGCACAATCAATGGATTGAGTATTGCCAATGAGGATTGCGTGGTTCAGGTAAGGGAAATATGAGTTTGGATCAGGCATTCTCATCTATTCTCATGCAGGATTGCGCAGTGGAGGCAGGCAAGCAGCGGAGGAGATTTGAACTTGTGATTGATTCAGATATGAGATAGTTTGTGTGTAACAGGTGGAGACAGTACTGAGTACTTGCGAGGAGTGTTGTACTATGTATTGTTACATGTTATCAATCAATACAATATACAGATAGGGGGTTTTCAACTGTATGCTTTCCCCGTGATATACTATGTTGATATGTGTGATTGATGCTTCAATGTGCACATGCGATTGTTTCTGAATACTGCAAATTGATGATCAATAGTAGAGGAGGTTATGTATTATGCATGCATTTCGAAAATAGTGTATAATCAGGATAATCTCTGTGAATAAGTGTTATATTATTCAAAATTTCTACATGGTATCAACGCAAGTTGATCATCAGATCTATTATTAAGAAAGTGTTTACATTTTATTTCATCAGGCAGAGTCTGTAATCGGGCCAAGCAGCCTCTGGATTCATCCTTCTTTTGGAAGCTGAGATATCCAGTAAAAGCTGATACAGTCAATCTCTGTTCGAGAAATACTTTGTTCTCATGAATTTTAGATCAGAAGCGGTTGAGTTTTGAGCTGGTGGAATTCGAATTTGTAGCAGTGTTTTCTTGGTGTCAAAGTTGAAATGTCTTTCAACAGAATGCGATTGGGGTATGCTCTTGAAGGCAGCTCGAATTATATTGCATGGAAAGACAGGATGGAGGCAGTGTTAGATGACAATGGGTTGAAGGATTTCATAGAGGCTGAGGTCCCAAAGCCTACTGATGCTGCTCACGATGAGGCTTGGCAAAAGAAGATAGAAAAGTGTCGAAGGATTCTGTTGGAGAGCATGAAGGATCACATTGTATCCAGCCTGCATGGAAAGGCTTCTCCATACTTGACGTGGAAAGCGTTGACAGATTTATTCCAAAGCAAGAGCGACCAGAGGAAGTTAGCGCTCAAGGATAAACTCAGAAACATTAAGTGTGAGAATAGAGACAGTATGCCCAAGTATCTCACGAAGTTCACCCAATGCCGGGATGAGCTGGGAAGTGTGGGGGTGACTGTCGATGATGAGGACTTGGTGAGCTTGGCTCTTCTTGGTCTTCCGAAGAGTTGGCATTCCTATCAGGACTCCATTAATGGTCGGGAGAAACTGCCAGGATGGGAGAGACTGTGGTCAGATCTTGTGCAAGAGGAGATCAGGCGAAATACCAGGGACGGATCTTCATCAAAGGCATCTGATGAAGAAAATTTCGCTTTGGCTGCCAAAGCAAAGAAGGGGAAGGATAAGGGTTCTCTTTCCGAATCCAGTTCTTCCAATTATGGGAAGAAGGTTGACAAATCGAAAGTGCGATGCTTTCGTTGTCATGAGGTTGGCCATTATGCTTCAAATTGTCCACGGAGGAAATCCAATAAGGGATCCGGGGAAGGATCTGAAGTTGAGGCACTTGCTTCACAGTTTGAGTTGGATTTCACACTCTTCGCATGCATGGTTTCATCCATGGTGGGAAGTGGTTGGTTTCTTGACAGTGGAGCTTCTTTCCACATGACCGGTGACAAGAGTTTGTTCAGTACTTTGGAGGAGAAAGATCTCCAGATACTTATAGCAATGGGTAATGATGAGAAGTATAGTGTCTCAGGTGTAGACACGGTTATTTTTCAGAGGGAGCATGGAGCTCGCCTTACCTTGACCGATGTCAAGTATGTACCAGGACTGAAGAGAAACTTGGTGTCGATCACGATGCTGGAAGACAGAGACTATGATGTAGTCTTCAGTAAGGGAAAGGTTTTCGTTGGACACATCATCACTAGACAGGTGAAGCAGATTGTTTCACGGGTCAAGAACCTGTATGCTCTTGAGGTTCAAGATGCATGCAAAGCCTTCAGTAGCGAGGCAACCGATGGAGACTTGGTGGTTGAGAGGGATCATATATTACCTCTCAACATGCAGAGCCAGAAGAAGTCTCAGACGATTGTGGAGGAGCCACGATTGGTGCATTAGCTTGAGGAGGTGGTGGAGCAGCCACAAGAAGGGAAGCTGAGAGGAGATCGAGTAGAGAAATCTACTCATGTAGAGACCTCCAGTAGGGGGAAACTTCAAGCCAGGTGGGCTGAGGGATCACATGCAGCCATACCTCCGGGTAGGAGGTGGGACGATATAGAGTGATCGTCCCAAGGAGGAGGGGTAGGATCCTTGAGGTACCCAACCTCTTGGATGAGACCTTGCTACGAGAGCCCCGATGTGGAGTAGTAGGAACTAACTGATTGGGTAGAGACAGATGCGGATGGAGTGGTAGAGAGAGCGACAGTGTAGGGAATCCCAGGACAGCGCATAGCTAGCAGGCTGCAGCAATGCGAGAGGCACAAGTGTTTTGCACAGTGCTAGGTGGCACAGAGAGGTGTGCAATGGTGCGAGATGCATGGAGATGTTGCAGTAGCGCAGATGTCAGAGAGGGAGCACTTGTCAGCAGCAGGTAGAGCTTCAGCATCAGAGTATGTTCCTAGCCCAACAATGTGGTCAGTTGGGAGTGTTTTTGTTCCAAGTGTTGTTGGAGCAAGTGGATTGGGCAAATGTGTTGCATGCAGAACATTCCAGAGTTGCAGGATAAGGGGTTGCAGATAATCCATATCTTGTTGAGAGGGAGTGTTGAAAATGCAACAAGATGATGGAGCTTAGTGGAAAGGAGTCACCTTCACTAAGTGGGCCCGCAGGCTATTTTTGGCGCAAAGTCTATTTTTAGACTATGTCTATTTTTAGACATATGGATCATGGTCTATGAATTGCAGGATGCTATTTGTGGATGATTGGTCATGTTGGTAAAAATAGATGGACTTCTATTTTTAGACATATGGGCGGAGTCTATTTTTAGACTGCCAGGCTAAAAATAGAACAATCGAATATTATTAGCTCTTAATAATATTTGGACTATAAACATTATCTTATCCTCTTGGAGCACTTCAGTTCGAGCTACGAATGTGGAACATGCAACTGTCAGAAGGAAATACGCTTTTCTTATGGGTCAGTTAAGCTATTGCATGATGGACTTCAGTTAGAACTCAAGTGGTTGAGTTTGGTGGAGTTGATTGAGGAGTTGATGGAGTTGTGTTCAGTTTGACTTGGTTGAACTAGTTGTATTTAGTCTAACTACAGAATACACTAGTGATGAGTGATGTGAATTAATTATTAATTAATTCACTAATTATCAACTCATAAATCAACTAAAGAATACATCAGTTAACTTAGTGCATGGATAGTTCAGTGGAGACAGGTGTTAGAGGTGAGTGAAAGGGCAAGACAGCTGTCAGTTGTGACTATAGTTGTGCATGAGATTTGCACAATCAATGGATTGAGTATTGCCAATGAGGATTGCGTGGTTCAGCCAAGGGAAATACGAGTTTAGATCATCCATTCTCATCTATTCTCATGCAGGATTGCGCAGTGGAGGCAGGCAAGCAGTGGAGGAGATTTGAACCTATGATTGATTCAGATCTGAGCTAGTTTGTGTGTAACAGGTGGAGATAGTACTGAGTACTTGCGAGGAGTATTGTACTATGTATTGTTACATGTTCTCAATCAATATAATATACAGATAGTTGGGGGTTTTCAGCTGTATGCTTCCACCGTGATATACTGTGTTGATATGTGTGATTGATGCTTCAATGTGTGCATGCGATTGTTTCTGAATACTGCAAATTGATGATCAATAGTAGAGGAGGTTATGTATTATGCATGCATTTCACAAATAGTGTATAATCAAGATAATCTCTGTGAATAAGTGTTATATTATTCAAAATTTCTACATTTTCCTCGTCACATACAATTTGTGACCTTTCACCTTCATTTTCTCCTATTTTCCATTATTTTTGAGGCACCTCGGTAGCAACCACCCATCGATTAACCCCACATCCACAATGGAGTTGCCAATTCTCCTTGCTGACATCGATTGTATTGTGGGCATAAGAGGTATGAATGGCCAACTCGTCTGATATTATATCACTAGTGATGGGAGAGGTTGCAGCCCACAATCGAGATGATTCAATCGTCAGGATTGGATATGTGTATAACAAACCAAAAGGGCTTGAATACCAATAAGTACCACATCTCTCTAACATTGAATGACAACGAACGAGGGATGATAGCTCCACTCATGTAGAGACTTGCCAACTTGTGTGTGCACAACAGAGTCCTGGGATACATTGACTTCAAACTCATTTGAAAAATATAGAATACAATCAAAAAAAATAATATCTAACCTAAGCCTACTCTCTATGTACAGAGTATGGATTTAATCCTCAAAATATTTTTATCTTACTAAGCGTTCCCTTAAGGGAGTCATCCCCATAGAAGCTCTGATACCAAATTAGAAATTAGAAGAGCAAACGTGATGCATAAATTCACTCAAAACAATTCTTGTATTACTCATACAAATCCAAAATACAAGCCACATAAATAGTGCCCATGAGATTGAACATATTCCAAACAAGGAATTGCTTGTTGAGAAAATCTCTCAACAACCAACAAACTAAGCTTACCTATTTAAGTGCTTTATTCCAAGTTCTTTGTCAACTACAATAAAAATATAAGCAATGTTAACATGCTTGTTATATTTTGAATCAATTTAAACGTTAAATTGGTTTAGTAGCAATGTTTTTTTCTTTGTAAACTTGGCAGATCTCTATTTATTTCTATTTTCAAAAGAACTTTTCACAACCATTTGCTGCTGCAGGTGGCTTTCCTGCCCGAAGGAAACTAGGTATCCACCTGTCAGCTTTAAATCTTTTCCAAAATTTAAATAAGTTCATTTCTATCCATCTAGCAGCATTGTATTGCTTGTCTATTCTACTGTCTCTACTTATCAAAATAAAAATAAACATAATCATATTGTTCATAGTCAAAACCATTTTTGAATCCAACTAGTTCACTGTGTCACTCCTCATCAGAGGATGTTACTAGTGCAGGTGCCTTTGCACTAGATCCTGGCATCTCACTTCGCTGCTCAATTCTCCATTTCAGGTCTGTTAGAGTCTGTTCAATTCTACCCAGTGCTAGGTTGTTTCTGTATGTCTGGATCTGGATTGCCGCTATCTCTCGTAATAGTTCTGCATGGATTGGGTCCTTTTCTTTGTTATGATTCTTTGCCTCTGTTTCTTCTCGCGCTGCATGCTCATGCTCTTGGTGTAGGGTCATGGCCCAAGCCACCATGTTCTTCGTAATCCAGTATTGCTGTATGGTTTTCTAGAAAAGTGAGTGCCTCCCTCGAGTGGACCTTGGGTCTGGCACCATGCTTTCCCATTCATCCATGGGGATATATCGGTATTTGAGATTGGCTTTTAAATCTCTCTCCCAACTTGCAATTTGAGCTCTGACTTCAAGCTGATTTCCTTCCATGTAGGCGTCGATGATTTTCTTCATGTGTTCCCCATCAGGTTTCCTGCCTCTATTTTTTCGTTGTCCACTTGTTCCCTCCTCCTTCATGGTTCCTCTGATTCCTCTTTTGGAGGCCATTTTGCTCCCTGTTTGGGTGCTGCTGTCTTGCGTCTAGTGTGTTCTGTCTTGGTCAGAGTTCTTACTCTGGTGTATTGGATTACCTATAAAAAAATCGATGCATTCATCAGCTTTATGGTTTTGACAGAGTTCAATTCCTTTGCTCTTTTTCTTTCCCTTGTTTGCGCCTTCTATCTTTTGGATTCCAGCTAGGGTTTGTGGGCCATCTACCTCCTTGTTTCCAGGTGGTTCGGGTTTTGTGACTGTTAATTTCTTTTTCAGGGTCAGGTTTCTCTTAGGTTTTCTTCCCTTAACCCCCCCTTTACAGCTTTCTAAGCCCTTCCATTCCTTTCTCCTCGGTCCCGAGTTTTCCTCATCAGATAAGATCAAGGTAATTTTCTTTTCCCACCTTCCCCAGGGTTTCTCAGACGTATCTATAGGGTTCTTGGTGCCACTCCTCTCTTCCCCCTTAGGATGCTTGAATTCTGGCCTTCCTCTGGTCCTTAGGCTTTTCCCTTCCTAGGTTTCTTTCCTAATAGCAACTGTCACAATCCCCTCCATTCCTATGAGCCTGGCTTGGATCGAGAGCCTTCAGGGGATACTGCTAGCTGATTTTTTAGGCTGGCCCTCTCCCATTTTGGGTGTTAGCTCTTGCCTCCCTTTTTCTCTGTTCAGGAATTGCTTATGGTCTGAAGGAATGGTGTCTACTGCTCTAGGAATTCTAGAGTCTTTTCCCTTGTTTTTGTCTATCTTAAACCGGAAGCTAAGCTGATTATCAATCTTCCTGCTACAGAGACTCATGATGCTTTCAGAGTTGGGGGGTGAAGGGGATACATACCTACTTACCGCGCGGCTGCTTCTTCCTGCTGCTGCCTACGTCTTCACTCTGCTACCACCTCCCTTCTCACCACCTTTCTTCGTCTTCGTCTGCATGCAAAGAGTTGTTTGCGAGTTTTCTTTGGTTTTAATCTCTCTCTTACTCTGACACTTGTCCCTTACTGGCATCTAGCTATCTTGGTTACTAGCATGGATCCCTTTGAGCTTGTATCGGGATGCTGCCCTCTTGTCCTTTCTCCGATGTCCTTCATTAATTCCCACCTTCTCCCCATTCCTCTTGTCGTGTCACTTTTGACCTCATTCTGCCACTTGGTGTCATTCCTCTGCCCGCCTCTCTATTCTCTGTCCTGCCCTCCTCTCTGTCAGTTTGGTCCTTTCTCTCCCTCGAACTCTCAGGGTGCGTACCTTCCTTGCCCTGCTTTTCAGCTACCCGATCGCCTGTCTTCTCGCTTCATTCTCTGCGTCTGTCCTTTCCTCCCACTGTCCTCTTCCTTCTTCCCAATCTCTACTCCACGGTCTCTTTAGATTTCCTCTCCTGTTCGTATTTCCTGCCTTATCATTTTTGAGTAGTTGTCTCAGGTCCCCCATTTCCTCCTTCTGGTTTAGCGCGACCTCGCTTTTATCCAGCAGCCTTCCTCCATTTCTACATCCCCAATTCGCCAAGCTGTCTGCTGGTTCATTTCCCTTCCTTCTCACAACGGTGGGAAGGATGTAGGCTACCTTTCACATTAAGTCACTTATTTCCTCCACTAACCAGGCCGTTCTCCAACTTCGACTCATTTTTTCCGCTGAAGTGCCATTCTGTAGTTGTTTCATGATGTCTACCACTAGTTTCGCATCTCCTTCCACCTGCAACTTTTGGTACTTCTCCCTTATGGCGATCTCTAGTCCTCTTCTCAGCACATGAAGCTCAGCTTCGTTGTTGGTTGCGTTGCCGATATCTATCACGTAAATTCTAAGTGTCCTTCCCCTCTCGTCTCTAAAGACTCCTCCTATCCCTGCCTCTCCTGGGTTACCCTTTGCCGCCTTGTCGAAATTCAACTTGATGAAGCCCTATTGGAGATTACTATAGTAGTTTCTCTCTTCTACCTCATTATTATGGTATTTCCCTGCTGTAACTTTCGTCATGCTTGGATTTAGTTGCAGGCAAGCCATTATTCTTTCCTCTGTTTGGTCAACTTTCCAATCTTCCTTGCACCATTTTCCTGTAAGAATGGTCTCCCTTATATTCTGGGTGATTTGGTTCCATATCTTGTCCTTTGCTCTACTATCTTCCTTGAAGGTCAGGTGGTTTCTCTCTTTCCAAATGTTCCACAAAACGAATCCTAATGAAAGTTTCCATGCTCTGTTCACGATTGTATTTTGGTAAGGTTTGTTCCGCCATTTTTCTATTGTTATTTTGATACTATTTTTGTCTCTGTCATTGATTTCAAAAAGATCTTGGTGTTGTCTCCACAGGTTGTTGCTAACTTTGTAGTCATTAGTTATGTGCTCCATGATTTATTTTTGTACTTGGTAGAGGGTGCAACGCGTAGGGCCTTGTGTTCTTTTTTTCCTTAGCTGGTCCCAGGTTAGAGCTCGCCCATGGCTTAGGATCCAGGTGAAAAATGCTACCTTCGGCCAAGTTTTTGTTTTCCAAATGCTGTCCCAATTTTTTGTTTCTGGGTTTCTGTTATATCCTTCTTTTAGATAGTATCCTTCAACTATTGTGAACATTCTTTTAATTCCCTTTCCCCATCTGATAGTGTCTGTCCTTCCCTTGGCCGCAATTTTCCCTGTTTCCATTTCTTTTTCATATATTCCCCATTGAGTTGTTTCTGGCACGTCTGGCCAGTTTTCCTTTTTTTTCCACCTTCTCCAGTATCCGTCTATTTCTGGGCTCTAATAGTGTCGTACTGTACCCCTCTCAGTTTGTGTGTTAGGTCCCTACAATACTAGTGATTACCCCATTACTATTGTAGTTGTATCCCTTATTAATATTGTTGTGCCCCTATTGTCCCCATATTGTTATTATTGTGCCCCATAGAATCCCTCTATTGTTATTTTTGTGCCTTTATATTATTATTGTTAGGTCGGCTAGGTTATATTGTGACTTCTTAGACTCCTATATATAGAAATGAGGTTTTGTCATTTGAATAATCGAAGAATAATTCATTTGTGTAATGTAAAGGAGGTTGCCCCCATGAAGAGGCTGAATTCTAAGGCGTTGATCTACCTTTTCTGTCTTTTTGTGAGCTGGTTTCATAACATTTGGTATCAGAGCTTTGGATTCTAGGGTTTCGCTGCTCCAAATAGGTCATCGTGGCATTTTTGCTATAACTTTGTTTCTGCGACGTTTCAGAAGCGAAAAAAAAAACCCATTTGAGATGAAATCGCACTGAACCTCAGGTCTAAATTTCAGAGCTTTTCGCGATATATTTGCGGAGATATGATCTGAGGAAGTTGGTCTTTTTGTAGACTCCTCAATTACATTCCAAACATGTGACCTGGGGAAAATCGTCATAACTTTCTCTCTGAGTATCAGATTGAAATTTCATAAGAAGGTATAGAAAGAAAACAGACTGTAGTTTCTTGTTTATATTTTTGAGAGCCAAAGGTCAAAACAGGGACATGTGGCATGTCGTACAATTTTCCTCTACTGAACTAGTCTATAATTAGGTCACTGTGGGAGATTTGGCATAACTCTCCCTTGGAGAATCCAATTTGGATCAGACTGGTGGCATTGGAAAGAGGACACAGAGGGCTGCTGTAGGTCACAATTTCAGAACTAGATGATCTGAAATTACAGAGATACATCAGAGACAATATCGAGCTCCTACAAAATGAAAAAATGTGTGTAGATTTTTTTAAATTTTTGCTTAAGTTTGGTTTGAAAAATTATTTTGAAGGAATTCAAAGGGCATAGTAGAGCACTATTATCGGTAACTAATGCCCCGAGGAAAAGAAATGCAAACACCTAGTATGAAAACCTGAAACCTCTAGCATGACTCATGAAGAAGAGGAAGAAATGCTACATAATATATCAAAATTACAAGACCAAGTGCAACAAATGTCACTCTCACAAAAGCTAACAGAAGCTGAGATAAATGGTGTGGAATCTAAGATAAAGGGCGTGCAAGCTAAGATGAATGACGTGGAAGCTAAGATAGACGATTTGAAAATAGATTTGAAGACAAATTTGAAGACAAACATGGCAGATTTGAAGACAGATTTGACAAATTTTCTACAAGAAATACTTACTAATGGTGAAAGGGTAGTAAAGGAAACTCATGATGTGAACAAAAGAAATGTTAATCATGATTTCATAGACTCTAATGTTGGATCGAAGACCCACCATATTCCAAAAATCGATATGAGGAAGTTTGATGGCAAGGATCCTGCAACATGGATATTACAAATGGAGCAATTTTTCGATCTCAATAATGTGCAAAACACACAAAAGGTACGTATTGCAACTTTATATTTGGAACCAAATTAGTTTGTATGGTATCAATGGATTTGCTCTCGTAAACAAATTATCACTTGGGCAATTTTTATGGAAGAATTGATAGCACATTATGAGGATACAAAAAGCAACACTTTTTTTAGCCAATTGATAAGTCTCAAACAAAAGGGCTCAATAATGGAGCACATTAAGGAGTTCCAAAAATTGAACATAAGGGTAAAAAAATATTCCAGAGGAGCATAGGATTGATGTGTTTATAGGGATTTTAAAGGATAATATGCAACATGATGTTCACCTGTGGGAACCTACTTCATTAGAGAAGGCATTCAGGTTAGCAAGAAAAATGGAAAGCAAAATTATGGCAATCAGGAAGCATACTACTCACAACTATAAAGATGGAAGTGTTGTTGCCCCTAGTCTTCCACAACCTATAAGGTTTACACCACAACAATTGCAAGAAAAAAGAGCAAAAGAGCTTTGTTACAGTTGTGATAGCAAATACACTAAAGGTCATAAGTGTGCTGAGAAGAAATTATTCTACATAGATTGTGAAGAGGAAAAAGAAAAGGAGCAAGAAAGGTCAAAAGAAGAGGATATACTCCAGGAATGAAGCCTAGATAAAGAAGAAATGAATCCGACCATATCTTGTAATGCATTGGCAGGAATTACCACTCCTCAAACCATCAAGATAGAAGGAAAAATCAAGAAGAAAAAGGTAATAGTGTTGATTGATTCAGGAAGTACCCACAATTTTATTCATTGTAAGGTAGCAAAAGAATTGAATTTATTCCTATATCCAGCACCAGAGTGTCAAGTGATGGTTACAAATGGAGGAACAATAAATTTCTTTGGAAAGTGCCATAATATCAAGCTATCCATGGGAGAATATGTATTGACTAGCCCAATGCTTTCCATTCCAATGGGAGGTGCTGATGTTGTACTAGGAGTCCAATGGCTACAATCCTTGGGTACAATAGCTTTTAATTTTCAAGAACTTTTCATGAAATTTTCTGCGGAAGGAGAGGAAGTTGAATTAAGGGGTATTACAGGGAGACCGGGAAAGATAATCAACTCTAACGGTATGACAAAGCTTCTAAAAAAGGAAAAAAGAGGTGTAATTGCACAATTATGTTTGTTAGATGTTTCCACATTGAAATAATCTATTTCTCCAGATCTCCAAAAAGTATTGGACAATCATTCCAAGGTATTTGAGAATCCCAAAGGTCTCCCACGTATTCGTGATCATGATCATGCTATTCATTTTATTCCAGGAAGTGTTCCTCCAAAAATCAGGCCGTACAGATATCCCTATGCCCAAAAGAGTGAAATTGAATGTATGGTTGCAGAAATGCTAGAGGTTGGTATAATTCAACCTAGTCAAAGTTCTTTCTCTGCTCCAGTAGTATTGGTGCACAAGAAGGATGGATCATGGCGCATGTGTTCGGATTATAGGGAGCTCAACAAGCTCACTATTAAATATAAGTTTCCCATTCCTGTCATTGATGAATTACTAGATGAATTGCATGGATCAATTTACTTCAACAAGTTGGATCTTCGTTCAGGATATCATCAAATCAGAATGAAGACTGAAGACATTTCAAAAACAACATTTAGAACTCATGAGGGTCATTATGAATTTTTGGTCATGCCTTTTGGCCTTACCAATGCACCTTCTACATTTCAAGGTTTGATGAATTCCATTTTCAAACCCACCCTTAGAAAATTTGTGTTAGTATTTTTTGATGATATACTAATCTACAACAAGTCTTGGAAGGATGATGTTGAACATGTTGGCAGGGTGCTACAACTATTGGAGGAGAAACAATTATATGAAAAAAGATCCAAATGTTTCTTTGGAGTACAAAAGGTGGAATATCTAGGTCATATTGTATCTCATGAAGGAGTTAAGGTAGACCCTAGAAAAATTAAATCCATTAAGGAATGGAAAATCCCCACATCCATAAAGCATCTGCAAGGATTTCTCGGGTTGACAGGGCATTATCGCAAGTTTGTTAAGAATTATGGGAGAATATCAGCACCTCTAACAACATTATTGAAGAAAGATGCATTTTCATGGACTCTAGAAGCAACAAAGGCCTTCGAACATCTTAAAGAGGCAATGTGCCAAGCACCGGTCTTAGCTACATCAGACTTCACAAAAACCTTTATTGTGGAATGTGATGCTTTAGGAAATGGAATTGGTGCTGTTTTAATGCAAGATGAAAGACCCATTGCTTTTGAAAGTCGTCCAATCAAGGGAAAGTTTTTACACAAAGCTATTTATGAGAAGGAAATGTTGGCAATACTGCATGCTGTTAAGAAATGGTGACCCTACCTAATGGGAAGACACTTCAAGGTAAAAACGGATCATGATAGCCCTAAATACTTTTTAGAACAAAGATTATCCTCTGAAGAGCAACAAAAGTGGGTCACAAAAATGTTGGGTTATGACTTTGAAATCATCTACAAAGAAGGGAAGCAAAATGTGATGGCAGATGCACTCTCAAGAAAGGATGAGGATGTGGAAGCATTTTTGTGCGCCATTTCTATTATCCAACCAGATTGGATAAATGAAGCAATGGAGGAATGGAAGAATGATGAAGAAGTGTGGGCACTTATTCGAAAGTTACAACAAGATTCCAGTACATCTGATACATTTAGATGGAAAAATGATTCGTTATGGTACAAAGATCGCTTATACCTCTGTAAGAATTCCCAACTCAAACAAAAGATTCTTATGGAATTGCACACTTTTCCCTTAGGAGGGCACTCATGATTTTTAAAAACTTACCACAGGGTATATGTGTTTTCCGCCTTGGAGTGGCCTGTAGATCGGCCTTCTTTATGAACAGTCTCATCCTCTCTTGCATTTCCCCAAGTGTAGGGGGAGCCCCTTTACTCCTAATATTGTAACAATCATTTTTCTTTTGGGGTTGCTTCTCGGTGTTCGTCTTTGAAATTACTTGCGAGCATTGATATGCATTCACCACATGCCCAACACTTGATGTTTCATCAGGTGCAGCCTCTTCGTCATCATCAGTGTCTTCTGGCTACTCCTACATATTATTTTCCGCATCAAGTGTATGACTGCAGACAAAGCTAACGACTCGCTTCCAATTTGAACAAGAGTTCTCGGGGTGATACTCTTCGTGGAAGGAATAGAACTTAGGATCTGCGCACTGTTCGAGTTGGAACACAGGGTTTTGCATAGTTTTTGAAGCGAACCGGTTGTTGCTTTATGAGTTGGTTGATGAACTGTTTGCCTGTCTCTGTCTGGGCGGATGACTGCTTGCAAATGTGTCCATTTTCCATTGCTTGAGCTCGGACATTTCCGTGGTCAAGTTCTTGAAAAGGCGAGTGAGGGTCTCGATATTAGTTTCTTCCTTGTCTCTAGCCTTTCTCACCGTTGCTTGGGGCTTCCTGCTCGCATCCTTGGAGTCCTTCATTAATTCATCATCCTTGATGACTCTGATTGCGTGCAAGTCCTTTTCAATAGTAATAGCCTCTTTGCAACTTTCCAAGAGTGTTGGTTTTGTAGCTCACTTGTCGAACTACACAATGCTGGTTGATAGAGTAAATGTGTAATAGTCAACAATGATGGAGCCGTGAGGTTTATTGTCTACTGCAAACTTGTTCAAAATACGTGTAAACCTCTGATTGAAGTCTTTCACTTTCTCTTTTCCCTCCATCTTGAGGCTTCCCAATTCTTTGAGTAGCATGGCTGGGGTCTTGTCATCAACAAACTTTTCAAGGAACATACGTTTGAAATCACCCGAATTTTGTATCGATTTGGGTGGAAGGCTGTGATACCAAGTAGCTGTTCGGCCGTCCAAGGTACATGCGAACAATATACATGCTACATCATCATAACGTACCTCAAGGGTCTGTAGCTGTAGGTAGAAGTTGTCTAAGTAGTCTTCTACCTTCACTGTGCTGTCAGGGTTGAACTTGATGTTCATTCTCTCTGCTCGCTTCTACATCTTGTGTGAACAACCGGGAGAGCCAATGGTCCCTGAGTCATCTATTCAAGATTTGGGTTAACCATCTCTTCTTCTTCTTCATCCTCTTCCTATCTTTCGAAGTTTGAGGGTTCCAGCTTTGAGTCTGTTGGTTCACCTCGGCCTCGACCTCCTCCGCTGCCTTCCCCTCCACTTCCCATACTGGCTTTTGATCCCAAGAACACAAGAGTACCTTGTTCGCCTTGTCGAAAGATTGGAGGTTCCTCTCCATCTTCAATAGATTCTTCTAGACCTTCAAGCGTGGCAAGCACTTCTTCTTCCACCAATGATACAACAACTCCTGTAGGAGTGGCTTTTGACTTTCTAGATGCATGTGGAAGATGATGTATGCCTGGGATAAGTCTGACTGCTTGCGCGAATTGGAAAGTGATGGGACAGACGGAGTGAAGGTGTTGATATGAAATCTTGTGTCTAATTCTGGGAGGTGAGGAGTAACCAACTACAAAGTCGCGTGTAGGCTAGAGGGAGTGTGAGTTACTGCCTTGACCAGATGGTTGATGAATGAGTGTGAGGGTAATTTCAATCATGTATAACTAGTGGCCCGCCTTCTAGCACCAGAAATGTTGACGGTGCTGGACCTGCCAACATTGAGGGGATCATCTCGGTATGAAGTCCCAATTAGATCTCACACCGTTTGGTGTGGGAGTCCCATCCGGTATGATGGCCTGGTTGCCATTGTCTTAAGGATTTGCTTCAACTCTTGCTTGTCAGCACAGGAGAGTGGTCTACTTTGTCTTCGAGAAGTGAGGTTCACGTGCCTAGTGAGTGTAATTGTCACTTATGTCAATGGTTCTTTCATTGTAGAGGGAGAGGGTGGGAGTGAGTCACAAGTTGGTTGGGATGAAGTCCCAACTCAGCTAGGAACACAATAGAACAGGACATGCATAGCTTCCGGAGGAGCAGTACACACGGATGCGGTAGTCACAACACACGTGGTAAGATAACACGTACAACACTCAACGGATGAGTCTGAACGAGTGCAACGGTTGTTACAACAAGTTTTATGTGAAAGGTCTGTCTAGTGTCCGGGAGAGTAGTCTACACAGGCGAGACAACGTTAACAACATGTAGAATAGAGGCTAAAGCAACGTGCATCACAAGTGTTAAAGATTAGTCTTACAACAATTACAATACATGTGTGAAAATGCGCTGGCCTGTTAGAAGGCTTCTGAATTAAGAGAAAGTTCCAATACACATCGTTACACCATACATCACTTAAACCCGAGCGCAGGGCATTGGAGCCACTACTTACTCGTCAAATAAAAGATTACAGACTCTCTTGGCTATGTGGGAGGAGCTGAGGTGAAAAGTCCTCTGCATGTACAAATGAGGGGGTATTTATAGCCAAGGGTGAAACTGACCCTTGTGGCTGTTCAACTACCCTCATGACTATTTGACTTCCATTAATTTTCAAATTACATGACTATATGTTCAACAAGTGGGTCCCTTGGACTTCCACGTTACATCACATTGATTGACAACATAGCCCATAGTAGAGATGTGGATGACATGAATCATGACATGACTCGACATGACAGTGCTGGTACATTCATGCTGTTACAGGGATGCATGTCGAGCTACAGTGCTGTTGGGTGATGGATGTCTTCATGGTGTATTACAGCTTCACCTCTGCATGGCGAAGTGTGCAAAGTCTTCGATGGTATTTGGCTCACTTGATGAAGCTTTGGCATGTTTCTCCTTTCTTGCATGTTGGAAGGCTTGACAGGCCCATATGTTCGCAAAGGTGTATGTTCATCTGTTCATCCATTGATGAGTGCATCTTGCATGTTTTCTTGCCTGTTTTTCTATGAACACATCTTTAGACGATTATCCATTCGCGAGCACCTCCCTTTGCATGCATCGTTCATTCGTTCGTTGGTGAACTTGTTCTTCTGCATGTGCTCCCTTCGTTCATCCCTTTCGTTGTCGCGCGATGTTTGTTAGTGTACATGTGCCTGCAGTTAGTCATGACGAGACGACAATAAATCCAAGAACATCCTAGTCGACCATGACACATGATCATTTCGGATGAAGGTGACTGGGAGAGGCTGCGAGGTTGTTCCAACCAAAACTTCCCTTGCATATGGTTCATATTCTCCGTCAAGAATTCATCGACTGGAGTTTATAACCAAGCACAGAGAAGACAGACACAAGATTTTCCAAGTGCTGCAGTGTCACAAGTCTCTTCAAATTTCAGCCACATACTCTATTCAAAAGTGGGAACGAAGTAATTGGAAGCACTTATTTCTGGAAACAAAAATAGTAATAGATCAGACAAACAAAAGGAATGTGGCTAAAAATAGTAAGCAGAATCAAACAAAGCATAAACAAAGATAGTAAGCAAAGCAAACAAGATGAAAACAACAAGCAATAAGCAGACTATGTACATGGCACGGGTGCAGCCTGACCTATTCAGGGTAATGCTTGAGATCTTGGCCATTAAAAGGAAGGTTGTCAATCCTCCTGTCAAGTGATTGCAAGTGATATGTGTGTGGGCCAAGCTTCTCGTAGACTAGTGAAAGTCCACTAGGCTCCACTACCGGAACCTGGTGGCATTCCAAAAGACCTTTAAGTGAAGACAACACCATTGTTTCAGGTATTGTTTGCAATCTGGGCTCGGATGATGGCACGGGGTAGTTTTTATTCCAAGAACGGTTCAAGTTTATGAAATCAATGCATAAGTGGATTTTCCTGGATTTCTTATGTGCAGGATTTAAACTAGAAAACCAAGTATGATGACGAACTTTGCAACTAGTCCAATCACCCAAAATGTTAGTCAATTTTTTATGTAAAAGGAGTGTAAACAACATGCATGTGTTAGCTCGTCTTTGCTGCACTGACTTGTCTCCTCCTTTACCTAGAATCTCATGTTGGATTGATCTCATGTAGTGTGTACGTAGGTCATCATCTACCCGTGCAGACCCATCCTGGTACTGTTTGGTCAAGCGGTAAAAGATTTGTCGCTGCAGCGTTGTGTAGCTTGCACAGAGGTTGGCCATCTTCAGATAATGATAGGTTCCCAGGATGCTTTGTTCGTTTGTAGCGGTGGTCCTTTGTATGTTCAACACGATAGCCTCATGCTCAGCATCTTTGTTTGTGCATTTGAACTTCAAAGACCTCGAAATCATGCATTGTTTGTTATTTTCGATGACTGAGATACACTCGGTCCTTGAGCCATCATGTGTTTCTGATTTGTTAAGACTCATGGCCCACAGCTCGTCTGTACATGGACCGTTTGGCATGCTAGTACTACTGTACTACTGTTGCTGCTACTACTATTACTATCAGAAAGATAAAGTGTACAAGTTTCACTACCATGAGTTGGGCATGGAAGGAGTCCCAACTGCGTGTCTGATGGGGTTGGAGCTGGCCGTGCATGATAACACTCCAATGTTGTTTCTAGGGGGCAGTTGCCAAACACGAGTTATGTGAAGGCCAACAGTTCGTTCTCGCCATTAAGGGGAGTGACATTGTGTTTCATATATCTCTCCAATAACACCAGGATTTAGTTGCATTTGCCCTTGTACAGAAGCCACATGTGAGACCAGTCTATAGCAAAATATCCATCTAGCTTGTTGGACCAGTCTTTGTTGAGTAGTAGGCCATATGCTTCCGGTATGCCCACAACAACTATGTTGATGCATTGGTGGATTTGACTGTCATGAGATAGTCGGATGATCATGCCTCGCAGTTCACCAATCGCTGGTATTGATGTTCAATCAAGTTGGATGATTCTCACGGATGTTTCGGTCCATTGCACATTGATCTTCTTAGCAATGGAGAGTGGCATGATGTCGGCTGCCATGCCAGAATCAAGCAAGCAGTTGTGAATATTGTAGTTGAAAAATCCGAATGAAAGCAGGAATGGGGGGCAAGCTGAGTTTGCTTCTTCCATCCAGAGTGTATTGATCACATTGGAAAGTGACCCGGGAGGTGTGCTTTCTCCCTTGCTGGTGGAGGTTGCGTTGTCCGTTGCTTTCTATCCCATTGCACGCAGTAGGATATCTCACTGACTCTGGACCTTAGCTAAATCGAAAAAACTGATGTTCGCTCGAGTTTTCTTCATATCTTCAACAATGTTGTAGTCGAGAGGTGGTAGACTTACCGAGGTGTCTGGGGTGGAACAGATGTCCGTGTTGTCCGGTGAGTTGTTTTACAACTTGCTGATGATGGATGTAGTCTTATCCGCCCTTGTCTTCCCGAATTTGCTTTGTGTTTTCTGCCTTGGGGAGGTCGGTGGATCGACCTTCTTTATCAGTAGTGTCATCTTCTGTTGCATTTCCCCAAGTCTAGGGGGAGCCCCTTTACTCTTAAGATTGTAAAGATCATTTTGCTTTTGGGGCTGCTTCTCGGTGTTCGTATTTGACATTACTTGCGAGCATTGATATGCATTCACCACATGCCCAACACTTGATGTTCCATCAGGTGTAGCCTCTTTGTCATCGATAGTGTCTTCCGGCTGCTCCTACATATTGTTTTCCGCATCAAGTGTATGAATGCAGACAGAGCTAATGACTCACTTCCAATCTGAACAAGAGTTCTTAGTGTGATACTCTTCGTGGAAGGAACAAAACTTAGGATCTGCGCACTGTTTGAGTTGGAACACAGGCTTCTGCGTAGTTTTTGAAGCGAACCAGTTGTTGCTTGATGAGCCGGTTGATGAACTATTTTCCTATCTCTGTCTGGGTGGATGACTGCTTATAAATGTGTCCATTTTCCGTTGCTTGAGCTCGGACATATCCGTGGTCAAGTTCTTGACAAGGTGAGTGAGGGTCTCAATATCGGTTGCTTCCTTGTCTCTATCCTTGCTCGTCGTTGCTTAGGGCTTCCTGCCGTCTCTACCCTTGCTCGCCATTTCTTGGGGCTTCCTACATGTTATCAATTGTGGCACTATCCCAATAATCTTTGATCTTCGTGAGTTTATGGTACTGTTTGGTCAAGCGGTAAAAGATTTGTCGCTGCTGCATTGTGTAGCTTGCACAGAGGTTTGCCATCTTCAGATAATGATAGGTTCCCAGGATGCTTTGTTCGTTCGTAGCGGTGGTCCTTTGTATGTTCAACATGATAGCTTCATACTCAGCATCATTGTTTGTGCATTCGAACTTCAAACAACTCGAAATCATGCATTGTTTGTTGTTTTGGATGACTGAGATACACTCGGTCCTTGAGCCATCATGTGTTTCCGATTTGTTAAGACTCATGGCCCACAGCTCGTCTGTACATGGACCATTTGGCATGCTAGTACTACTGTTACTACTGTTGCTGCTACTACTATTACTATCAGAAAGATAAATTGTACAAGTTTCACTACCATGAGTTGGGCATGGAAGGAGTCCCAACTGCGTGTCTGATGGGGTTGGAGTTGGCCGTGCATGATAACACTCCAATGTTGTTTCTAGGGGGCAGTTGCCAAACACGAGTTCTGTGAAGGCTAACAGTTCGTTCTCGCCATTAAGGGGAGTGACATTATGTTTCATATATCTCTCCAATAACACCAGGATTTAGTTGCATTTGCCCTTGTACAGAAGCCACATGTGAGGCCAGTCTATAGCAAAATATCCATCTAACTTGTTGGACCAGTCTTTGCTGAGTAGTAGGCCATATGCTTCCAGTATGTCCACAACAACTATGTTGATGCATTGGTGGATTTGACTGTCATGAGATAGTCGGATGATCATGCCTCGCAGTTCACCAATCGCTGGTACTGATGTTCAATCAAGTTGGATGATTCTCGCGGATGTTTCGGTCCATTGCGCATTGATCTTCTTAGCAATGGAGAGTGGCATGATGTAGGCTGCCACGCCAGAATCAACCAAGCAGTTGTGAATATTGTAGTTGAAAAATCCGCATGAAAGCAGGAATGGGTGGCAACGTGAGTTTGCTTCTTCCATCCGGAGTGTATTGATCACATTGGAAAGTGACCCGGGAGGTGTGCTTTCTCCCTTTCTGGTGGAGGTTGCATTGTCCGTTGCTTTATGTCCCATTGCGAGCAATAGGATATCTCACTGACTCTGGACCTTAGCTAACTCGAAAAAACTGATGTTCGCTCGAGTTTTCTTCATATCTTCAACAATGTTGTAGTCGAGAGGTGGTAGACTTACCGAGGTGTTTGGGGTGGAACAGATGTCCGTGTTGTCCGGTGAGTTGTTTTACAACTTGCTGATGATAGATGTAGTCTTATCTACCCTTGTCTTCCCAAATTTGCTTTGTGTTTTCTACCTTGGGGAGGTCGGTGGATCGACCTTCTTTATCAGCAGTGTCATCTTCTGTTGCATTTCCCCAAGTGTAGGGGGAGCCCCATTACTCTTAAGATTGTAAAGATCATTTTGCTTTTGGGGCTGCTTCTCGGTGTTTGTCTTTGACATTACTTGCGAGCATTGATATGCATTCACTACATGCCCAACACTTGATGTTTCATCAGGTGTAGCCTCTTTGTCATCGGCAGTGTCTTCCGGCTGCTCCTACATATTGTTTTCCGTATCAAGTGTATGAATGTAGACAGAGCTAATGACTCACTTCCAATCTGAACAAGAGTTCTTAGCGTGATACTCTTCGTGGAAGGAACAAAACTTAGGATCTGCGCACTGTTTGAGTTGGAACATAGGCTTCTACGCAGTTTTTGAAGTGAACGAGTTGTTGCTTGATGAGCCGGTTGATGAACTATTTTCCTATCTTTGTCTGGATGGATGACTGCTTGTAAATGTGTCCATTTTCCGTTGCTTGAGCTCAGACATATCCGTGGTCAAGTTCTTAACAAGGCGTGTGAGGGTCTCAATATCGGTTGCTTCCTTGTCTCTATCCTTGCTCGTCGTTGCTTGGGGCTTCCTGCCGTCTCTACCCTTGCTCGCCATTTCTTGGGGCTTCCTACACGTTATCAATTGTGGCATTATCCCAATAATCTTTGATCTTCGTGAGTTTAGGCTCTGCTTTAGTACCAATATTTACCTGCCTAGTCTTCAGCAGTGCGGTGATTTCCAGATTCTCTATCTGCAGACCTTCAACCTCACGGTGGCCTTCCGTTTCTTGGATATTGATATTTCTTGGATCTTCATCCTCTGGTTCAGCAGTCATATTATAGCATTCTAGCGCATGGCCCAGCTGGGTGCTCCAATCTAGTTGAACTAATTCCAAAGGATCCTGCAGAATTCAGAAGATCGCTGCCTTAACCTCCTGCAACTGTTCAAAGTTGAATGTCCTCAGGAACCCTTCTCTTAAGGTATCTGATTCCGCGGTGCTGTGGCGAAGCTCTATTTCCAAATACCAATTCATAGGGATTATATCTAGAGCGTGACAGAATAAATGCACCCATTCTGGCTGTGGCTTCGTTCCATACACTTTAGTCCATTTTTCCAGGTGATCATGCGGATCATTCCTTCCATCATATTTCTCGGTTAACCATACTTTAGGGCGACCAAATCACATCCTCATCATCCTTTTGTAATCACGTCACTCATCAAAGTTGTCTTTGTGTGTACCCCACCATTGAGCGGGCATAGCGCGCATTGCCAAATCCAGCACCTGAAAGCTGTGATCCTCTGGAAATTCTCTTTCAAAAGCATCCAAAAATTATCTACGTCACTTAAACCATCATAATAGGGTAAATTTCTTACCTCCGATGACACACAACGCAACGATTTGGGCATCATGTTGCAGCGCAGTGTGGATACTTCGTGCAACGTGCTTTGCTAATGTTCTAATTCTTCGTCTGAATCCGAGGTATAGGAACTTTTGCGGGCCCATGCAATTCGTCCTTCAGTTGTCCGATTAACCCAGTCTTGGTCTTGCGCTGTTATTTTATAGATCTGATCCAAATCATCATCACTTTCCTCATAGTCATGGACTGGTTCAGTATAGCGCAGTCCTTCTGCAGGGTCCAATGGTACTACAACACAGGGTGATTTCTTTTCAGATGACATTGTCCACTTCTTCATATTGATGATCCCATTCATGTCGATAGCCCAATCAATTCCCAGGAGCGCGGGGTATGGATTGCTATCATCAACAATCTCTATCACTTCAAAATCAGCGAGTGTGCTTGCGCCTTCTATATCTACGGTAACTCCCTGCAATTGTCCCATAGGGATAATCTTCTGCTGGTTCGCCATCCTCAGTTGAATCAGAGACCACTTCAGTGCAAGTCTCCCCATTCTCTCCCAGGTCTGTTTAGGCAATACGTTCGCATCAGACCCTAAATCCAAAATAACTTGGTCCATCTCATAGTCTCATATTTTTGCGGTAAGCCTCATCTTGCACCCTATTCTTACCAATCTTTTTGACTACGTGGGGCCCATCAGGAGCATTATCGTTATTGGCACATTTGTTTACCAACTCCTGTAGTCCTTTCACAGCCTTGCTATCATGCAGTAGTTTCATACAAGTCTCCAAGAAGGTGGTGAGCACAAAGGGGTCAACCTCTGCAGGCAGTTTGTCTTCACTTCTTGAGGTAGAGGCCTCAGCGAAGCTTTTCTTCGCTTCCATGAACGTTTCCTTCACACACTCTAGATCAAACCAACCTCCTTTTGTAGAGCCTTACAGACCCATCCACCTTCTTCAGGCTTTTTTCCCTTATAGTCACCAGTCACGATCTCACTTCACAGCATGATATTCACATTCGGGTCCTCTTCGCCGGGCTTTGCCCTCATCATTTGTAAGTTCTGGGTAGTATGTTGAGGCTGCGCCTTCTTCTCCTGCGTCTTGGCCATAAGCACATGACATTCTTCGATTGCGTGGTCAAACTGAGTGCAGTATTGACATGACGGGTGTGTCTGATTCATACACTCCTGCGCATAGTGTCTTGATGTTCCGCAATTGTAACAAATGACCTGCCCACGACCCCTACCAGTTCCTCCTCCTCCTCCGCCTCATCCGCGCCCTTGATAACTTTGTGCGTTCCGCTCGCAGCTTGATCCAGAGGCCGAGTTTCTGCTTTCATTTGATACGTAGGGGTCCTGTCCATCATTAAGTCATAGCTTCAACAGTGGCGCTCATTGTGGCCCACCAATTCGCAGAAATAGTAGAACAATTGTTGTGGCATCTGTATAAACTTTTGCAACATATGACAATTGTCTGTTACATGTTTTGTAGCTACTTGACAAATAACACACCATAGCACGAGCCCCGCACTTGGGCCTACTCGAGCTTTTTTCTTTAAGAGCATAGGCCCCCCTCTTGTGATGTAATTCGCGAAGATAGGGCAGTGATCTTTATCATGCCCCTAGTTTTTACCCTTGAGACACCAAACTTCTTCGCGCACCTCTAGCCGAGCCGCTTTTTCATTTTTCAAGCTCTGCAACTCCTGATGAGTTAGTAAAGAAAGCTGAAGATAACCCTTGGACTGATTTGTGCCTAGCTGACTCAAGTCCTACTCATGTCAAGATGATAGACTTTGGTCTAGATAGAACATTAAAAATCAACTCCTCTTTCTCTGCACATCAGGAAAAGGAGTTATGTGACATGCTAAGCGATCATCTGGATGCCTTTTCCTGGAGTTATAAGGAAATGAAGGGAGTGCACCCTTCTATGTGTACTCACCACATTTACATGAAGGAAGGTTGCAAGCCAGTGTGCCAACCTGAGAGGAGAATGAACCTAGCCCTGAAAGACATAGTTAAAGAAGAACTACATAAGTTGTTGGATGCAGGGTTAATTTACACCATCTTAGATAGTGAGTGGGTGTCTCCTTTGGTTCTGGTCCCAAAGAAGAATGGAAAATGGAGGAACTGTGTGGACTATAGAGAGCTAAACGACGCCACCAAAAAAGACCATTTCCCTCTACCTCTCATTGATCAAGCCTTGGATGGTCTTGCAGGAGAGAAGTTCTTCTCTTTCTTGGATTGATTCAGTGGTTACAATTAGAACCAAATCAGCCCAGAGGACCAAGATAATACTACCTTTTCTTGTCTTTGTGGTACGTTTTCTTATAAGGTCCTTCCTTTTGGATTATGTAATGCCCCTACCACTTTTCAGAGGGAAGTCTTGAGCATCTTTGCAGAGCTAGTCCATGATTCTGTAGAAATTTATATGGATAATTTCACTCCCCATGGTTGTGATTTCCTGGATGCTCTCTCTAACTTGGGGAAAGTATTAAAAAAATATATTGAAATGAACCTATCCCTTAGTTCAAAGAAGTGTGAGTTATTGATGAATGCAAGGACTATTCTAGGTCACTCAATATTCCAGGAAGGACTACAAGTGGACCCAAATAAAATTTCTATCATAAAGAGGGTCGCTACTCCTTAGAAGCAGAGGGATGTCAGAAGTTTGTTGGGCTTAGCTCGAAACTATAAGAGATTCGTAAAGGACTTCAGCAAAGTAGCCTCACCTTTGTTTTGTCTATTGTCTAAGGACTCTAATTTTTTTTTGTCAAAAACTGCCAAGACGCCATAGAAACCCTAAAGGACAAGTTGACTACTACAACTATAATCCGAGGCCCAAATTGGGCTCTTCCTTTTGACATCCATGTTGATGCCTCTAACAAAGCTATAGGAGCATCTCTAGGCTAGATAGATGACAAGTTTCCTTATGCCATTTATTTCATCAGCAAAAAACTGTCCAAAGCTGAATTGAACTATACTGTGACTGAAAAAGAGCTCCTAGTTGTTCTCCATTCCTTGAATAAATTTAGACATTACATCACTAGTTACCAGACCTTTGTACATACTAACCGTGCTGCTATTAAATATTTGATGAACAAGCCTAATGTGAATGCTACAATTATTAGATGGTTTCTTTTATTACAAAAGTTTGATCTAACTATCATTGATAAGTCTGGTAGAGAAAATGTAGTTGTATTTTTTTTGTCTAGACTTGCTTTGCTTGCAGGTGAGGAAGGAATGGTTGATGATTAGCTGCTAGATGAGCATTTATTTCCTTTTTCAGTTCTCTGTCCATGGTTTGCTGACATAGGAAAGAATTTCTTCTCTTTCCTGGATTGATTCAGTGGTTACAATTATAACTAGATCAGCCCATAGGACCAAGATAAAACCACCTTCACTTGTCCTTGGGGTAGCTTTTGTTATAGGGTCCTTCCTTTTAGATTATGTAATGCCCTTGCCACTTTTCAAAGGGTAGTCTTGAGCATCTTTACAGAGCTAGTCCATGACTTTGTAGAAATTTATATGGATGATTTCACTCCCTATGGGTGTGATTTCCTGGAGGCTCTCTCTAACTTGGGGAAAGTATTAAAAAAATGCATTGAAATGAACCTATCCCTTAGTCCTGAGATGTATGAGTTCTTGATGAATGCAGGGACTGTTCTAGGTCACTGAAGATCCCATGAAGGATTGTAAGTGTACCCAAATAAAATTGTTATCATAAATAGGGTCGCTACTCCTCATAAGTAAAGGGATGTCAGAAATTTCTTGGGCTTAACTGGATACCATAGGAGATTCATAAAGGAATTTAGAAAAGTAGCCTCACCTTTTTTTGGATTATTTTCTAAGGACTCTGAATTTTTCTGGTCAGAGAGTTGCCAAGAGGACATAGAAACCCTAAAGGACAAGTTGACCACTGCACCTATACTCCGAGGTCCAAATTGGGCTCTTCCTTTCCACATCCATGCTGATGCCTCTGACAAAGCTATAAGAGCAACTCTAGGTTAGATAGATGACAAGTTGCCTTATGCCATTTATTTCATCAATAAAAATCTATCCAACGCTGAATTGAACTATACTGTGACTGAAAAAGAGCTCCTAGTTGTTGTCCATTCCTTGAATAAATTTAGACATTACATCATTGGTTACCAGACCTTTGTACATACTGACCATGCTGCTATTAAATATTTGATGAACAAGCCTAATGTGAATGCCATAATTATTAGATGGTTGCTTTTATTACAACAGTTTGATCTAACTATCATTGACAAGCCTCGTAGAGAAAATGTAGTTGCATATTTTTTGTCTAGACTTTATTTGCTTGGAGGTGAGGAAGGAATGGTTGATGATAAGCTGCTAGATGAGCATTTATTTGTTATTTCAGTTCTCTCTCCATGGTTTGTTGACATAGGAAAGAATTTCTTCTCTTTCCTAGATTGATTTAGTGGTTACAATCAGAACCAGATTAGCCCAAAGGACCAAGATAAAAACACCTTCACTTGTCCTTGGGGTACCTTTTCTTATAGGGTCCTTCCTTTTGGATTATGTAATGCCCCTACAACTTTTCAGAGAGCAGCCCTGAGCATCTTTGCAGAGCTAGTCCATGACTCTGTAGAAATTTATATGGATGATTTCACTCCCTATGGGTGTGATTTCCTGGAGGCTCTCTCTAGCTTGGGGAAAGTATTAAAAAAATGCGTTGAAATGAACCTATGCCTTAGTCCTCAGAAGTGTGAATTTTGATGAATGCAGGGACTGTTCTAGGTCACTGAATATCCCAAGAAGGACTGCAAGTGGACCCAAATAAAATTGTTATCATAAAGAGGGTCACTACTCCTTAGAAGTAGAGGGATGTTAGAAGTTTGTTGTGCTTAGCTCAATACTATAGGAGATTCATAAAGGAGTTTAGCAAAGTATCCTCACCTTTGTTTGGATTATTATCTAAGGCCTCTGAATTATTTTGGTCAGAGAGTTGCCAAGAGGCTATAGAAACCCTAAAGGACAAGTTGACTACTACACCTATACTTCGAGGCCCAAATTGGGCTTTTCCTTTCCACATCCATGCTGATGCCTCTGACAAAGGTATAGGAGAAACTCTAGGCTAGATAGATGACAAGTTGCCTTATGCCATTTATTTCATCATAAAAAATCTGTCCAAGGCTGAATTGAACTATATTGGGACTGAAAAAGCACTTTGCTCAAGTTGTTGTCCATTCCTTGAATAAATTTAGACACTACATCACTAGTTACTAGACCTTTATACATATTGACCATGCTGCTATTAAATGTTTGATGAACAGGCCTGATGTGAATGCCAGAATTATTAGATGGTTGTTTTTATTACAACAGTTTGATCTAACTATCATTGATAAGCCTTGTAGAGAAAATGTAGTTGTAGATTTTTTGTCTAGACTTGTTTTGCCTGCAGGTGAGGAAGGAATGGTTGATGATCAGTTGCTAGATGAGCATTTATTTTCTATTTCAATTCTCTCTCCATGGTTTGCTAACATAGCCAACTACTTAGTGACTGCACAGTTCCCTCCAAATTTTTCCTGCAAGGAAATAACAGAATTATAAGAAAGAGCGCCCTATTCACTTGGATTGGGGGTAATCTCTTGAGGCTAGGCCTAGATAAAATATTGAGGAGATGTGTCAGGGAGGAGGAAGTCTTTGACATCCTCTTGGCCTATCATGATGGGCCTTGTGGAGGTCACTTTGCAGGCCTGGCTACTACTAGAGCACTCTCCACCAATATGCAAGAAGATACATCAGTCGATGTGACGAGTGCCAAAGAATGGGGAAACCTACTGCCATGGATGAAATGCCTTTGCAACCTCAAGTGACTCTTGAGCCATTTGAAAAGTGGGGCCTGGATTTCATTGGGCCCATTGATCCACCATCAGGGCAGAAAAAGTACATAATTGTGTACACTGATTATTTGACAAAGTGGGTTGAAACCAAGGCTGTGAAGGTAGCAAAAGAAGAGAAAGTGGTTGAATTCTTAACGTAGATTGTGTTTTACAATTTTGGGTACCCTAAAGAGCTAGTCACTGATCAAGGCGCTCAATTCACCTCACACCTCATTGAAAATATGTTGAGCCAACATAAGATCAAAAACAGGAAGTCAAATTCTTATCATCCTTAGGCCAATGGACAAGTAGAGGTTACCAACAGAGCATTGGAAGGCATTCTCATAAAGGTTGTGAGCAGTAGCGAAAATATTGGGTTGCGATACTAGTGGAGGCCACTTGGGCCGATAATACAACTTGGAACACAATCACTGGCTTCGCCCCTTATGATTTTCTCTATGGAAAGAAGGCTTTGCTTTCCATTGAGTTTGATTACAACACTTTGAGAATGGCAGCACAGTTGGATTTCGATTTTACAAGGGCACAACAAGAGAGGCTGCTCCAGCTCAATGGTTTAGATGAATTCAGGATGCATGCCATCCTACACACAAAAGTGACTCTAGTACAAATAAAGGTTTGGCATGACAAAAAACGTCAAACACAAAATTTTTCAAAAAGGTGATTGGGCTCAGCTATATGACTCCAAGTTCAAGGATTTCAAAGGCAAATTGATGCCCAGATGGTTGGGCCCATAACTGATAGAGAAGTGTCATGACAATGGGGTTGTGCAAATAAGGACCATTGATGATGTAGGTATCCCCTTGTTGGTCAATGGATACAGATTAAAAGCCTATAAAAGACCTCTGTCAAGGGAAGATTTCATCAGTACCATCAGTGAGGAAGTGAATGTGCTTGGAAGTGTCTCAACTTCTAGCTCACAAAATTCTTGAAGACTATTTTATTTTTGAAAAAAATGGAAAACAACAATAAGGGACTTAGGTGAAAACCTTTATGAGGCACTCGAGGGCAATTTTGGGTTGAAAACCTCCTTGAGGAAACTCAACAGTGAAAAAAAAAGTAAAATGAAAAGATCCCTGGGTGAAAACCTCTATTGAGGCAGTTAGGGTAGGCAAACAGGTTGAAAACCTCCTTTGAGGCAACGTGTGTGTCTTAATTTTTTTTTTAAATGACATTACAGGGATCTGTTGACAAGGTTAATCCTCTCCGCAGACATAGATGACTCCCCTATACCAATGAGTGGGTCTAGCAACTAAAGTGACAATCAACTAGACATATTCCTAGGTTTCAATTGAAAATAATAACGAAAGATATGGCCTACCTCGTTCTCATTATATTATGATTTCCTTTGTTGAGGACCCTAAACCACTTGTATCACAGGCTCGTTCTTTCTTTTCTCAGTGTTTATGCACTTGCAAAAGTGATCAAGACACAACAAGGTATGCCAAAACAAATAGAAAATCCAATAACAACCTTCTTAATTGATTAAGGAATGTCACGCTAAATGATACATGAACATATACATTTTGGGAAGATGCACCATCAATTGTATATTATTAATAAATAAAGGGAAGCTTACAGCTAAAGCCTTGATGTTGAAACTCTCTCCTTGAGTGGTAATCCAAGTCCAAGCCAAGAACTCTCCAAGCACTCCTTCTGCAAGTCAAATGAATAGCCTCTAGGCACAAGCCTAGCATAAGGGTGCAAATAGACATAGACCAACCATTTGGGAATGGGAGAGGATGAATTTATAGGCTGGGAAAGGGAGTTAGGAGTTATCCAAATATAGGATTAGGCCCTCATCTCAAGGAGGTATCTCATAGGATAAGACAAAGAGGCCAAGTTGGGAGAATTCGACCTCATCTATGCAAAACAACCTCCATCTCGTCGCTCTTGAAGCTTCTAGATCACGAAGCTTCTCATATTCTTTGGAAAAATGATTTTTTTGGGATTATTGCGGGTATGCAAGGGAACATAATGATGCCATCGCTAGTCAAATATAGTGCAATAGGAAACCATCACTATTTTAATCCTTATAAGAGCGATGATCCTGATTTTAGGGTTTTAAGAGCTATTTCTTCACGGAAAGCTCAAGGCATTTTCCAATCAAAGTCTTAGGAGGGATCTAAGTTGTATACATAGATGAGTATACTATATAATGGTCATGTTTCAGGCAGTTCAAGGTATGTCACAGGGAAGTGCAGGGGGTGTGACAAAATACTGTGTAACAGGATCTCAAACCTGGCCACTAATAAAATTTTGTGATTTTTGCAGGTTTTTAAAGGAAACAAAGGACTCAGAGTTAAGAGGATAGCAAGCCAAGAAACACCCCATTCTTCCTTCATTCACTTCATATCTCCCATGCCTACTAGGTCTCCATCATCCATCCTCATTTCCAGGCATCAAAAAATAGTTTTATGCAATTTTTTGACTTCTACGGGGTTTCCTGTAGTTGCTACAGGAGTTTTGTGTAGTACTACATGATTTCGTGAAACTCTACAGGAATGAAATTGCGATTGAGATGCGATGATGCAGGACTATTATAGGTTGAAAGAGGGGACCACACACATCACCACCTCTCACCCAACACCTACTCATGACCATACCACCCTTCGTATCCATCAAAAACAACTCAGAAAAAAAACAAGTTAGAAAAAATATAGGAAAAAAAGTCCAAGGGTCATGCCATCATTGGCCTCACTCACCTACCACTCTATCTCCTTGATTGCCATCCTTCCAATCCTACATCACCACCCATTCCTCCTCCAAGTGAAAAAAGGCAAGAAAAAATGATGAAAAAGGAAGCTACAGGATTTCCTATAGTAACTACAGGAAACCCTATAGCATCCCGTGCTCTCACAACAACAGTTCTCCATGCATTATCCTTCAACACCAAGGAAAGAAAAGATCTCCAACACCCCTGCAAACACTACGACTCCCATCGAGAGCTTAGCAACAACAACAATAAGAGAAAGCACCTGCACACAGCAACAAAGAGGACAACCACATCCACAAAAGAAATATACAGAAAAATGACCAAGGAAAAGAACTTACTTCAACAAAAAGAAGCACAACAGAGTCACCCTCCAGCATGCAATAAATAAGTGAAGGAAGGTATAGGTATGGCAGGTCATTCGAATTCATCACTAAGTACAATATAGTAAAAGTGTAGGAATATGAAAAAGTTGATTTTATAAGCTGGAGGTGGCCAGTTAAGTTGGCCACCCTCAGATTGATATAAAAAGTGAACTCCCATTCAGACTCGCACATGGCAACATCACATCAAGAAGAATGAGCTGAAAAGGTGGTTGAGTTAAGTTGTGTGAGAGTGGGTGATGATTACGAGGAGAGGCTGCATTATAGCTGACGGTGAGCCAACGGTCCCAAAGAGGAAATCCCATACATTGCTAGCCAATACAATGCTCCAAGGAATCATCTATAAAAAGAAAATATTTTGAACTCTCATGCACCATTTGTTCATTTTGAGATCATAGAGGACTGGGACCACCTTGGAGAGCCATCGAGGAGGCAAACCTGTTTTAGCCATCCTACAGGAAACAACACTATAGGAGCAATTACATGAAACACAGGGAGCTACAGGAAACAATGGAAATTCACAGAGAACACTAAAAGGAGGTGCATAGGGTCCAAATGCTCACAAATTCCGGTGATCCAAAGCATCACAGTGAAAGGTAGGTGGCCCATATCTCCTATGCTTTGAATTTATATCTAGGAATAGATAAATAAATAAATTTAAATATCATAAGATTTTTATAATCCCATATAGATATTATGTTCCCATTATAACTTGTAATCTAACAACACGCGTTCCATTATAACATCTTATTGGCTCTATCTAAACATCATCCGAAGAAGTGATAATTTATTTCATTATCGTCGATTAAGGAGTGATAATATGTTTAATAATGAATATGTGTCTTATCATTATTATTCTCACACCCTCCCTGAAATTCAATTGAAAATCAATGTAATTGAGTAGGATGTGCACCAAGAACATCAATAAATTATGGAATCCAAGGTTGTATATGGCATTGTAGCTCAGATTCAAGATATGGGAACACTAGAGGATGTTGGAATCACTACATATATAATGTTGATCTCTATTAGCATGTCAATTTACTTTTTGGGAAATTTCTTGTTGATACAAGGGAGGCAGAGGATAACGACATGCACAAGTTGGAGAAGTTGAAGTATGCATGATGAATGTACAGGGTCGTCTGGCATGTGTCGAGATGGGTTCACCTCTACGTTCTAAAACAAAACCATGCTAGAAGGACATCAATGATCCCACCAATTCAGACACTTCCTTGTCTTCCTGGTTTACAAGTTTTTCTTCATTTCTGTTATGTTTAATTCGCTAATAATTTTGGTCTAGATGATAATCACTCTAAGGAATGGATTTCCCACCTCTAGGATGGTATTTTTTCCTTTTAGACACACATAGCTGTGTTGGACATGCTCACATACATAGCTATCCATAATTTTGTTTTTTTTTTTTCTAGTTTTCCCCTCTATGGGGTGGCAAATCTCTCTAATTTCTCTATAGTTTGGGTGTTTCTTTCCTCAACTAATTTTTGAACAATGATTAAATAACAATTTTTGTTTCTCTAGTCTACTTTCCAGTTTGGAATGCCAAAGACAAAGACTCTTGAGTGGTTCTAATGGTTAAGAGCATGTGTTTTCTCCTAAGAGGTCACAGGTTCAAAAACAGAGGGGGGTAGTGTATGTATGCCTTTGTAGACTTAGCAATCAAATCGCTGGGTGGAGGTGGGTCCCTTGTCCCACAAACAAGGGGGTCTCATACACCAAATTGGTGTGTGGCTTGGTCCTCACCTTAAAATTGGATAATAATAATAATCTATCAAAAAGAAGGGGAATTGTTACAAATAATAACCAAATTGTCCCTTTTTAAAGGTTTTATAATAAAAATCAAGAACTATAGTATCCTTCTTTCCTCACATTATGGACTTGACCATCATACATGCAACTAATGCTCGAATAATTCTCAAACTTCACCATCTCTTCAATTCTTGTTGGGTTGAGCTAAGGTGTTTAAAGAAGATAGCTTATGTAGAATCCTCCCTTGCAATGGGATCTTCATCTGTAATGATGATGATGATCTCTTTGCAACTTTCTAGGTAGTGTAACCTTAAATGGCCTTCACCACAAATCATAATGATTGTTTGTTTATTAATTTTCTCAAGTGTACTATGAAGGACAAGATAAAACCAATATAGATGTGTCAAATCCTAGAACAAGTCTTGCTTCATAGGAGATCATACAAAGGTATGATAGGTTAATAATGTTATGGAAATGGGAAGGAATTTGATTCTTCATGACATGACCATCAAAGTCAATTTATGCATAGATAATTTTCATTTCAAAGTATACCTTTGAACCTAGGATTACTTTTATTTTTCAAACAACCTCTTATAAGAGGGAAATTAGAGCATCTTGTTTCCGTGCTTGGGAATTATTTAAAATATAACTTATTTGATTAAGTATTTAGTTAATTTAACACATCCCTCCCATTTACATATTCTTGGACAAGCCAAAAAATGGGGGAGACTTATACAATGAGGTGGTATCAAGCTTCATTTGCTTAATATTACCTCTTCACCTCTTTACCCCTTCAAATATTTTATAGACAACGAGGGGCATTTTCCAATTGCACTAGACCTTTCATGTTTGAATAGAGAAATTTTAAAATTAAACTTTTTTGAGATGCTAGATCATGAAGGGGAGCAACTTTTTCGTAATTGCAATGGAAGTGAAGGGAAAGGGTGGAAAGTGTCATGTATGAGGTGGAGATGCAATGGTACTTAAGCAAGCCATCTAGCAATCTAACTTGACCATGGGAGATGGTTCCCTTCAATGAGCAAACCATGTAGTATATAGTTTGACAAGAGAAACAAACATGATAAGGTCACTATGAAGTGTTGTAAGTCCTACTTTGGGAAACACCATTGTCATCAATCACTTAGGATCAAAACACTTCATCGTCACACGTGTATATCAAATGACACCATTAAAATTGCATTGTTTTTGCCATGTGAATTTAATGAAGACTTCTAATACTACATGTTTGAGTTTGCATCAATGCTTGAGCCAGATATTATAGAAGCAACTAAACTAATTAAGGTCACATAATATAGTAAGAACATATGTAAACAAACTAACTTTCATAATGCTAAGCAACATACACTTTTGGAGTGCTTCTTCAAATACTTACATCCTAAAGGTTAGCCAATTCTATATTATTTCAAATTATATACTGTTTTATTTGATAATAGTTTACATAGTTTAAAATATTTCATAAACAAAATTGTTATTTAATTTATTAATATATATAATCATAATTCGCCTGAACTAAAGTGAATAATTTAAAATGGAATTGAGAGAAGGATTCTGTGGCTACAAAAACAGAAAATAATAGGGTGAACAAATACCGTATCTTTGCACTTAATATGAGATTGACATTAGGGTTCGATATGTACAAAAAGCGACTTAATATGAGATTGACATTAGGGTTCGATATGTACAAAAAGTGAAAGAAATAGAGTCATATCATTGTGTTGAAGATGGTGGACATGGTCAATATGGTCTAGATACCTGTGTGGAGATTTTAACTAATACCTAACCTGTTATTGCCTTTAGAGCTGAGACATTTATTGATGGTGTAAGATAACGGAAAGTCAATTTGGAGGACTACTCTCACAAGTGAGGAAGAAATCTCTAGCAATGAATTTTGCCTGATACTAAGGGATAAAGATTAAATTAAGAAAAACAGTCCAAGTATTATTTTATAGATTACCGTTTATGATATTATATTAAAACGAAAATGCTTAGCTCACTTCTATATTTACCGCATAGCCCTTGAGAAGTGTGATTTTCATTTTACCGATAACTGGAAATCATGCATTTATGTTTCTCTTCTCTTTCAAATTTAAATTGTTACGTCCACATACAAAAGACACATAATTTTTCAAACCGATTACTTATGTATATGGCAATGAGAGGCATTGAGTAAAAGCAGCGAATAATTCTTCTCACCTCGTAGACTTCTATAATTTCATGTATCTTCGCTGGCATCATCTGTAACCTTTTAATGGTCTCTGAAAACACCTATCCTTATGTATTTAGCTATTGACTTAACCGCACAAGTATTGTTTCAGTTTCTGTGCAAAAACTGTTACTTCATCAACGTTCCCTCCAGCACATGTTGCATTGCATATTCGTTAGCTGACTGAAAATGTGTCTCATCGCTTCGGAGCGTTGTCCACATAAAATGCATAGCATGAATGAAAAATCAGCCAAATATGACGTATGTAGTTACTTTGTATCTGCTCACGCTTCAATTGCGTTTTGTTATAGTGCGCTTTCCTAATTCCAAGCGATGCTGGAACCCTAATCAACCAGCACGTCCTCACGGTCATTGGATTTTCTTGCTAGCCAGTCAAAACTATTGAATACTTGCAAAATGATAACAGGATGAAGTGTCCCTCTCACAATCAATTATGCTTTCTACCTAACAATCCATTACAGTCAATGCTCAATCAATGATAAATACAGTGTTTCATCAAACGGATTGTTGATGACGAGGGCCGAAATCTTAACCTGGGCTCTAATTAAGATCACTAAGTATCAGGATCGAAACCATAACTTTAAATTAATGAAGGGTGATTTCAATTTTTATGTTTTTGTTATTTTCATTACATTTTTTTCTCAAAATGAAGAAGGTTTACTTTTTTCTAAAGAGTATTGACCGAGTATTTTATTGCATACAGTGCCGGTCTATTATAGTGTTAGGACCATAAGTGCTGGTGTGTTATAGTGTTAGGATCACAACCTAGAGTAAAAGTATGAACAGCTATGTTTTATGGTTTTCCTTTTCATTTTTTCACGAATTCTTCAGCATTGTACCTTTCTTGTTTTATTGTTTTCTTAATAATTTTCAAAATAGTTTTTTAAATTGATTACTATATATATAATATGACTGTTTTAACTGTATAAAACAGTAAATTGCATTCGTAAAGGATTACATGAATGGTCACTTATTTTCAATAATCTTTCAAGAGATTTCATTCTTAAAATAAAGTTATGAATTTAATTTTAATAAAATTGTTGATAATATTTTATAAAAATGTTAATAATATTTAGAATTAATGATATATTGTATTATTTATGTAATATAAAATATGAACAAATTAATATTTTATTTTAAATTAGTGATATATTTTTTTGTGGTGTGAACTTTGAAGTATGGGAAAATTGTTGGAGAGGTATGAAAAGAATTCACGAGAAAGTGGTATAAGCAATGCGGCTAAAGAGAAAGATAATCAGGTATTTCTGAACCTTGTGTATTTTATTCCTATATAAAATATTTGATATTTAATGATAATTTTTTTAAGAAATTTTAAATTAGTAAATTGTTATTAATATTGAATTATTACAAATAAAGTGAATGTTGTTTAAAAATATAATAATTTTTAGTTTTAATGATATATAAATATGGTTTAATATTAAATAATATTAAACAATAAAGTTTAGTTGATTTTATTTTTATATATTTTATTTGTTTTCTATATAATAATAGTTGTTTATCAATTTTATTGTTTTTAGTATGCAAAGTATATGGAGAGTTTAGTTTCTAATCTATCAATAAAATGTTACTCCACAACATTGCATATTGTTTAGCTATGGGACAGAGTTTAGTTACAAGAAACCGAGTAAATGCAAATTAAAGAATAGATGCACAATAATGATTCTAAACAATTCTATAACCTACAGAGATTCCTTGTTGCAGACCAGTTATAATTTATAAAATTCGTTATTACTCAATTTTAAGCTTTTGTAATTGGATTCAACAAAATCTTTTGTTAATTAACAATTCCCGTGTGAAGTCATACTGTGGATTACAATCACAAAAATCGTTGTAAGTTACAGCAGGGAAAGTAACTATACTAAATTAAATCCACACAACTTAAAATAAATAATTGCTTAACAACCGATGGAAAGAAACACAATCGTCGCACAGGGGACCTCCTAGCTTAGTGAACATTGTTGGAGAAATCCTATGAAATTGAGGTTATAAAACTAGGAGAAGAAATACGTATAACATGGCAACACTAGAAATTTAACTCATGATCACCAAAACCTTGTAATAATAACTCATGATCACCAAAACCTTGTAATAATATCGAAATACAGAGTCTCATATCTGATTATCTGTCTCAAATTTCATACTATGGATATTTATACATTTCAAAGAGAGATCGTTGGAGATCCTTCCTACACAGATTTTCAAAATGGATTCATCTACAACATCGAATCAGAGACGTTTGTTGATGTATGAAACATATTTCTTGATCCATTTATGGAGAAATTATGATATCAAATACATAAATTTCTTTATTCGATATCATTAAATTAGAGTTGACTGTGAATCTGATCCGAATACTCTGGAACCCATTCAAATACATTTTGCCACTGCATACACTGCCTTTTATTCATATGTTTGAACTGCAACTTTGACTTGATCTTTATGCGGACTTGGAGAGTGACAGGTGGATAAGATTTTGGACGTAATTTATAATGTTGAAATATAATTTCAACTGCAGATTATTTTACACTTTGCGACGCTATCTCATCGCAAAATCGCATGCATGAACTTAATTCCGTTTGATTCACTGCATGAAATTTACTTGAAGTAAAAGTTTCACTTACGGCAGTTTTGTGAGTAAAACAGTAAATGTAATTTATTGTGGGTTGGTAAATGTTGGTAGGATTTTAATTTTATTAGTTTTAGTTTTATGACACAAGTAAAACATATGTAAGGTTAAGTTGTTCATTATTGTATGTAATGAGTGTGAAAAATATGCACAGCAGTGCAATGTAAAAAAAAAAGAGCACGCAGCAGCGTATGTAATTTTCTGTAGTTGAAGTATGTTTTTACAGCAGTGAATGTAAAAGATTACACACAGCAGTGTAATCTCAGGAGGAGATAGTAATTTTTTTTTTTTGTTGAAATGTTCTTGGTGAATCCCTCTAAGAGAGAGGAAGAAATTTGTAACTGAAGTTGTCTTTGATTAATGAATACAAGTTTTATTTGCTCAAATTTTTTTTTTTTAATTTTAAAAGCTTCCCTGTGCTAAGATCCTGTGGAGAAAAACAAAGCATTGTCTCTGTCTTCATCAATATTTTGTTTTTGGAATTTTAACAGTGGTATCACAGCTAGTCTAGGCTCTTTGAAGGTGTCAAAGACGCTAAAGGAAGGACTTTCTTGCTGCAGCAGCTTCTCCAACAGACTCAGTCAAGAAAGATTCAAAGGTATTTCTCAATCCAGTTATTTAAATACCTGACTGTATATTTGAAACATAGTTTGGAGTGTAAGAATGGCCAGTACCAGTACCAGTGATGGGTATTTTTAATATTCAGCTCCCACAGTTTAATGGAAAAAACTATGACTATTGGGCAATAACCATGAGAGCCCTGTTTGCCTCACAAGAGTTATGGGAAATAGTTGAAGATGGTTTTAAAGAACCAGCAGATGAAAATGAGTTTAATAATCTAACTCAGGCAGAGAAAGATCTGTTGAAGAGCTATAAGAAGAAGGATTCAAAAGCCCTTGTATTTTTGTATCAAGCAGTGGACCAGAGTGTGTTTCAAATGATAGCAGCAGCAAAGACATCCAAAGAAGCATGGCAAACTCTCAAGACAACCTATCATGGCATGGAGAAAGTGAAGACAGCAAAACTACAGTTGCTCAGGAGAGATTTTGAGAATCTGTGCATGAAGGAGTCAGACAATATTGACTCATTCTTCACACATGTGATTGGTCTGGTCACACAAATAAGGACTCATGTAGAAGTTCTTGAAGAAAGGAGGATTGTGGAGAAAATATTGAGGGTCCTACCCTCAAAGTTTGATGTGATTGTCACCACCATAGAAGAGACAAAGGATCTCTCAAACTTTTCAGTTGATGAACTTCATGCATCACTGATAACAGATGAGCAGAGGTTGAGTAGAAATGAAAACTCATCTCTAGAGCAAGCCTTTAAGACCTAGATGTACTTTGGAAGAGGAAGAGGTGAAGGCAGAGGAAACAAGAGAGGAAGAGGCAAAAGCCAAAACAGAGGTGGAAGGAACAGTCCAGCAAATGCTCAAGGAAGAGGCAGCAATCTAAATCAAAATCAAGGCCAAGGCAGCAGCCAACAAAGTGGACAACATCATGCTAAGGACAAAGGTATGAAAAATCCAATGTCCAATGTTATTATTGTAAAAAATATGGGCATTATGCCAATGAATGTAGGAAGAAGCAGCATGATATGAGTAATAGATCTAGTGCAAATATCACTAGAGAAAATATCAGCCAAGATAATGTGTTTTTAGCTTGTAATATGGCTGAAACAAACAGTGAAGATATATGGTTTCTAGATTCTGTTACAGCAACCATATGACAGGAAACATAGCCCTGTTTTCTACTCTAGATCAAAGTGTGAAGTCACAAGTCACACTTGGGACTGATAGCAAAGTTTCTGTTATGGGTAAAGGAGAAGTTAAAATATTTACAAAGAAAGGTGAAAAGAAAACTATAGCAGATGTATATTATGTTCCTGGAATGAGATGTAACCTCTTGAGTATTGGACAGCTTGTTCAAAAGGGTTACAATGTCTTCTTTGTGAATGATGTATGCACCATCATGGATAGGGCACCCAGCAAAAGATGCATTACTGAAGTGAAGATGACGAGGAACAGAATGTTCCCTCTCAGAATAAAAGCAGATTTGAGAAACAAAGAAGTAATAGCAGCAGTTACCCAAGAGGCTTTCCAAAGCGTACCAAAGGATGAAAATTGGTTGTGGCACTTGAGATTTGGACATCTCAACTTTGAAGGTCTTAACTTGCTGAGTAGAAAAGGAATGGTAAGAGGATTACCATTGATAGAGAAACCGGACAGCCTTTGTGAAGGTTGTATCTTGGGGAAACAACACAGATAAAGTTTTCCATCACGGAAAAGCATCAGGGCAAAAGCACCCTTAGAAATTGTCCACTCAGATTTATGTGGACCGATGCAAACCCCATCATTAGCAGGCAACCAATATTTTCTAACATTCATTGATGATTTCACCAGAAAAACTCGGGTTTACTTTCTAAACAACAAAAGTGAAGTGTTTGAAAAATTTCGAAATTTCAAAGCACTTGTGGAAAATCAAAGTGGGCTGCATATCAAAGTTCTAAGAACTGACAGAGGAGGTGAGTATATCTCCAAAGAATTTCTACGGTTTTGTAGAGAAAATGGAATACACAAACAGTTTACCACAAGGTACACTCCGCAGCAAAATGGAGTTGCTGAAAGGAAGAATAGAACAATCATGGATATGACGAGGAGCATGTTGAAGGCAAAGCATTTACCAAATGATTATTGCGCTGAAGTTGTACACTGTGCAATATATATTTTGAATAGGTGTCCTACAAAAGCAGTGATGAACAAAGTGCCAGAAGAAGCATGGAGTGGGAGAAAGCAAGGAGTCACCCACATGAAAGTTTTTGGATGTGTGGCTTATACACACATTCCAGATCAGCTAAGGAAGAAGTTGGACAACAAAGGGGAGAAATGTATTTTCATTGGATACAGTGAGGAATCCAAAGCTTACAAGTTGTATATCTCATCTACCAAGAAGTTTTTTGTGAGCAGAGATGTTTAATTCATTGAGGAGGAAGCTTGGGATGGAAGCATAGAGAAAACATTGAATGTTAAGAACTGTTTGTCTCGTGATGAAGATGATGAAGAGATTGCTGAAATACATCCCCAAACAGCAGCGCCAACACAAGGACAGCAAGGGACACCCTTGAGGAGAAATGAGAGTGCTTCTCCAAGCACACCACAAGGAGGAAATTCAAGTGCATCTTCAAGCACTTGCACACCAAATGAAAGAGGTAAGAAGTTCAGAAATTTAAGTGATATTTATGATGAATGTATGAATTCTTTGTTTGCTTTATATTGTCATGTTGATGACCCTATTCATTTCGAAGATGCAATTAAAGATAAGAAATGGATAGAAGCTATGGATGAGGAGATTAAGGCCATAGAAAGAAACAAGACATGGGATTTGGTTGAGCTACCAAAAGGTAAAGAAGTCATTGGAGTTAAATGGGTCTATAAGACCGTGAGCAATGCTGAAGGCAAGATAGAAAGGCACACGGCAAGACTTGTTGTCAAGGGATACAAGCAGCAGTATGGGAGAGACTATGAGGAAACTTTCGCACCAGTTGCAAGAATGGAAACAGTGAGAGAAGTGCTGTCCATAGCAGCACAAAACAAGTGGAAAGTTTACCAAATGGACGTGAAGTCAGCATTCTTAAATGGAATATTAATGGAAGAGGTTTACATTGAACAACCTCCAGGCTATGAGAAGAAAGGCCAAGAGCACAAAGTGTGCAGATTGAAGAAAGCTCTTTATGGGCTGAAGCAAGCGCCAAGAGCATGGTACAGTAGGATAGATTCCTATCTACTGGAAAATGAATTTGCAAAGTGTGAGGGAGAACCCACCGTCTACATCAAAGAAAAGTATGGTAAAATCTTAATTGTTGTGTTGTATGTTGATGATGTAATTTTTACAGGTAATGATGACTACCTCATTGAAAATTTCAAATCAGTCATGAAAGAAGAATTTGAAATGACTGACATGGGCTTGCTGAAATACTTCTTAGGAATAGAAGTAAATCAAAATGAAAATGGGATTTTTATCTCACAAGCAAGATATGTAAATGAAGTGTTGGGTAGATTTAACATGCAGGACAACAAGGCAGCAATCACTCCCACAGTAATGGTATTAAAACTCAGCAAAGAGGACAGCAGCAAGGATTTTGATCCTAGCGTGTACAAGAGCATAGTTGGCAGCCTTATGTACTTGACTACAACTAGGCCGGACATTATGCACGCTGTGAGCTTAATTTCCAGATTCATGGAGAGGCCAAAAGAAGCACATTGGCAAGCAGCAAAAAGAATTCTGAGGTATGTCAAAGGTACAAAAAGATTTGGCATTTTGTATACTTTTTCAGAAAATTCAGATTTAGTTGGCTACACCGATAGCGATTGGGCTAGAAGTGTAGATGATTGGAAAAGCACATCCGGTTATCTCTTTCACATGGGTTCAGGAGCAATTTCATGGGCTTCTAAGAAACAACCCATTGTGGCGTTGTCTACAGCAGAGGCAGAATACGTGGCAGCTACAACAGTAGCGTGTCAAGCGGTTTGGATGAGAAGGATGCTAAGGAGCCTATGCCAAGAGCAGGCAAAAGCAACTATTATTTTTTGTGACAATATCTCAGCTATTGCGTTGTCCAAGAATTCTGTGTTTCACAAGCGAATGAAACACATTGATACAAGGTTTCACTACATCAGAGAATTGGTGAACAACGGAGAAATTGTTTTACAACATTGCAGCACTCAAGAGCAGGTTGCAGACATTCTAACCAAACCATTGGGGCAGAAAAATTTTGAGTTTTTGAGGAAATGTCTGGGTATGATTAATAACCCAGCAGTTGAAATTAAGGGGGAGTGTTGAAATATAATTTCAACTGTAGATTATTTTACACTTTGCGATGCGATCTCATCGCATATCGCAAATCGCATGCATGCACCTACCTCCGTTTGATTCACTTGATTTCTGCCGATTGCGATGTTGCGATGCGATCCGATCGCATATCGCAGATCACACCCAAATGTTATTGCTTCACTCTTCTCTTCCGCCGAATGCGATTTCGCGATGCGATCAAATCGCAAATCGCATATTTAAATGGTCAACATGAAATTTATGTGAAGTAAAAGTTTCACTTACCGCCAGTTTTGTCAGTAAAACAGTAAATGTCAGTGAAACAATAAATGTAATTTACTGTGGGTTGGTAAATGTTGGTAGGATTTTAATTTTATTAGTTTTTTTTTTAATTCTCGGGTGTAGTTTTAGTTTTATGACACAAGTAAAACATATGTAAGGTTAAGTTGTTGATTATTGTATGTAATGAGTGTGAAAAATATGCACAGCAGTGCAATGTAAAAAAAAAAGGAGCACGCAGCAGCGTATGTAATTTTCTGTAGTTGAAGTATGTTTTTACAGCAGTGAATGTAAAAGAGATTCTTACACACAACAGTGTAAAATCTCAGGAGGAGACAGAGTAATTTTTTTTTTTTGTTGAAATGTTCTTGGTGAATCCCTCTGAGAGAGAGGAAGAAATTTGTAACTGAAGTTGTCTTTGATTAATGAATACAAGTTTTATTTTGTATGAGGAAAAACTCTGTCTGCTCAGAATTTTTATTTTTTTTAAAAGCTTCCCTGTGCTAAGATCCTGTGGAGAAAAACAGAGCATTGTCTCTGTGTTCAGATATTTTGTTTTTGGAATTTTACCATTAAAATTCCCAACATATAATCATATTAAACTCTTTGATCTCGTTCTAAAATACTTGTAACCATCGAAAACTACAACTCCGTTACATAATCCATTAGTGGCTATATAATTTATGATTATGTAGAATTTTTATTGAAATATTTTTTAAATCGTTTTACAAAAGAAGAAATGAAAATATGTGGAGAATGGACCATTTACCCTGAATATTCTTTGATATTCAATCAGACAAATGAAGACCTTATATCAAAAGGATGAAATTCGAGTGTAAGATGGATGGTATCCATGAATTTTTGGAGAAAATGATGAGCAAAATAATGACAAAAAGAGTTTATTTCAAAGACCCATAGTTAGCTATAAAGGATTCAACAACATTGTTGTGTCAATTTAGGTTCTATTAGAATGAAGAAGGATTCTCGTCGATCCACTCTATATTTTATCATTAGATGTAAGTTTTGTTTATGGAAATAAACATTGATTTTTCCCCACTTTGTTGTAGGGTTTATTTTTTTTACAGTTACTTATATATTTTATTTATAATGTGGCTTTATGTAATTTTGATTTGATTTGATTTTATGGATTTTACTAACCTAGGGAGAAAAATGACATCTTGCCTAGGCTTTTTTAGTGGGTTGTGTGAATGCTATGCCAAGAATGTTACAAAAGTGTGGTACAAAATACCACAAGCCAATGGAGAGTGAGACTTTTGAAACCAAAAAATGTTATATCTTTATCATATGAACATTGATTTTGTAGTTATAGATTTCATCTATACTTTAACTTGATTTTTCTGTGGTTGCTTATTTTTGTTAACTCAAAATAAGAAATGAAAACTTGCTTAGGCTTCTTTTGATTTAGAATACGAATGATGATTATAGGAATGTTGCTAGAGAATGTTACAACCTTTTCTGTAACAGCCTACTTCGTGCTATAGAAATACTACTCCCTGATGTAAAATGACACTTTGGAAGCTTCGAATGGGGATACATTTTTCATAGGAACACAATTGTCATGTATTTATTTTTAGATTTCTAATATCTATTCATATTTGCAATGTATTATTCAATAAATAGGCTTTGTAGGGATTATTTACACAATATAGTTAATATGGAATGATTTGTTAGAACTTATAGCAAGGATTTTAACAAGTAACCCCTACAAATTCAATCATCCAAATATTTGGGGGTGAACACGAAGTTGAAAAGGTCTAGCATTCCATCCAATGATAGATGGGTGTTTGAGGGAAAAGTCCCTAGGGCTAGGGTTGGAATCCCCAATAGAGTTTAACATAGAATTCAATAAAGAGACTCAAACAAGAATGCATACAACTTAAATTGACAAAGTCGGTTTGATGTACATATTTGTAGGTCCTATGGTTGATGACATTCCTACAGGGTACAAAACCTAACTTCTCTTACTGAAATTGTAGATTTGCAACATGAACAAGAAACAAGACATGGATCACAACATTCAAAGTATATATGCATATAAATAAGTTAACCCATAAAGGTATCCATTATGCGTTAACTTTCATAAGAAATTAACAATGTAAATATGGATGAAATGTGAGTCTATTTATTAAAATAACACCAACAAAGAAGTAATCATGATACAACTTGATTCAAACTGTTGACACCATCAGGACCTTCCTCAAGATCCTTCCTACTCATGCCAACACAAATCTCCTCTCCAATAGTAGCAATGATATTCAAGATAAGGGAGATCAACATCAATGCAAGGAAACTAAGGTTATGTGGAGATAGGGAAATTCAAAGAGCATAGGGTAACATAGACCTAATCTAAGGGAAATTTGGTAAAGTAAGGATGACATTCATTAGGATGTATATGAGGCCAACTACACGGTGTATTTATACTACCGAAAACCAGTTGAGTTTCCTATGCCACAACCTCCTGTAGCTGGGTTTCTAGTCTAACCCATAAACCTCGCTCTAAACATAACTGAATTATATATTTTTTCAAATTTTAAAAAGTTCTATGCCGAAATCTTTCAATGGAACTGTGTACATATGTGTTTTTATTATGAATAGAGAGCATATACATTTTTATTTTTATTTTTAAGATAAGGATAGGTATGCAAGGAAAAATGTATCTGCCCAAACCAATAATGAACATTTGATGAAAAAGAGGAAACATATGCTATAACAATGGGTAGACAAAAGTAGTTAATATGACCGTGGTGCATCTTTTGAGGGGTTACAATAAGAAGCATATAAAGAATTGGGATGAAGATCTGGTATATATATATATATATATATATATATATATATATATATATATATATATATATATATATATAATATTCTCATAATAGAGGATATTATTGGTGATTCCATAAGAGTGGAAAATTTCATTGAGAATATCAGGAAAATCCATATGTAGGTATAAGAGACACTGTAGATGTCATAGGAAAAATAAAATGCAAGTCATGATCAACATAGAAAAGAGATGTCGTTTAAGTTGGGAGACAAAGTATGGTCACAATTGAACATGGAGATGTTATAGGGTCTTATGAAGAAAATTAAGGCTCTATGATATGGTCCCTTTGAGATGCCAGAGAAGGTGGGAGATAATGCCTATACAATTAGTCTACCCCCATCCATGCATATTTACTCAATGGTGAATGTAGAACATTTGAAGCTCTATGAGCCTTCCATGTTAGACTAGGAAGAGGAACAAGTGCTACCTTTTGTAGAGGATTTGGCACTAGATGCTCAGGAAGAGTTAACAAAAGATATAATTTTACAAAAGATGTCCAAAAATGCAAGACATGAGCAGCATGATCTTTGGTAGATTGGGTTTAAAGGATAGCTTCCAAATAAGGCGAAATGGTAGCTAAAAAGAAGTTGGAGGAAAAATTACCTCCCATCATTGACCAGAATCTTTTGGGCGCCAAAAGCCTCCCAAAATGTGTAGGTGTGATAAATATGGGATCATTATATTATTTTTCATCCATCTTGATGTTTTCAGAGTGGAAACAGCAGAGGAATCAACTCACAAGACCATATTGACCGATAGGAATCAATGTGGCTAATTAGGGTTTAAAGCCTTATAGAAGTATATTAGGGCATCAAATCATTTTTTTGGGTGGTTAAACTTTTTTCTCTTAATTTCCTCACCTTCAAGTGCTATTCTACACATAGGTACTTTTCGAGTGATAGAAGAATCCCCTTAGCCAGAGTTCGTATACAAAACTTATGTCAATTAGATGTTGATCTTCCTGTTTTGACCACCATAATTCGAGAGGATTCCATGTGATGCCCCATTATTCATGGAAGAGTGGCTACCCATGTGGTTATAATGAAGAAGACTCTAGAAGAGTCCATATTGTAACTCTAGTTAGGATTTGAAGGAGTCAACCTTAACCAATACTAGGCTATTGGGTTATGTTATTTTGAGTATGTTGGAAGTTGTTGTCATTGATGTCAAGTTTTGGAGGGAGCTTGTTGAGCTTTCATGGATGATGTTTATGGTGTTCTTGATGTCTTGGTTGTTTCTATTAACATTGTTCTAAGCTTATGATTACTTGGTTTTTTTATGAGTAGCCTACCTTTGAAGGAATTTTGTCTCCAGGTATGTTGTTCAAAAGCACATGAAAAGTGCTTGGTTGGATATCCTTCTCAGAGATATTTTTACTGGTATATGACACTTAGAATATGTTATAATTCCTTGTTCCCTAGGTCTATTCTATGTTTTAGCTAGAAAACATAAACACATTAAAATTTCCTAACTTTAAAACAACTTGCACAACGGAAATTACATTAGAAATTAGCTCAATGTAAAATACACAATATTTTTTCCCAAACCCGATTCCTTATCAGTCCATTAATAAGAAATTCCATAGGGCTCCCTTACCGGGGATTGTAGCCCTTTACAATATTTGTACAAGTTACTTGGGTTGACATTGTGTCCTTTTAACTGTCATCTACCCTTAACCAATGGTTATCCTTTGCCACTAAAATGTGTGGCCACTCTTCACAATTCTAGCTACCCACCTAGAAACCCTTGTCCTCCTTTAGACAACTCACTTTTCTTTCCTTAGCCAGCATGTTTCCCATTGCAACCAAGCTCTTTTATTTGTGTTAGCCCTTGAAATCTCGTTCTAGGCTTTTCCATCTTCTTGTAGCCTTGTTCAAACCCTTAACACATTACCTTGGGCCTAAGACCTTACTTATCTAGCACGTGGACTGGTCCTTTAGTCCAAAAATAACCTGGACAAGCCTGCGACGAAGTCCTTCATCCCTTCCCCTACCTATTTTTATCCTACACTCTATTTACTTTGATCTAGGCCCTCTCTTTTGTCATGCAATCTACTTCAATAGGTCCCCGTTTAGCCTTGCAAGCTATTGCTTAGTCCTGCAGTCAGATTGCTCTTATCTAAAAGCTCCTCTTTCTCCAACCTATAACCCTTACTAGGCTTTGTTCATGCTTCAATCCTCTTCTTGTCCCTACATTCTACCCTAATAGCCTTGTGACCAATCTGCTTTTATCTATTTCAATCTTAGTGTGCCTTATCTAGGCCTTGTCCCTCCTTGCACATCAATATACAACGTTTTGGCTGCCCTAATTCACTTTTGGCTAGTCCGTGATAGACCCTAAACGGACCCTTGTTCAAGCAAGGATAGCTCAACCTTCTCTCACTAGTTGTGTCTTCCTTCAACAACCCTACTTGACCTCCTTCCAACCACAAAAAACTTTATTTTATAGAGTTCCCTTGCTTCCTTTCTTTTTCCTCCCTCGGCTCCCTTTGCAACCTACAACTAAGTCACATCTAGCCTCTTCCACACAAGAAGAATACTTCATATCATTGTATTTATACATTTCCAAGGGGTGTGTCTCTTAGCCTTGCTGGCTAATCTGAGCTCACTTAACACCTTAAGATGACTTATAGTTAAATTAAAAATATTAAATGTTTCTCCTTTGGTGCAAAACCCTAACAAACAAACCAAGAATCCCCATGGGCTTTTCCAACCATAAATGCCATCTGATCTACCAAATTTTAACACTCCCTCTTATTAAGGAAGATATTTTCACCACCACCTAGAAGTGGCACTATCTTTGAACCTAATATACAACCACATCCTTTTGGAAGACGAAGATATTCAAAGACTCCATGCTTCTAGAAGCTTCCCGATTCAAAGCATCTTGCATAGCCATCCAAACCATGAATTTCCTTGTTCCTAGAAATCTCTAGCTCCATGAATTTTCCTTGCATGACCATGACTTCCTTGCATGCACCATGCCATTTCTTGCATGATCATGACTTTCCTTTCATGCTCCATGACTTGATTGCATGTACCATGACTTTACTTCTGTGCACCATGAGTTCCTTGCATGATCTACGACTTTCCTTGCACACACCATGAACTTCCTTGCATGGCCTAGAAAATTCCACTTTGTTGCAAGAACTTGATGGTTAGAATTCCACTGGGCGTCTCAATCTCCCTCTAAGCCTGCAATATCTCTTTGAAGCTAGATTCCCTTTGAGTCTACACAACCTTCCCTTGGCTCACTTTGCTTTCCCTGCCAGAAAATAACCTCATAAAACTGTATGCACATGTTACAATAAACTTGTTTTCTTTCAATGTTAGTCACAAGTTGTGGTTAAACACATAGCCTATCCCACTCTAGACCATTGGAAGTCTATTATACAAGTGACCTCATCCTCCTGGGTTATACACCTTATATGCAAATAACTGCACTGCTAGATGTGAAATTTTGCAACTCAACAAGGATAATATCTCATTAAACTCATTAAAATGGAATTCATATGAAGTTACCTTCTCCATGCTAAAGCACTCCCTATGAAGGCACTTGAGTTGTTGTAACATACTTTAAAAATTCAACATATCAACATAATGTTGTGCACAAATTTCTCTTCTAATGCACCAAAACTCCCATTCTTTCACCCCAAGCTGCAATAATCCATAACCCCTTGTCTAAAAATTCTACTCAATTTCTTACAACGCATACCTATCCAACTCTCTTGGAAACAATGTTGCTTCCTCTAACAGTGCCATAACACTCTCCTAGAGGTACCACCTGTTCATAAATATGACCCATTGTTCTACAATGTAGCTTTAATTCCATGTTATAATTCTATGCACCTTAGGTCTGGTCTATGCTTTAGCTAGAAAACATAAACAAACTAAAAATGCCTAGCTTTAAAATAACTTGCACAATAAAAATTGCACTAGAAACGACATAAATTTATGATACACAATATTTATGCCCAAAATTGTTTCTTATCAGTCCACTAATAAGAAAATATAAAGGGCTTGTGTACTAGGGATAGTGTCCCTTTACAATCCCTGTACCATGCCAAAATATACAAATACTTGTACAAGTTACCTGGGTTGAAGATGCATCCTTTTAGTTCTCATTTGCACTTAACTAGTGGTTTTCCTTTTCCAACAAAACTTACAATCAATCTTCATATGTGTAGCTACCCACCTGGCAACCCTTCTCCTTTAAAAATCTCACCTTTTCTTTCCTTGGCTAGTTTGTTGTCCCTTGCAACCAACATATTTTCTTTGTTGTAGATCGTGAACTCATGTTTCAGCCTTTTCAAGCTTCTTCTAGCACTATTCAAGCCCTCAACCTATTCCCTTAGGCCCGCAACCTTCCTTATCTTTCCCAAAGACTACTCCTTTAGCCCATGGCTAGATTAAACGAGCCTATGAACAAGTCCTTTCGCCCTTTTCCTACCTCTTTTTCTCCTGAAGCCTATTTTTTGTAATCTGTGAGCTATCTTTTGTCCTACAATGTACTTTAATAGGTACTCATTTATCCCTACAAGTTTTTTCTTGGGCATGCAGCCAGATTCTTCTTGGTTGTGGCCTACTCTTTCTTCAGTTTGTACCCCTTACTAGGCTTTGTTCAGGCCTCTGTCCTCTTGATGTCCATATAGTCTTCCCTAACAATCCTATGACGATCATGCTTTTAGCTATTTCAACCTCAACCTACCTTATTTAGGCCTTGACACTCTTTTCACAACAATCTACATGGATACAACTGCCCTAATTCACCCATAGCTAGTATTAGATAGGTTGTAAATTGTTGGGCCATTAATATGTCATTATTATTATCACTTTTTAACACCTATTTCATCCATTTCTACTCTTCTTTATCATGTCATTTATCATGATTTATCATATAATCCCATTTTATAATTATTTATGCTCTTATGGATAAATATTATTTCTTCTCCTTTATTTTTAATAAATGGATTATTATGCATGTTTTCACCAATGATGGTTTATTAATAAATTGGTTGTAACATCACTCACCATTTTAGCCTCCAAGATATTTTCCAAATTGTAGATTTGATCTCCAGCTCATCGTTAAAGGTGCCAACTCAAAAATTCGCTGGAATAAGAAGTGACAATTTTTCATTGGACGTTTTGGGCAAATGGAGAAGAATATGGAAAATCGTAAACATGGGTTTTGTCCAGAATGGACCAAATTATTTTTTTTATGAGTCGTTTTCCCAAATTCAGCCCATATTAAGAGAAACGGAAGGTTCTCTGAAGACATTTTATCAGATTCACTGTTGTGGCCGTTTTCCAAATCATCTTAGTTGCAATATCGAATTCGACCTATTCCTGTTGAATGTTGATGGAAATATATTTCAGATATTATCTTGTTGATCAATTTGTTGTGAACAATCCAATTTTGTAATGGGAATCACATTGTAATCATCTCTATTGTAACTGCTCTCTGCTCTCTGTGTATTTAAATGAAAACAGAGATCAAAGAGAGAAGAATGGGAATTATGGGGAATTAGATGGATTATTAGATTATAGATAGATAGGATAGGATAGGAGAAGAGGGGGACAAAATGATTATTATTCCGAATTGTAATTTTATTTGCATACTCTTGCTGCTGAGAAGACAAAACTTACTGTAAAGCTGCCCGATTTGATGATTAATATATAAGTAAAGTTGTTGTTCCTTCACATCTCCTGAAGTAATCTGGCGGTATTCACTGGTGGATAAGGGCCCGGCTCCTGGTGGATCTACTTGCTGTTCCTGTACCATACAATGTGGTTTGCCTAATTTCTGATTTCTGCAAGTATGTTGTTGTGTTGTTCATTCTAATTACAGAGCTTTGCTGTTCATTTTAGTAACTTAGTTTTGTTGTTCATTGTAGTCACATAAGCTTTGTTATTCATTTCTATTATGTAACTTTGCTGCTCATTAACTTTCTGCAATCATTTAGGTTTTCCTTTTAGCATTCTTACAGTTAGCATAATTATCTCATTTCAATCCGTTGCAGTAACATTATTGATTTAATTCATTGCCATTTCCAACTGGTTATTTAGTGTGGTGTGTGTGAGATCAACAACTGTAAAGAACATTGGCTATTATTGTCAAAGCTCTCAGATTGAGGATCATATTTATGCTTGATTTAGTTTACATCAGTTAAAGAAGGAATGATTTATTGCTACTGTATCCTTGACTGATAATTGCTGTTACTTTGTCGAATAAATAATTTAGTTTCAGAGCATTGAGTTTCCTTTAATTGCAAGTGAGTTTTATTTAAAGCATCCATTTACTCTTGTATTTGAAAGCATTGTACTGCAATTTAGAAATATTACTCTTGAGTAAATAGCCACCACAAACTGTGTACACTCTTGAAATAAAAAATCTTTCCCTGGTTGATAATTAATGAGAGGTAATTAGGAGTTTTAAAAGACACCTTTTTGCACCCAACATAAAACAACCCCGTTCAACCAAACATACATGAGCCTTCTCTCACTGACTGTGTCTTCCTTCAACAACCCTAGTCAACCTCCTTCTAACCACGAAAAACATGTCTATCCATAATTCCCTTGCTACCTTTCTCTCTCCTATGAATCCCTTTATTTACTGTAGGTAAGTCACATCTAACATCTTCCACACAAGAAGAATGCCCATTCATCTCCTTGTATTTGCACTTTTCTAATGGGTGTGAAACCCCAAGGGGTGTTTCTCTTGGTCTTTCTAGATGACATGAGCTAAAGAGGTACTTTAAGACGACTTATAATTAAATTTAAAATATTAAATGCTTTTCCTTGGGTGAAAACTCGAACAAACAAACTAGAAATCCCATAGTGATTTTCCAACCAGATATATCTTCCAAGATACTAAATTTTAATAGTCTAACTCACTAATAATGAAGAAAAAATTATGTTTGTACTGTTAGAGTCCAGTCATGGTTCCAATGGGCCATGGTTTTGAATAGTCAATAGATATCTAGCCATCTAGGGGTCAAGCTAGGCGAATGTTGTATGATAGGATGGATTGATCCACTCTTATTGCTTATTTGGGCATCCAAGGTGTCGAAGGTTTAATAGGTAACACACAACGAATGATGTTATATACCATATCTCCTACTGCTAAACTGGAGGTGAATCCCAAATACATGGCAACATAGATTACACCATGTGGCAGTGGCAGGTGGTAGATGATGATGTGGCACCATGTTTTCATGACACATGGGAGGCGGATTTAGCCTTTTCGGGTGGCCAAGTGGCCCTTTTTCAAGTGATGTGTTGATCCAAGGGATCAATTAAGTGCTCAAAATTCAAAGTGTGTGACAAAGCTCGAAACGTGAATGACTGGATACATCTCGGCGATCTGAATCCAACTCAGTTCGTTTCACTCAAAACCAATATTATATGCTCCCAATATCGTGTTCTAATCAAATTTCTAAACAGGTAAATTTTGGCAAAAAGGATAGGTGATTGGAAAATTTGGGCCAGTGGCAGGATGCCACATGGCCTCACTAGATTGCTAAAAAAAATCAAATTTATAATGTTCAATTTTTCTTTTAATTTCTCCTATGGCTCAATTTTTTTATTATATTGTTGTTGGCTCGGTGAAGGGAGCCAATTGTGAAGGGCCATGTGGGGAAACTGAGTGTTTCCACGTGGCCTTGGATGTTGGTTGAAAAATTTGTTTGGAGGTTGAGAAACCACAGGGGGTTTGATCATGTGCTCAGTATTTAGCTCAAAATTCAAAGTTCTTATATTGGCTCGAAACCTATATGAATGCGTCCATCTCGTCAATACTATCACAACACAATTCATTTCACTGCAAAACTGATTCCAGATGAAGGAGAAAAGGCCCACTGTTCGTTTTTATAAGCAGCTACAAAAATTGCAAAACAGGACAAAATGATGACATCGCAGTACAGTCAACATGATGAGAATCTTCTTCAATTTTTGCCCAATGAGGTTGTGACAAGTGTTACTTAAGGATTCGCTAGTCTGGTTGTGTGAAGGTGAAATTGCCAAATGTCCTCCAAGGTGGAATTATGGTTTATGATGAATATTATGTGGAAATTATTTTTTTATATATATATGTATTATATATTATATTTCTTTTATATGATATTATTATCATATATATATATATATATATATATATATATATATATTATATTAAATATTAAATATCACATATTCCAAACCATAGCCAAATTCGCATATATTATAAGGGAACATTTTAATGTTTTAAGATATGGTCAAAATTCCATATATATATCCAAAGTCCACGAATATATATTAATGAAGCAACGTCTTGAATGGCAAAATATATTATGGGATGGGCGGAGGTCGGGTTGAACCCATGACCTCCTCCTCCCAACTCTAATTCCATACCAACGGACCAAGCATAATTCATGTTAAAAGGTGCCCACGACACTCTGTTTAATGCGACCATGAATGCTGATGGTGAGAGAGGAGGGAGCCAACCCTGCGGGCCAGCCCCCTCTCCATACGACCGAGTTTTTAAAACCATGGGCCAGTGTCATGCCTAAGTGCGATTAGCGCCATAATCAAGATTAGTGTTAATTAATCCATAATTAAAGTTAGCGGTAGTTTCAGAGAAGCGTCAAATTCGGCCGGACTGCCAGTTTTTGGGGTGCTAACTGGAGTCTTCTCCAGATTTAGCGGGGTTTCCTAGGGAAAAATTGAATGAAGCATATCTTGTGCAATTTTCAACCAATTTTGGAAAATGAATAATCATTCCTAGATGGTTTCGACATTTTGAACTCATTGGTATAGGTTGCAGAGGCGATAGAAGACTTCTACAGGTAATGTTTCCATAGGGAAGTTCAGGGAAGCCTAGGGCCACTAGGGAAGGAGGTCATGCCCAGATGAGCCAGAGTCAGGTTTCAGAGATTTAATAGTCATTTTTGTCTAATTTATACATTCTGAATTAATTGGTGCAGGTATCACGAGCCATAGAGATTTTTAAATAACATTTTTTCCACATTGAGCTAATATATAGGCCCAAGCCATGGAAGCTAGACCAAGGACATGTAGCCCAGGAGGGGTGAACTCCTTCATCAAAACATTGTGTTAATGTGTCTATTTGATGGTTTGCTGCACTGTACATGTTTGTTGTTCACTATTTGTTTTTGAAGCTATTTTTCTCATGAATGTCTTTTAAAATTTAATGAAATTTACCTAATTGTATGCACAAACAACCAATGAAACCTCAACACAAGGAGCAATAAGCATGCACATATATATAAATATGTAATTGTTATTAGCACAAAAAAACTAATCATACAAAAATATATCAAGTTGGTATCAGATCAAACATTGATTGCTTGATTGCTTGAGTTTGTACATTTTAGGGTTTTAATGGCTGCAAAATTGTGATGCTTACAAGGTTAAAGTTGCAGAAATGAGAAGGGAAGCTATTGGTTGCAACTCTTGAGGTAATTCCCTAAAGAATGAGAGCCACAAGGCCACAATGTCCACCACCCAAAGTTCCAATTCTAGCTGCACTTGAAACTCCTCAAGTTTTGCCTTCAATTTAGATTGAAGAGGTACAAGCAATACCAATTTCTGAGCTTGAATCCATAGCCATTATTTTTGGAGAAAGAGAGCGTGAAGGTCCATCTTCAGAAGAGGAAGAAATCAAGAAAGCTTTCTACAATTTGACTGAGATGGTTAAATTCCTTTATGAAGAGAGGAACACTAGAATGGTTGGAGAGAGTTCTAAACCTCCACATGGAGAAGGAAGCTCAGAGGACAAAAAATATGAGAAGAAGGATTCTAAGGGGAATGGTGGAAAGCCACCTCCATCTCCACCATCCTCATCATCTCCATCATCTCACACAGCATCATCTTCGACTACCACCACTGAAACTGCCTATACTCATTCCAAAACCCCAAAAGGAAAAACTCCATTATTGAAATTGGACATAAAATTCGAACTTCCCATTTACAATGGAGGGGTGAATGCAGAAAAGTTGGAGAATTGGATTCGACAGTTGGAGGTATACTGTAGAATTCAAAACCTTCAAAAAGACGACATAAAGGCCCATTTGGCTTCATTAAGGCTAGAAGGAGCTACACTAGTTTGGTGGGAAGGAAAGACTCAAGAGGAAATGAGAATCCATGGTAAGATATCCATCACTTGGGTTAAATTTGTTTCTGCAATTAAAAAGCAGTTTTATCCTTTAGCTTGTATGCAAAATTTCATTATGAGTTGGCAGAATTTTAGGTAGCTTAAAGTCCAAATAGTTCAAGATTATACACAAAACTTTAGAAAAAGGGCTTTGTTATTAGGAGTGAATTTGAATTCCCAAGATACACTACTAAAATATATTGGGGGTTTACATTCCTATCTTAAACACACTATTGTTATGTTCAATCCATATAATTTGGATGAAGTATGTGTGCAAGCCACGCATCTTGAATCTAGAGGAAACAACACATATGAAGAGAGTAGTAATAAAAAGCCACCTAAGGGTAAGGAGAAAGAGAAAGGAGGAAAAATGAAGGGGAAGAAAAATTCAAGTGTGAAGAAAGAAGGGGAGAAAGTTATCTATAAACACTGTTCAAAAGTGGGACATAATGATGATCATTGCTGGAAACTCCATCTAGAAATGAGACCAAATAAGTTCAACAATAAAGGGAAACAAAAAACCATTGCTATCACTCAAGAAGATTTAGTTTTTGAATTACGTGATGAAAACAAAATCACTATCATGGGAATCAAAGGAAAACAAGATATTGCAAGCACCAGTTCAAAAAACTGTAACACTACTACTACTCCAGAGGAAAAGTGATGAATTGAGTTATTTCATGTTTGGGTCATATCTAAACATACAAAGATTGACACAGTCTTCGATAGTGGGTCACAAGCGAATCTAATCTCTGAAGACTTAGTCAGCAGATTGAATCTTGAAACTGCACCTCACCATAAACCATTCCCTTTGGGATGAATAACAAGAGAGACTATTTTACAGGTTATAAGAAAATGTTTGTTTAAGTTTGCAATCACTACAATTTTTTTTATGAAGTAGAGTTAGATGTGGTACCATTTGATATTTCAGGTGTGGTGATGGGTAGTCCAAATTTGTATGACCGGAAAGCAGTCTTTTACCACCATGAAAAAAAGTATCACTTGTTCAAGGATGATGTGGAGTATATAGTGAGAGCCCATCACAAAAAGTTAAACATATCAGTTGTTAATGCAGGGCAGGAAAAAAGACTACTGAATTCAAGTAAAAGTTTACTAATTCTAATGTTCAAGCCAAATGATGATATTGTTTATGAAAATTTTGTTGCATGTAATGCAAGTTTCAATTATGATTTGGTTGGTTTAGGTCATCAGAGTGATGAAGTATTTGAGGTTGTGACAAATCATCCTTCAAGGAGAAAGAAACTTCACATGAAATATCTTTGCAGCAAGAGGTTTTTCTTTTTGATGTTAGCATGCAAGGGTTGACAAAATTGCAAAGTGAAGAGACATCAATGCAATGCAAAAGTTTGTTGAACAATGCGTTGATTCAATCATCCCTTATGCCATGTTGTGTACCGATGGTTATGGTGCCAAAGAGGAATGGTAAGTATTTCGAGAAAGAGGATGAAAGGAGTAGTTTTCACCAAAGCAAAGTTGTAAAAAGAGGTTAGTGCAAGAATATACATAACACCAAACAAGAATGGTTTGTATGGCTTTTAGTGTTGTTTGTTCTTTGTAGCACTTCTATTACATACATGTATTTGAATTATGGAAGAAAAAGAGTCATTTCTTGAAGAAATTGTCTAGTTGGGTGACATAAACATGTTTAGAAAGTTTTCTTATGCACATGTCATCTATGAAGGAAAATTGTTTGATTTTCTAAAGATATCAAAATACAAGTTGGGTTTCACTTCTTTGATGCATTTGGGCTATGATATTGGAGGAGGTGAGTTGAAGGCAAGCCTCTCCAAGTTGGATGCCATTGTTGATTGGTCAACGCTTAAGATCATCATTTTGATAAGAGGTTTGTTGAGAGCAACCCAATGTTGGAGGAGAGTTGTTGTTGACATTTCTTTTTTTGAAGCTCCTTGGTATGCATTGTAATGTGTGTGCAAAGTATTCGAGTGGGGAGGAAAACAACAAGAGGCATGTGTTACTTCAAACCAAAAGATCGGTTCAATTATTTTTTATGCTCTTTCAAACTTGAAAGGTTCATTTGAGTTTCAGGTTTGTGCAAACAACTTCACCATCTTATTTCATTCAAAAGATTTCCATGGTGTAAAGATTAAGTTGCAGTGATCCATGCATTTTCATTGGATGGATACTTGTCAAAAATTTCACTTGGTTAAAAGGTACAAAAGAGGTGTAAGAAGCAAGTTCATTGTTATGCATTTTAGGCCTATTGGTTATGTAACTGTTGTATTCAGGCGTCATTATGTTTTACATGAAATTTATGTTCGGAAAATTCCATACTTTCAAGATGTACAATCAGGCTTGAGTCATGTAAACCAAGTAATGAAATTTGTCATCCATTTGCATTATAATTTATTGTGTTGTCTTGGTAAGAAGGATGTTTCTTATGATGGCAACATGGAAAAAACCATGAGTTTCTATGAATGACTGAAAATGGTGCAACAAATAGTGCAAAATGAACTTGAAAAGGGCAAAGACAAGTACATGTCTTATGTCAATCATAGGTTTCAAGTCGATGGTGCAAGTTGGTGCTAGGTTTGTAAAAGGAGGCTTCAATTTTTTGAAAAAGGGGAGAATGTTCAGATTTCACATCCTGAATGCATTGCTATAGAATTTTTGAATCAGTTTCAACAAGACGCCATCTGTGACAGAAGAATGGGGTCCTCAAGGCAAGTGAAGTGAGGATCTCAAGGAAACAAATTCGTTGAAAGCCAATTAGATCGAGCTTGAAAAGGTGAGGGGTTTGTACCCTCAGTTACTTGTCAGACAATATTATCTTTTTGGGTCCAAAAGGCTTATAGTGGGGAGGAATGATCAGGTGCTCAGTATTTAGATCAAAATTCATAGTTTTCAGATTGGCTCAAAACCTATACGAATGCATCCATCTTGTCAACATGATCACAACGCAATTAGTTTGACTGAAAATCGAGTTCGGATGAAGGAGAAAAGGCTTCTTGTTTGTTTTTCTAAACAACTAAAAAAAATTGCAAAACATGAGAGATTGATGACATTGCAGTATAGTCAGCATGATGGGAATCTTCTTCAGTTTTTGCCCAATGAGGTTGTGACAAGTGTCACTTAAGGATTTTCTAGTTTCGTTGTGTGAAGGTGAAATTGGCCAATGTTCTCTAAGGTGGAATTATGGTTCATGGTGAATATTATGTGGAAATTGTATATATATATATATATATATATTAAATATTACATATCACATATTCCAAACCATAGCCAAATCTACATATGTTACAAGGGCGCATTTAAATGTTTTAAGATATGGACAAAAGTCTGTATATATCCAAAGTCCATGAAATATATTAATGATGCAATGTTTTGAATGGCAAAATATATTATGGGATGGGCGAAGGGTGAGTTGAACCCGTGACCTCCTCCTCCCAACTCCGATGCCATATCAACGGACCAAGCATAAGTCGTGTTAAAAGGTTCCCATGACACCATGTTTAATGCGACCATTAATGCCGACAGTGGGAGAGGAGGGAGGCAGCGTTGTGGCCAACCCCCTCTCCATACGACCGAGTTTTTAAAATGAAGGGCCAGTGCCACGACTAAGCGCAATTAGCACCATAATCAAGCTTAGCGTTAATTAATCCGTAATTAAAGTTAGTAGTGGTTTCAAAGGAGTGTCAAATTTGGTGGGACTGCTAGTTTTGGTGGTACTAACTGGAGTCTTCTCCAGATTTAGCGGGGTTTCCTAGGGAAAAATTGAACGACGCATATCTTGAACAATTTTCAACCAATTTTGGAAAATGAATAGTCATTCCTAGATGATTTTGACATTCTAAACTCATTGGTATAGGTTGTAGAGGCAATAGAAGACCTCTACAGGTGATGTTGTCATAGGGAAGTTCAAGGAAGCATAGGGCCACCAGGGAAGCAGATCATGCCCAGATGAGCCACAGTAATTTTTCAGAGCTCTAATAGTCATTTTTGGCTAATTTGGACATTTTTAACACATTAGTGCAGGTATTAGGAGCCATAGAGCTCTGTAAACAACATTTTTTCCACATTGAGCTAATATAGAGGCCCAAGCCATGGAAGCTGGACCAAGGAGATGTAACCTAGGAGGGGTGAAATACTTCATCAATACACTGTGCTAATGTGTCTCTTTAATAGTTTGCTGCATTGTACATATTTCTTGTTCAGTATTTGTTTCTTAAGCTATTTTTCTCATGAATCTCTTTTAAAACTTAAGGAAATTTACTTGATTGTATCCACAAACAGCTAATGAAACCTCACCATAAGGAGCAATAAGCATGCACATATATATAAATCTGTAATTGTTATTAGCACACCAAAACTAATCATACAAAAATAGATCAGGGTCGAACCCACAACCTAGCAACACACAACAGCATGCCTGCACCAATTCACCACATTATGTTTCATAATAGCTATGGTGTAGGGGCACTATATAAAGTTTACAAAGCACATAGTTGGGGGAGGGGTCTGGGCTAAGCCCTAGCCCTAGGCCACCCTAGCACCCACAGGAGCATAGGCGGAGGGGCCAAGGGGCTAGGATTTAGCTCGGCCGATGACCACAACCCGCAACAACAAATTGTCAAAGCCTAGTGCAAATAACCATTGTGGAAAGGTAAAGGGTCCAACCCTAGGGGGCTAGCCTCGGGGTCACATGGTACCCCATAACACTGAGAGCGCGACAGTGCAGAGGGTGCTTGTTGCCGACCTGGAACTTTTGTGGAACCAGATGTTGATCATGCCACTACTTGCACTTAGCATTGGCTTTGTCCAATATGTCATGGACCTGTTGGCAGATGTCTTCAATGTGCTCAATGAAGCTATTTGCCTTGTTGTCTTCGGACTGGACATGAGCCAAATCTACCTGAGTCGCTGCAAATGGTATGGACACATCAATGGGACATAGTGGCTGGAATTCCATGTCCCCCTGAATAGGGCTGTGGCCAATCAATTTGTGGAGAGCCTAGTTATAGCTGTGCTGGACATAGGGGAGACTAGACTCACCCCATGTGCGTGGATGCTTTGAGTTGTACATGCGCAGAATGTGTACGATCGTCCTGTTGATGAATTCTGTCTGGCCATCAATTTGGAGATGGAAAGATGTGGACTTAGTGAGCTTGGTGTCCAACATCGACCAGAGACTAGTCCAAAATGTACTGAGGAACCTACTGTCCTGATCTCATATGATAGATTGTGGGATCCTAAAGTGTACCCACACTCGTTCAAAGAAGATTTTAGTAGTGGCTTCTTTTGTGATATTCTTCTTGCAGGTCACCATAATGGCCATCTTTGATAATCTATCGCCGACCACAAAAACATAGTCATTGCCATGCTTAGTAGAAGGAAGGCCCAACATGTAATCCATAGAGATGGATTCCCAAGGTCGACTAGGGGTAGGAAACAGAGTATAGAGGCCTTTTTTCTTGATGGTCGGTTTGGAAATGGCGCAGTTAGTGCAAGATCTAATGTAATTCTCGACATCCTATCGAAGATTCGGCCAATAGATATACTTTTGTATTACTGCCACCATTTTCTCAACCCTGAAATGCCCAATAGCCTGACTGTAGTGCCCTTCCCAAATCATCTCGGTACACTCGCTTGAAGGAACAAAAAGGTGTCCCAAGTAGCATAAGAGAGCATCCTGGAGGTGAAAATCAGGAACTTGCTAACCCTCCAAGAGCGTATGGTATGTGTGGTCGATTTCTAGGTCGCTTTTGTGGAGAAGTGGCCAATTAGAAGTCTAGTGCCCACAATAATTGAGCACAGTGGTTAACGCCATGATCGATGGTCGGTTGAGGAAGTTTGCAACATTATTGGTGCTGCCCTTCTTGTACTTGATATTCAAATGGAACTGTTGCAGGTATGTGGACCACTTTTGATGGCAATCATTCTGCAACTTCCCTTGCGTCTGTATGAACTACAGGGGGCAGTGCTCTATGTGGATGACCGTTTCCTTCCGCAAAATGTAATGCTTCCATTGTAGGTAGACCTGCACAATGGAATACATCTCTTTGTCATAAGTGGGATACTTCCGGATTATGTCTGAAAGTGTCTCACTATGATATGTCACTAGATGTGCATGTTGAGTAAGGATTGCCCCAATAGCATAGTCAGAGGCATTTGTCTCGATCTCAAATGGTTGTTGTAAGTTTCGTAATGTGAGCACTGATGCAGTGTAGATGCGATGTTTCATCTCTGCAAATGCCTTCTGTTGAGATTCAGAACAAAATAATTTTTCTTTCGCTCCTCCCTTGGTGACTTGACTCAAGGGCCAAGTGATATGAGAGAATCCCAACAAGAATCTGCTGTAGAAATTGGCAAGACCTAGAAAGCTGCAGAGCTCTGTCAGAGTGGTTGGGGCTGGCCAATCTCGAATGACTTGGATCTTGGCTGGATCCACACGCACCCCCCATTCATCAATAATGTATCCTAGATGCTGAACTTAGCTCATGCAAAAAGGGCATTTCTCCAAAATGGCACACAACTTGTGTTGCCGCAATGTTTGGAGAACGAGTCGAATGTGGTGGAGGTTCTCTTCCCAACACTGGTTAAAGATCAGGATTTCATCCAAGTATACCACTACAAATGACTTAGTGAATGGCAGCAAGATGTCATCCATTAGCATAATGAAGGTTGTAGGAGCATTCGTCAACCTGAAAGGCATAACCAACCATTCGAAAAAGCCCTCCTTGGCTTTGAAGGTAGTGTTTCACTCATGAGAGGGTTTCATTGGTACCTGGTGATATCCGGACTTCAAGTCGATCTTGTTGAAATATTTTTCCCCCTTGAGTTGGTCAAGAAGGTCATCAATCCGTGGGATCGGGTACCTATTCTACATAGTGATCTTGTTCAACACCTAATATTCATACAAAGTATCTAAGTCCCATCCTTCTTCTGTACCAACACGATCGGGCTCCCACTGGGCGATGAACTCAGCCGAATGTAACCTTGCTATAGCATCTCCTGAATCTTCCTCTTGATTTCATCGTTCTCTAGAATGGAGCGCCGATTGGTTCATTGGTAAACGATGCACCTGGGGTCAGATTGATGGAGTGCTTAACCTGTCAGTGTAGAGGAACCCCTGCAAGGGAGACGACGATGTCCTCGTACTCCTCCATGACCTTGTCCATCTATTGTTGTGCTGCGGAGGGGCCCTGTTTGGAGGTCGTGGCCACTGTCTTCTTCTTTCCCTGAGGGCATATCATCAGGAAAACAAATTTCTCAGTTTTGGAAATCAGCTTACTGCATTGTTTTACAGTAACCAGAGAGATAGTGGTAGGCAGTGCTACCTCCGGTATCTTGTACAAGTTATTTTCCAAGGTAACAATAACAACACGAGGCCTTGACTCATACAGAAAATTTCGCTTCCACATGTATGGTTGGCCTAATAATACATCACAAACATCAAGGGGAGCAACCTCACATAATACCTCGTCCGTGAAGGGCTTGATGTTGTATAGAAGGTGGCACTGTTGGCTCACGCGAAGGTCTCGTCCTTGGTGAAGCCGCCTGATGGTGTACGGTTGTGGGTGTGCTGTGGTTGGTAAGCCCAACCGCTTCATGACCTCTGCTGCAATGAGGTTCTTTTGGCTCCCACTCTTGACAATGAATTATAGCGGGGAACCCTTTACCCACATTTGGGAGTGGAAGAGACACTCCTCCTCCTCTAGATCTTCGGGTTCCTCCTTCCGGATCTTCGTGGCCACAATGTGTTGGATGTGGAGCATGATTATTTAGTGGTCTTTGTTTCAGCCGGATGTATACCCCAGAAAGATTGTACACCCCTCCACGTGGGGGGGTGCGGGGGGACTTGCCCCCCCCGGGGGTTTGGGGAGGGACCATCCCCCCCGGCTGAGGGGTCTAGGGGCTAGCGGTTACCTGGCAGGGGTTTCGGGGATAGCGCCCCCGAAGCTAAAAACAGATGTAAAATTGCCTTGCAAAAGTATAGTAATTTCTAGTCAATCTGGGCCATTCATTAGGCGGATGATCTGACAGTAGAATTTATGTTTGGCTTAGGGTTTTTTGCCCTAGAAGGCAACCTCTCTCTTTGTATGAGGGCATTGTATTGAGGCTGTGTGATAGATGTGTATTCTCTGAGCGAGAAACAGAGAGGTGAGACTGTGAGAGAAAACAGAGGATATTACAGCAGATCTGTTGTAGGTTGTGTCTCTTCATTTTGCTGGATAATAGAAAGGAAGGACTGGCTATTCAGGTGGACATAGCCCAAACTGGGTCAACCACGTATATTTGTGTCTCTATGGTTTTATGTGTTTGTGTTTTTCCGCATATTATATGTCTCGCATTTCTCTGTCATATATATAATTTTTCTAACACAATGGTGGCGTTGGGCTCCAAATCAATAATTTGCTTCCCTTTTCCATTCCCCTTGTGGGGTTCTAACTTAAAGTCAAAACATGCATCTGATTCTGAAGTTTTCAGCTTGGCCACCAGTGACTGCTTGGTCCAACACTCACTTTTGTTGTGAGTGGAGCTCTTATGGAACTCACACCACTTTCCCGTGTCCTTCTTCGGCTTCACAGTGTTGTCCTTTGCTTGTGGTTTTGGCGGTTTGTCCTAGGCCATACCGGCTTGGCTTTGTCCTTTGTTCTGTGGTTTGGGGGCACCTTTCCTTTGCATCAGATTCGCAGATCCAAAGTCTCACTTCTTCTGTTTAAACTTATGCTCGATATTGATGACATATCGGTACGTCATGCCAAGCGAGGAGATGTCCAGGAACTACATCTCATCTTGGATGTATCTGTGTAGGCAGTTGTGGTACTTGAGTACCAAATATTTCTCAGAATCCTTGGTACCCAACTTTGTGTGAAGGGTATGAAACACATTGGTAAACTCCAACACATCTTGGTCCCTTCCCTGTCGCAGTGTGGTCCACTTTATGTATTTTTCCTAGTACCTCTTGACAAGGTAGTACTGCTCCTTGATGTAGAACTGAAACGAATTCCAAGTGGGAGCGACTAAAAAACGTGAGGTCGTACTTTCATCCTTTTGCTCTCAGTAGGTTTCCCACCAGTCCTTGATGTCGGAGGCGACTTTGAGAAGAGCAAAAGTAATATTTTCCTGGAAAAAGTTTAATTACAAATTAAAAGGTGTGGAGCCTCTAAAGTGGCTGCTGGATGTGGATGTGCCACCATTGGGGAACTGTTGAAGGCCCTGGGAAAAGTTATCCATCACCACGTTCCTTTGTTTCTCAAGGGCCTCCTCGAGCAATATTTTGATAAGACGTCCTACTCCCTCGTCTTTATTTTCTTCCCCCATGGGCGGCTGTCGTGGCTTGCGAGGTTCATCTTGCAAAGGTTCAAACAGATCGAGCCTTAACTCCTTATATCCTAATCTTGTTGGGAACATGCAAAGAAAAATAGAGAAAGAGAAGACCGCTCTGATAACATTGATCCAGATTTAAACAAAAATGCAACAAATTACATATATAACCATAAATATAGAGACGCAGCAGAAATAACACTTCATTTCATTAATATCAAATACTGAAATATGCTTACAAACATATTGGAAATAAGACTAGCTCGAGCGATGGGAGCCTATCTCTGAGAAGAGATGTTGCGGTTACATGCCTCTGAACTGAGTTACCATGAGGCTCAAGGGCCTTTTTATTATTAAAAAATAAGAGAGAACCTTAAACAACCAAAACCCTAACCTGTGGAGATGTAACTGTTGGGTCAAGAAAAAGGTATGTTTTATCCTTGGTAATAGCTTTATTTAGCACTCATCCTCACATGATTATCTTTGTTTATGAATAAAAGTAGAGAAAATAATAGCTGAAGTCGAGTAAAAGTAATCAGTAACAAATTAGATGAATATAAGCAGGAAAAACTTATTTTTACTATCTTTATGTGCAGAAGACGCGAATTGATCGATAGTTGCGCAATTGACAGAACGAAAACATCTCATAAGGGAAAGAGATAGCGTCAGAGGCAAGGCAGGACAATGGAATACTAGGCAAACCAATGACTATTTTATGACAGAATTAGATAAAGTATAACGAAATCCTCAGGATCCCCTGATCTCGAGGATTCTCTTTTATCTATTTACTTTCTAAATGTAATATATAAGGCTGAAAGGAAAAACTACACAGAGTTCAGATTTTCATAGTTTGTGTTCTGAAAATGGGGCACTTAGGCTTCTTGTTTAACTTACAAGAACCTCTCCCACTTCCAAACTTATTTATTCACAAGTCTTTATGATTAACCAATGCGGAATTAAATATGTGCTTGAAAATAAGGTGTATGCTTATGTCTATTTTAGAACTGTTTATGTGCTTTTAATATTATGTTGTTTATGCTGATACAACATAGATATAATAGTAAACAATGCAGCAATAAAGAAAAATACACAGAACAGTAATTTAATTAGGAGTTCACCCAAAACTCTTGGGCTACGTCTCTGTGAGCTCTAGTCAACTCAACTAGGCTCTCTGCGATTATGGCAAAGTCTTTTTACAAGCTCTTGGCTCAACTCCACTGTTTTACACTGAAACAATGGGTTTAAACACCATTTTATCCCTAGCTCTTGAAGCTCTCGGCTCTTCTGGCTCTCGGCTATCGCTCTCGGCTCTCACTCTTGGCTCTGGCTCTTGGCTCTGTCCCTCTTTGCCTCTGCTTTTTACTTTGGCTTAGCTTGCTGCTCTCCTGCCTCAGTACTGCCTTCTATCTCAGTGCTGCCTTTTTTTTTCTGCCTCTGTCATTCTATGGATTTTAAGCCAATCGACGTTGTCTGTTTGTTTTCCTCTTTTAGGCTCTCTAGCTCTCGGCCTCTGTCCACTCAAATCCCCTTCTTAGCGTTAGCAATAATTGCTAAACGCCTTTAGGGATGGTGGCCACCTATTTTGTAACGGAAGGAACCATCGTTGCGTTGAATAGTCCAAAAACAATTGTTCCCCGTTTACATAGAGAACACTATAAAACATGGGAAAATTCGCCCAAACGCGGTCTATCGGACTTCAAAAATCATTAATTCCGCCTTTTTTTCTTTCGGATCCGTCTTTGGGCGTCATCGTAAGTAATCGTTGATCAACGACTATTATTGATTTTGGGTGGCTAATACGTATGGGGATTACTTGCCCGAAAAGGGTGGTTTTCCCTCTTCGGGACCTAGCCACATGGTAGCTGGTGTATGGGCTCGGGCGGAGCCCGGCCAAAAACACTTACCGCCTACGGCCTGCCCGAAATCCCGCTCGTTTCGTGGTTTCCCTTTGTATTTGAAAAATACATTAAAACACTGAAAATATTGCAAAATGGCTTTATGGTGGACTTGAAATAATTATACATTTGCATTTATAAACCCTTTTGGGTCTGGATTCATCACTTATCGCATTGCATATGTGTTTTGGGTAAAATCCCAAATACATGGGAAACACGTGAAAATCCGAATTCCTAGACCTGAAATTTTATACAATTGGGCTTTGAAAACTTATTGGGTCCAGCCTTTTTATCGGCATTAGGGGTCGTCGATCGCTGATCGCCAATATCGACAATCGCAATGTCGCTCAGCCCGGGGTTCTATGCATCGCCGATTTGATCATCGACGATCGGCGATCGACGAATTGCATGATCAACAATCGGCGAATCGCATGATCACAATCGCCAGGTCTAGGGATTCGATATCGCACATGTTTCTGCCTCCAATCTGATACATCGGATCAGCGGATCAGAGTTTCTTCCACCTCCGCTTAAGTCCGGCCCTTTGCCTTTTTCTGATGCGATTTCCCTTTATAAGGGTTTTTTTTTGCCCATTTTAGGGGATTTTGCCTCTTTTTCCAAAGAACAAAGGGCAACTTCTTTTGGTGATAGCTTCTGCATCCTAAGTCCATGTTTGCCCATTCAAGTTGCAATAGATTCAAAATGAAAAGATCTTTGCAATGGGGTTATTTCCAGGAACTTCCTTGGACTTCCATTTTCCTCTGTGAGGAACACTTAGACTTAGGAGTCCATCCAAAATCCATTTTGGATCACGCCTTCCCACTAAAAGAACTTTTGGTCTCCAAAACACTGATATATTGATCTGAACAATAAATGAGAGTAATTGCACCCTCTTCTTTCACCTCCACACACTTGGCTTGCATAGTGCCTTTGAACCAAAGTCTCTAACCACTTCCCTTCCTGGATGGGCTGGTCTTCCTAGGAAGAACTGTCTTCCTCCTTGCCTTCCTGCAGAACTTCTGTTGAAATGGTCATAGAAGGTGGTTTGAGCTTCTTTGCCTTGATCATTAATCCAAGGTGGCTCAAACAAATGTGAAGTTCATCTGCTCCACAAAACTTTCATTTGCATTTGTTTGATAAGCTATCAACAACAACAGAAACACAAACAACAACTAGATGGCCTAACTCCTGCGTCAACAAAAGAAACAGATTTCACAACTTGTGAACACCTCCATGTATTACATCTACGTACAAATGATGGACTAGATAACAAGCCCACAAAACATGCCTTTAAAACAAATGACCCTTCAAGTCAAGCATGTAGAAAAAGACCATTAGGACTCTTTTCAAAAGATGAAACACTTCATTATTATCTCCATCTTGGAGACCAAGTTAACTTCTCCCAAGTCAACATTGCATCAAAGCAATCAACCCTACAAGTTAATTACTCATACATGTTCGAAACAAGGAAAAGATCAACATCCCTGTGTCCATGCACATCATGCTCATGCATGCATTTCATCCTTCAACTTTTACTTAGGTACACTGTACTTTCGAAGCTGAAATGAAATATAATGTTGCAACAATAAAGTGAGTCTCCTACTCAACTTTTTTCCATTCACCTTCTTGGTAAGAACGTGCAACTTGCATCTCATTAACAAAGAAATGCAAATAGATGCATCAATAGACATGCAACCTTAATTGGATAAGAACTCTAGCCATTTCTCACCAATCCCTTTCAAAGGTACTACCTTTGTCTGCACATCAGCATTAACATGTGAATCATCCTGAGACACTTTATTCATGGAATCTTCCTTCCCATTTCTACCATCTTCTCTTTCCAATTTCCTCAACTTTTGTGGAAGCATTGCTGGATTCAAGGTCCAACATCTTTCAGCAAGATGCCCTTGCTTATGGCAATAAGTGCAACACATGTGCATCCTCTTGACAGCATGATTTGCCTTGTCTAATGGACCTTTGGCTTTTTGTTTCTTTTCCTTCAAAAGTTTCTTGTATGTAGCCATTCTCTTCCAACATTTAGAAACATGATGGTTATCCAAACCACAAAAGGAACATGCAATTCTTTTCCCATGCTTATGTGGAAATTTATCATGCTTGGCTAAATCAAAAGGAAGGTGATTAGAACCAGATTTATACCTTTCTATTTCACCTTTATTGCCTTCATGAGGAGGTGAAGCAAATGAAGAAGTGGCTCCCTTTGGAACCCCATCAATATCTTCAAGGTTTTTAGAGTCTCCCAAACTCTCTTGTTGAAGTGTGTGCTTCTGAACACCTGCATCTTGCAAATGATGTTTGAAGCTATTGCATTCCTCCTGAATACAATCTTCACACTCTGCATTGCAACCCCTTCTTGGAGCTGTTTCAATGGCCTTCATGGCAGCTTTGGAACTCTCTCCATAAGACTCTCCATAGCCAAGACCCAAATACTTAGGCCTTTCCTCAACTATTATTGGTTCCACAATACCTTGTGCATGCTTTCCCAAGCCCTTTCCTTCATAGCCCATCTTGGACATTAGCTTGGAATCTATGCCTCTAGTATGTTTTTCAAAAGAACCAATATAAGCATTCTTAGAAGAATTTGAAGACAAACTGGAATGGTTTACCTCTTCTTCAAGCTGATACTTGACCAAGGCTTCTTTGGCAACAAAGAGCGGTGACTCCAACTCATGCATCCTCTTCAGGTTCATATTTGCAATATGAATTTGCCTCTCCATTTCCTGCAGTTTGTCAGAAAGTAACTGCTTCTCTTCCTTCATGTAATTCAACTGCTTTCTAAGTATGCTGCTCTTCCTTCCATCCTCATAAATTTCTCTCACCTTGTCCATCATGATGAACAAGTCTTGCTTCAAGTCTCCATCATAGAGTCTTGTGATGAAGGAGGAATTTGAGGATTCACTTGTAGAAGTTGTCATTATACAAATGAACAAAAGAACTTCAAACAAGATTAATAAAGGGCTTTATTAAGCAACCTTTTGCAACAAACCTCTTGTGCTTCAAGGATTGCTTTGAGGTCCTTTGGAATAGAAGAATGCCTTCAGCCCTTCTTCCTTCTTGTCCTCCCTGGACTGAGCTATCAACAACTTTCCCTTCACCTCTACAAACTCAAAAAATAGTCAGTCTGAAAACAAGCATACAATCAACCTCTGGCTGTTTAAACACCTTTTAGACAAGCAATTTTTGCTTTGTCAATCAAGCATTCTGATGTAACATTCTTTGAAGGTGAAGTCAATCAACCTGGCTCCAATACCACCTGATCTGAAAATGGGGCACTTAGGCTTCTTGTCTAACTTACAAGAACCTCTCCCACTTCCAAAGCTTATTTATTCCCAAGTCTTTATGATTAACTAATGAAGAATTAAATATTTGCTTGAAAATAAGGTGTATGCTTATGTCTGTTTTAGAAATGTTTATGTGCTTTTCATATTCTGTTGTTTATGTTGATACAACATAGATATAATAGTAAACAATGCAACAAGAAAGAAAAACACATAGAACAATAATTTAATTAGTAGTTCACCCAAAAATCTTGGGCTACGTCTCCGTGAGCTCTAGTCAACTCAACTAGGCTCTCTGGGATTATGGCAAAGTCTTTTTACAAACTCTTGGCTCAACTCCACTATTTTACATTGAAACAATGGGTTTAGACACCATTTTATCCCTGGCTCTTGAAGCTCTCGGCTCTCGCTCTCGGCTCTGGCTCTTGGCTCGGGCTCTTGGCTCTGGTTCTCTTTGCCTCTGCTTCCTACTTTGGCTTATCTTGCTGCTCTCCTGCCTCAGCACTTCCTTCTGTCTCAGCGCTGCCTTTTTTCTGCCTCTGTCATTCTATGGCTTTTAAGCTAATCAGCGTTGTCTATTCATTTTCCTCTTCTGGGCTCTCTGGCTCTTGGCCTTTGTCCACTCAAATCCCCTTCTGAGCATTAGTAATCATTGCTAAACACCTTTAGGGATGGTGGCCACCTATTCTGTAATGGAAGGAACCATCGTTGCGTTGAAAAGCCAAAAAATAGTCGTTCCCTGTGTACACAGAGAACGCTGTAAAACACGGGAAAATTCGCCCAAATGCGGTCTATTGGACTTCAAAAATCATTAATTATGCCTTATATCCTTTCGGATCCGTCTTTGGGCATCATCATAAGTAATCGTTGATCAACAACTATTATTGATTTCGGGTGGCTAATACGTACGAGGATTACCCACCTGAAAAGGGTGGTTTTCCCTCTCTCGCGCCTAGCCACGTGGCAACTAGTGTATGGTCTCGGGCGGAGCCTGGCCAAAACCACTTACCACCTACAGCCCGCCCGAAATCCCGCTCGTTTCATGGTTTCCCTTTGTATTTGAAAAATACATTAAAACACTGGAAACATCGCAAAATGGCTTTATGGCAGACTTCAAATAATTATACATTTGCATTTATAAACCATTTCGGGTCCAGATTGATCGCTTATGGCATCGGAGATGTGTTTTGGGTAAAATCCCAAGTACATGGGAAACACATGAAAATCCGAATTCCTAGACCTGAAATTTTATACAATTAGGTTTTGAAAACTTATCGGGTCTGGCCTTTTTATCGGCATCGGGGGTCATTGATCGCTGATCGCCGATATCGGTGATCGCAATGTGCTCGGCTCAGGGTTCCGTGCATCGCCGACACTAATTCGCCGATCCGATCATCTGCGATCGACGATCGTCGAATCGCGTGATTGCAATCACTAGGTCCAGGGCCCCAATATCGCACATGTGTTTGCCTCTGATCTGATACATCGGATCGTTGGATCGGAGTTTCTTCCACCTCTGCTTAAGTCTAGCCCTTCGCCTTTTTCCAATACGATTTCCCTTTATAATGGTTTTTTTTGCCCATTTTAGGGGATTTTTCCTCTTTTTCCAAAGAACAAAGGGCAACTTCTTTTGGTGATAACTTCTACATCCTAAGTCCATTTTTTCCGATTCAAGTTGCAGTAGATTCAGAATGAAAAGATCTTTGCAATGGGGCTATTTCCAGGAACTTCCTTGGACTTTCATTTTCCTCTGTGAGGAACACTTAGACTTAAGAGTCTATCCCAAATCCATTTTGGATCAGTTTGTAAGTATTCTTTTGGACATATAATACTGTTATCTTGGATGCTGTAACTTGGTTACTTATTTTAATGAGGAAGGACTATATTTAATGCATACTTATATTCTGAGTATCTCTTAGCGGAGACTTCTAGCGACTCTGGGCCCAGTCAAGAGAAGATCTATTGCTTCACCTGTGTCATAACCTTTTCTATTTTATTCTTTACTGCTTGTTAATGTTAAGTTAATTTTACTTTTGATTATTGTAAGGATTGTCAATTCAATTTTCTTTTTCCGTTCATTCGAGATTCAGATTGATCCGTGTGTTATATATGAGTAATGCTTTTGATTGAATTGGTTATGGTATTTCCATCTCATATCGTTGTTCATTTTAGGTAATGTTATCATAGATTTCAGAGATAGAATTGATCGCTTTATGCTGATACAATCATTTTCCATTCATATACAGTTTGTTATTCTAGTATCGTTTGCTGTTCAATTCGGATTTGATGTTTAATTAGGATTTACTATTCAATTATCATTGTTGTCAATTGTCACAGTTCTCTTTCATGAGTGAGCAAGTTAGCTTCAATTCTATTTAAGACTGCCAAAAGTGATTCTTTATAAGTTGTATTCAGATCCATTTGCTTTCATGATAGGTTAAGTAGAATTGTAGAGTGTGTTATGAATTTGAAAGTTGTTTGGATTGAGTTTGAAGAAGATAATCATTAGCAATTGCAACGATTTGTTATTAATTAACCTCTAAATTCACTGCATATACAGTGCTGACACTCTTGAAATAACAAGACTTGCCTTGGGTTGACAATTAATGTAAGAATTAAGATTGCCTGTAAAAAGACACCTTAGTGCACCAACATTTTGCTACCTTTGCAGGGGAGAGTGTTTCAAAGTGATTTCCTTTTTATCTTGCTACAAAAGAATTGGGTTTTAAAAATGGGAGGTAAGAACGTGCGTACCTAGCAAGTAAAGTGCTTGCCTACTAGCCCGCTTTTCGGCAAAATCTTAGAGGTTAAATAGGAATTGGTTTTTATGAATGACTAGGAATAGAAAAATAGAAAAAGAACAGAACCCCCATCCAAAATCCACAAAACCCAAGGGATCGGTGAAGCTTGGAAGAACAACCTCTATAGACGAAATTGTAAGAAAAGAAGATTCTCAAGCATCAGTAGGATTCCGGGCTGTATCTATAAAAAGTCCTACTATAATGCCTTAAGTAGCAGGCTCACCATCTATAGTTCACGCTGGGATTCAGCCAAATTGGAGGATCTAAACAGAGTCTTCAAGCTATAGTAAGTTTACATTTTGATCCTCTACAAGAGGGAAAATCATGTAACTTAAGAGAAGGAGAAGGAGAAACCAGTGGAACTGCTAAGGAATGACCTCAGCTGTCTGAACAAGGGTCTCCTGTGATCCCAGATCTAGGCAGTGCTGCAAATCCATCTCGGGTTGCTAATCCTCCTCTTACTCGAAAAACACCCCCTGAAATCCCTTAAGGGTATTGACACATCTTTGACCAAATGGAAAATCAACCACCTCAAGGTCAAACCTCGACATTGGAATACCCCATAGTCGACCAAGTGGCTAATGCCCCCATGAAGGCTATTCCTCTGCAAAGCATCCCAACTTTTCATGGGATGATCACAGAGGATCCTTCCTATTCAAATTTGATGTCCTTTGCAGAGGGTATGACTACACCACTGACCCCCAAAAGCTAAAATTATTCCCTTCTACTCTGAAAGGAGCAACTTTAAGATGGTTCATGGGTCTGGGTGGATGTACTATTAATTCTTGGGATAATATGAAAACCTCCTTCCTCACAAGATACTAGGACTTTTGCAAGACTAGGGAGCTAAAAGATGAAATCTTTAAGATGGCTTCAAAGGATAATGAAACTCTAGAAGAATACGTCGAATGGTTTCATTATAACTTGCAGAGATCTCCACGCACCACCCTACCAAAATAAGTCCTAAGAGCTATCTTGATTAAAGGAATGAAAGAGCAGTGGTTAGAAACTCTAAATTTAATGGGGAAAGGAGATATTTCTCAGGAAGATTATGATGAAATCATTTGCTTGTGTATCAGGTGTTCATGAGGAAGCACACGCATAAGAGTAGCAAGCCAAGATCCCATGAGTAGGGGAAGCAAACCAAACAATGGAGGTTTAACACGAATTGAAATCGGTAACCTCCTTGAAGATTTCAAAATGGACATCCTGGGCACCCTCACAATGCATCTGGACATCCTACAGGCTAAACAAAAACAAGATTTAGAAAAACTTGCCAGTTTTCTGCCCACACTATCGGAAGAAGCACAGTCAATGGGAGTGTCCATTAGACATGGTTTAGACATGCGCTATCTGTACCAAGGATCACGCCACTGAACAATGTCCATCACTCCCGGGGCTGAAAGCAGTGTTCAAGGAAGTAGAAGAAGAGACAGAGCCAATATATCTAATGAACCAGTGTCGATAGTGGCGAGAAAAACCTCTAGGTATGTCACAAGATGCATCCTAGTTCTTTCCTTCTTCACAGTTTAATCAGCAACAGAACCCTGGGGTAGCATGGCAAGGCCAATCACACTACTTGAATTGGAAACCTCAGCCATTCCCTATGACACCATGGTCAACTCAATCCTTTCTGGGTAATGGCTGGCCAAATTCTCCTTTTACTCCTGTTTGGCAAGGCAATCCCTATCAATCCCAGTGGCCTGCCTCCACTTCTCAAAATCTGAATTGGTCTACAAATTGGCAGCGACCTTTGGGAATATCCAACACTCCTATGGGGATAGGTCCTCAACCTCAACCTGCATTGTTAGCTCCTTATCCATTACAACAAAATCCTCAGCCTCTTCTGCGTCGTAAACTGCCAACCCAACCGAATCCGAATCCCAATAATAGACCGGTCCAGTTGGTGCAAATTGTAGAAAGCTCAGACTATGAGATTGAGCAAAAAGAATGTAATGAACTTAGATTGAGGTCAGGACATATCATCACCCCTGAGGAAAATAGGGATCAACCATCAATTGAGATCGAAACACCACCTGTACATATACCACCACCTGTAATTAATACTGAAATGAAACGAGGAGAGGAGAAAAAGTAGCAGAAAGATCAAGAGGAACTCATAGTCACTTCTCCCCCGTTCCCCGAAAGGTTAACGATACCTAAACCGATTGTTTATCCAGATTTTGATATTGTAGGGGAACAAAAAATAATTTGTATAAAAATTCCGCTCCTCCAAGCCATTCAGGACATTCCCATTTATGCTAAAATAATTAAAGAGTTATGTGTGCAGAAGCCCGTGAGGAAAGCAAAAACTTTGCCCATCATCCATGTTGTAGGAACCTTATCTAATTTACTCTTGGGAGGGGAAACTATGGTAAAGTATGAAGATCCTGGGAATCCCATAGTGATAGTCCAGATATATGGTCGCTCTTTTCCCAATACGCTAGTTGATCTGGGTGCATCCATTAACATTTTAAATACAGAAACCTCTCAAGAACTTGGTATTACAGCCTTGGAACCAATCACCACCTTACTAGAACTTGTTGATCGTTTGGTGGTAAGGACAGAAGGAACTCTACAAGATATTACGGTTTCTGTTGATTCATGGGAATATCCAGTAGATTTTCTTGTTATAAACCCGAAGAGTCAATTTGATGGGCACCCTTTGATACAGGGCCAACCTTGGCTAGTGACAACTGATGTATATCTAGGCTGCTGGGAGGGCAGCATGACTATTGTAAAGGGGGATGCTGTAAAAAATATTGTTTTATATCCGCCTGCCAAACCAAGTCTGCCCATTGTAAAAATATGTAAACAACCACCAACATACCTAGAAGAAAGCATCCATTTACCACTCACAGTAGCAGAGGCACTAGAATTCAAAGATTAGATTGAAGATGACGTTATCAAAAATTTCATCAATTAGCTAGCTAATGTGAGCAATGTAAAGTGTCAAATGATGAAAGCAATTCTTGATAATGAAGCCTTGGAAGATCCCTTGAAGGATACTGATGATCATCACATCCAGACGACTGTTGTTCATAACATAAAGCTGGTGGAAATTGAACCAGGCAAAGTTTTAAACATTAATGATAGCTTGGATAGTGATAAGCAGCAAAAACTCATTCAGGTCCTGCAAAAATATAAAGGGGCTTTTTGCTGGGATTATCCCGATATGAAGGGTATAGATCCACAATTGTGTACACATCACATCTATACCGAAAAGGATGCTCGACCTATCCAACAACCTCAATGAAGATTGAATGTGCATCTTTAGGATATTGTGAAAGATGAATTATAGACACTGCTGAATGTGAATTTCATTTATCCTATTTTGGATAGAAAATGTGTTTCTCCATTGGTGGTCGTTCCCAAGAAAAATGGGAAGTGGCATATCTGTGTAGATTACCTGGAATTGAACAAGGCAACATAGAAAGATCACTTCCCTCTCCCATTTATCGATTAAGTCCTTGATATCTGTCGAGTCGTAAAAAAGGGTCTTTTTCACCTCTATTTACCCCACATTAACTTATCAATCCAGGAACGATTTGTTATCTCAAAGGGTGTACTCAGTTTGAGGGGGTCATTTGTCAGAGTAATGCTAGTAGTATAGTGGTCAAAATACAAGAGTAAACAGATGCTTAAAACAAGATCTACTTACAGCAAAACACTTTAAGACTTTAATCATTCATCCAGAAAACTAAGTAAATTATCAGTCAAGGGTACAGTAACAGTAACTCATCCCTCTGTAAAATGATGTAATCTGAAGATAATCAAGGAACAGATCATCAACCTGGGAACTAGACAACAAATGTCAATGCTCACTACAGTTTCCGATTGTTGAAAGCAATGGCAATGCAAATAACAGGAAATGGAACAGAAACTATAATTGAAACAACAACTAGGAAATGGAACAACAACTAGTTATTATAAACAACGGAACCTTATTCTAAGGAGATAAAGGCAACAATCGTATCCTACAGAAATCAGATAGCAATCCTTACTCTAAGAATAAATCGGATAGCAAATGGAAATAGAACAACAATTGATTAGCAATGAAATATAGAACAACACTTAGAGCCAATTGGGAATGTACAGTAAACCGAAATAAATAACACACATGGCACACCTTGATATTGAGAGAAACAATAATCTGACTCTGATACCACAAATATTAATCTCAGTTACAAAGGATAACGATCTAAATTCGTAATGGAACAACAATGTCAATTGAAAAACAATCGTGATTAAGTATAAACCATAGATGAATACAGTAATACCAACTTAAGAATGTTACAGCTCGGTTACTCTGTAATTGAACAGCAATAGCATTCTGTAAGGAACAATAATGTTACATCAATGATTAAAAGAACAACAATGCGTTACAATGTTAGAATGAACAATACCACATTCCTGTCACAGAGAACGATATTGTAAATATAACAGATCTATGATGTAAAATAAAAAAACACATCAGATTACCAAACAAAGCTGATAATGAAAACCACGCATGAATTAAAGATAATGGTACAGGAGCAAGTGTTCCACCAGGGCCGGGCCCTTAGCCTCCAGGGATACACTACTCTAGATTATTCCAGGATCAAAGATGGAACAACAACCAGATTTATATTAAAGCATCCAAGCAGAGTTACAGTGGATCACTTCTCAACGAGAGTCGATGATCAAAGTTTTAAATACAAAGAGAAATTATATAAGAATAAAAACAGGTCTCCCTCTTGGGCTAGTAGTGCTGCCCCTTTATAACAGCTGAGCGAAGATATCAATGGTGCAAAAATAGTTAAGATTGCGATCCCTCATGATCAAAGGATCATAAGGGATTTGCCAAACTGTTAATTCCAGTTATCCCTTTGTTCTCTTGTGCCGATTCGATATCTCCTTTTCCTTTCCTTGGTTGATACGCTTCAATTTGGATTGCCTTGTTTGCATATGGTTTCTTGCCACAGGGACAACAGTTAACTCTGCCCTGTCTTTTTCTTTTGGATGGCAATCTTTCATTTTTCCCTTTTTCTGCATAAGAAAATGGCGATTATTAGTTGTTTTGTGTTACATACAAATCTCATAGATTTTTCCATAATTTCTTATTATTTACCTAGTTCATGATGCAAAGGGATTATGAGTTTTTAAGGAAAAGATGACAAAATAATCAATAAAACATACCTTCTTTAGTACTCCACACACCCCCCTACTTACCCTTTTTCATGCCCTCACGAAAACATTGTAGTTGACATGTAAGGCAGTGAGAGAGTAAGCCGAAGACGGGATCTCATGTGGTGGTCCACAGCCATGATGCCTAACTAGGTGTTCAAAAAGATGGCCTGTCTGACCCTCAGGCATCTCATACAGGGCTTGGCACCTAGGTGCAGGGTGCCAAATAATTGGACTCCTGAACCTATATCCTAACCAAGATGGCCCTACCCTCAAGATAAATTCACCATAGAGGCTCAAGCAATCAGCGGCTGACTTAAAGTTTTCATAATTAAATGGTTCCCTGAGTTGGATATTCGGATTAGAGGTCTGATATCGAAATTTAGCAGCTACAATGGCAAGGTCCTTGATGGTAAAGAAGTGTTCTATCCCTTGCCGATTGATTGCTGTATGAATGGGTCCTAATGCTTCAATCACGCCTAGAGTCCTCATGAGATTCTTATGTTTATTCCACAACTGTAATGGATCTCTAGGCTCAGCTCTTACCCATAAGTCTAATCCATTTTATTGTCTTTGGAAGGCATTATAGGCTTTAAGCGATTTGATTTGATTAACTCCAAACGAAACAAATTCCTACAGTTGGATATCCCCAACGAAAGGGCCGGGGTTCTGCTCTGTCTCTTGATCTCACACGAGGTTATGCAGATAGAATTCACACAATAATCTTTGAACCTTTACTCCATAGTGCTTACAACAATTTATAAAATCATCAATAATATTAATTTGTTTAGGGGCTCCTGCTTTGACAGCCTTAATTTTCAATTTCAAATATCGTTCCATTAAAAATAAGGCATAATTCTTAGCAGGGGCTCTACATGCTAGGACATTAGTGTACAAAGAGCATAAGGTATCCATCTGCTTGATAACTACATCTAACCTATGAGTTACCTTTGCGACTTTTTCTTCTTCCTTTCGCCATCCTTCAAAAGCCTGGATTTCGGATAAATTGACATTCCTTAGTTGTTGTTGTAATTCTTCATACTTTTCTCGAGAAACTGTTTGTTTTGTGAGTTTTTCTACTGCTTGTTGAGTCTGCATCAAACCCTCTCGTAGAGTTACTGTCCTCGAATCACTGTCCCACGTAGTAGTTGCAAGTAGAAGATTTACTTGAATCTTCTTATTGCGTCGTCTCGTGTTTATGGTTTGCATTCCTTCAGAGGACTGTGCCTCTATCTGAACTTCTTTGTCACAGGCCGATATATCATATGTTTGCACTTCAACATGGGCAACAGTTGAATGATGTTCCTTTTGTTTTTGAATGGCAATCTGTATTTCAATAGGGTTTTGAATGGCAAACTATTCTTTAACAGGGTTTTGAACAGCAGACTGCTCTTCAACAGGGTTTTGAACAACAGGCTGGACATGGGTCCTCCAAACCTTTTTCTTGGGGGGTCTCACCAGAGTGGTTGCATATCTTAGCCCCGAAGTCCTTTTTGCTCTCTTTCTCATTTTCAAAACCCTGATTTGTTGTCGAAGTCATGTTATCACATTCAGCAACCTTTGCTGTTCTTTTTGTAGTATGTTAATTTCTTCTATTTTCTTAGAAAGAACAGTTGTCTGTTTACTCGAGCTTGGACTGTCATCTTGGCAAATTCCCTGGTTTTCTTCTTGGGGTGCTCCTTCGTTGTTATATTCAGGTTTCTCAAGAGTAAAAATCCTAGACAGTTCTGTTATTTCCTGGGTGACTTCTTTTTCCACCCCTTCTTCTTCCTAGAATTCTTTCGGTATAGTCTGGCTGGGAACAAATTATTCCTCTTCTGTATCACTTTTCTCTCCTGTCATACTTTCATCATGAACATGATGATTCTCTTCTTCTACTTCCTCGTCGTGTAATTCTTCGGGTGCATTTTTGTCCTGCGCAGAATGCTCTTTTGGTTCTTCTTCAATCTGGAGGCCTAGCGGGCTGAGAGGTTGGGCATATTCACCCATATTGGCCAGAATTCAGGCCAATTCATCCTCTTGCAATGGATTTTGCAATGGGCTCTCTTTGTGTTGCTCTGTCTCTTCCTCCTCCTGCCCAGGCTGCTCGGTCTCTTCCTTTGTTTCTCCTTCCTCATTTCCTTCCAATCCTTTCTCATTCTCTTCTCCTTCCAATTGCGGGGGTTGCTCATCCCCTGAATCATCTATCTCTACTGGTTGGCTAGTATTCCTTTGGGAATTTTGCAGCTTCCCTCTAATCCGTGCCAGTCTGACTGATTTCCTCCATTTCAATGGTCTATTTGGTATACTGGTAGCATGCTTACGTTTTAGGGCTGGCATAGTCAGTCCCTCATCTATCATGGCAATTAGCTCTTCCCCACTGCTCTGTTGCTGAGCAAGACTGTGGCTAACTATTAGCCATATCAGCCCATGGTGACTTACTACCGATTCTACATGTTGCGATTTTTTCATACTTCGGGCAACATCATGAAGTAATGAATTTAAAAATGCAGGTAAGTTCACAGAGCATTTATGTTTTAATATGGCTAAGAGTTTAAGGTGTCGTGGTCTTACCACGTCTTTCCTGCCTTCGCAGGTGATGTAGCTCTGGATGATCTTTGCCAATTCTGCCCACGGCTCCCCCAATGCTGCTGGTAGGACTCCCTTTCCTCTAACTGTCAGGTTCTGGCCTTCATCTTGGAAGATTTTTATGATCTTTCACAGTCTCTCCTTCTTTAGAGTCCACACAGGTCCAGTGGCTAGTAGTCCCGAGACCTCTGTAATTATGTCATCGGTGACTGCTATGTGTCTCCCCCTAACTATGGAGTGATATTCTTGCAAGTTCTGCAGGAATTCTATTGCTACGTTCTTGTTGGATTCCTGTAAACGATTAAGATAAAGCAGCCATACTGTCCTTGCAAGGATTTCCTATGCAGCATCAGAAACTGTCAATACCTGAGGTTCTCTTCGAATTGATCTTCCTCCCATGCTTTAGCTCACTATAAAAACGTAGAGGCACAATGGAACAACAGGTTGTTCAAATTGTTAGAAATACAGAGAAAATAATGAAACAACAGGGCTTGTTCAAATCTTGGGTCACTTACTAATTGCTACAGAGCATAATACGGAAATGGCTTGGGAACAGCAAGCCATGCAAATTGAAAAACAATATACTATTGAGCCTTGCTATTTCCAAGTAAATAGTTTTCTGAATAATAGTCTGACACGTATACCAGCAAATTATGAGGTCACCTGCCTCCCCCCTGCAATGTGATAGGCCGTCCTCGGCCGTCAAATGAGGGAGTAGTGTGCCAAATTGCCATAGTACAGAGTCATAAAGGAATAGCGTATGCTGAAATGCCATGTTTTACAAAAGGAGCAGATTGCCGAAATCGAGGTGTATAGTAGGATCGCTTAACAAATAAGAGAATTCTATGATATGATGCGAGGCTGGGCGGATAGGACAACTGACGCGCACAAAAAGTCCAATGCAGTGATTATCAACTTTTTCCATCATGATTGGCTGTAATAGATTTTCATGTGTTTAATGGTTCGGGGAAATGATATACATAATCTTATGTGACATATTACAAAGGTATAAGACAAAGAAGGGTGTTGATGATTACTATTGGTGTATAAGGAATGTGACTTCAATACCATTAACAGAGCTCTGCTGCCGATAGGTGTCCATAACCTTGACAGAGTTGTTTGTTTCACCCATGGAACCATGATCCTTTGTGTATGCTTAGGAAGTGCTGTGCAATGTCAAAATGGAGGCCATTATGCTGGAGACCTCCTGTTCCAAGGACTCTTTATTTTTTCTGATGTACCTCTTGGATCATATCCCTGGTGTGGTGGACATAGTGGGAATGCCACTTCACTTTCTTCCTTATGATCATGGTAGGCTATCTCTTGACGAGACCCCCTATCCTGCATTTGACAACCCATAAGTTATATAAATTTTATTTTATTTTTTTATTTTATTTTTTATAAAGTACTTTCCTATGTATACACAAAGGGTGGTTCAACACTCCTTAAGAGTAGGAATGGTGGAAGAAGTCTTAACATCTCAATAAAAAAATATACCCTTTGTTCTTATTCCTTAATAATGATGAAAGAAGATTATGGGAATTTTAAAAAAAGAACCACCATGATAAAGATAACCAATCATATCAGTATTAGTAGGATAATGACAGCAAAAGTGATGGATAATTGTGTCCTTTCCTCTTTCCTCTTATCAATTCAAAGCAATTTCTTGTAAAAATAGCGATTTTATATAATTTACTGATTTCGATATGTTCTAGTTTTGTATCCATTGCATAAGTGTATAGCTGTGCTCCAAAAGACTCGAAATTATTATATATTGAGAAGAACAACAATCGTCCTTTAATTGGAACAACAATGAGAACAAGCATAAATAAAAGGAATACGAGAATGTTGTTATTTCAAAAAAGAAGAGAAAAAAAGTACAAGCAGAAAACGCAAGTGCCATTCCTTTGGAGAAGGAACAACAAAAACCAAAAGTTCCAACGGAACAACAAAAAACGCAAGTGCTGTTCCTTTGGAAAAGGAACAACAAAAAACGAAAGTGTTGTTCATTTGGAAAAGGAATAGCAAAAATGCAAGTGCTGTTCCTTTGGAAAAGGAACAACAAAAACCAAAAGTGTTGTTCCATTGGAAAAGGAACAACAAAAAACGAAAGTGTTGTTCCTTTGGAAAAGGAACAGCAAAAACGCAAGTTTCGTTCCTTCGGAAAAAAAAAGCAAAAACCAAAAGTGCTATTCCTTTGGAAAAGGAACAGAAAAAAACGTAAGTGTCATTTCTTTGGAAAAGGAACAACAAAGTGAAAAAGGAATAGCTAATACAAAAGTGCTGTTCTTTCGAAAGAGGAACAACAAAACAAAAGTGTTGTTCCTTTGGAAAAGGAACAGCAGAAAAACAAAAGTGCACAGAAATGTTGTTCCTTCAGAAAAGGAATAGCAAAAACAATAGTGCCAGAAAAATGCAAGCTATTATTTTTGAAAGAAAGGAATCAACAAGATAATGAAGGTGCTGTTCCTTCTAAAAGGAACAACAAAAACAATAGAATTGCTGATTCTTTGAAAAGGAACAGCAAAGTGCAAAAAATATGTACAGAGAATAATTTATACTAGCAGAGCAAAAGAATTATGTACAAAATGTAAGAACAGTTGAATCACTTTAATGAACCAGAGGTGAGGAAGATTTCTCTTCCTCCACCAAAATTTGCATGTTGGAGTCTTCGCGAAGTTGCTGGTAGAAGGATTCCCGAGTAAGTGGTTTTCGGTATAGTCGAGCTCGATGGCCATTTTCCTTGAAGGTATGTCCAGATCCATCAATGGTGATTAGGGTAAGGGTGCCATTATCATGTACCTTTTGGATTTTGTATGGCCCCAGCCAACGAGTCTGAAGCTTCCCAGGAAAACCCTGAAACCTGGAATCGTATAAGAGCGCCCAATCTCCTTCATGGAAGACTTTCTTTTTAATGAGAGTGTCATGCCATTTAGCTCGCTGCTGTTGTATTAATGCAGTGTGTTGAAGGGCGGAGAGCCTGATCTCATCTCGCTCATTGATTTGCTGTAATCTATTAATATGTGCCTCGTTTAGATCTAGACCAACTTCTTGTGCTATTCGCAGTGTTTGGATTTCGAATTCTATGGGAAAAATGGGTTCCTTTGCAAATACCAATTGATATGGTGAATAGTCAGTGGTGCTTCTCCATGTTGTTCTGTAAGCCCACAAGGCTTCTAGTAATCTTGCAGCCCAATCGCGTCTATGTGACGCAATGGTTTTTGTTAAGATTGCTTCTATTATTTTATTGTTGCTTTCTACTTGACCGTTTGCCTGTGGGTGGTATGGAGTAGTAATTTTATGCTGGATATGATAATTTTTTAACAGTATAATTCAATTCAGCAGGGGATAAATTCTAGTTAATATAATAAATTGCATATGGTTTTTTATCTTCTTCCTACACAAGGACTGCTCCAATAGCTGTATCTGAGGCATTTGATGAAATTTGAAATGGCAGGTCCCAATTTGGACCTCTAAGGACTGGGGCTGTTGACACAAGCCTCTTTAGATCCTGGAAAGCATGGTCACATTTTTATGTCCAAAGAAAGTCAACATTATCTGTTAATGCATATAGAGGTGTAGTAGCGAAAAATGTTCTATAAATCTTTTATAGTAACCAGAAAATCCAAGAAAACTGCATACCTCTGTTTGAGTGGTGGGAGTGGGAATTAGCAAAATTATTTGAATTTTCGTTGGGTCTACTTGTATGCTAGCTGTTGAGATATAATGGCCTAAAATAAGTCCTTCAGTCATCATCATATAGCATTTTTCATGGCTCAAACAGAGCCTAGTGGCAATGCAATGCTGCAGAACTTTTTCCAGTGTGTCCAACGCTGGGTCAAAATCATCTCCGTATGGTGTAAAATCATCCATGTATACTTCGAGTCCTTCATTTATTAAATATGAAAAGATGCTGAGGATAGCCCTTTGAAATGTGGCAGGAGCATTGCATAAGCCAAAAGGTAGAACTCTGTAGCCAAATGTTCCCCAAGGACAAGTAAAAGTGGCTTTGTCTTGTTCTTCAGGGGCAATCTGAATCTGATTGTATCCACTGAAGCCATCTAAGAAAGAAAAGAATTTCTTTCTTTCCAGAGTGTCTAATACTTGGTCAATGAATGGAAGGGGAAAGTGGTCTGTTTGTGTTGCTTTATTTAGTTCTCTATAATCTACACAAATTCTCCACTTTCCATTCTTCTTTGGTACCACCACAAGTGGAGAGACCCATTTACTATCGGAGATAGGGTAGATGAAGTTCACATCTAAAAGTTTTTGAAGTTCAGCTTTTACAATGTCTTTTAGATGAGGATTAAGTCTCCTTTGTGGTTGGCGAACAGGTCTCACATCTTTTTCTATGTAAATGTGGTGCGTACATAACTGGGTATCAATTCCTTTCATATCAGGATAGTCCCATGAAAATGCTTCTTTGTATTTCCTCAGTAGTTGAATGAGCTTCTCTTCTTGTTCACAAGTCAGGTTGGCATTAATGTTTAAAGTCTTTCTTGGGTCAATTTCTACAATTTTACTATTTGAGACAGAGGTAGTAGGTATTGTTTGATCGTGTGTATCTTTAAGAGGATCTTCTTCTAATTCATTATCAAATGCTGCTTCTATCATGTGACATTGTATGTGGGATCTGGGTTCAGTTTGGCTAATAAAATTGTTAATGGCATCGTCTTCTGTTTGGTCTTTGAAATCAAGGGCCTCTTCTATGGTTAATGGAGATCTAATATTTTTGGCGAGGTATGATACATGATGCTTGTTAGTTTTCATTATTGTGACACTTGGCTGCGCTGGGGGGTATAAAGCTAGATTCTTGATATTTTCCCCCCTAGTTATGGTCATACTGCCTTGTCGGTAGCCAATATAAGCATCGGCAGTTGCAAGCCAAGGTCTACCTAAAATCAATGGATGTCCATCAAGTCGGTTTTTGGGGTTTATTATCAGAAAATCGGCCGGATACTCCCAGGAGTCAACAGATACAATGACATCATGTAGTGTGCCTTTTGGCCGAACCACATATCAGTTTGCCAATTCTAATAAAGTGGAGGTCGGTTCTACTGATGTAATGCCCAGTTTTTGGCAAGTGGTGGTTGTTAAGATATTAATTGCAGCTCCTAGATCAACTAAGGCATTTGAGAAGGTTTGTCCATTGATTTGTACGGTTACTATTGGATTTCCTAGGTCTTCGTATTTAACGGGTGTTTCTTTCCCTGATAATAAGTCGGATAGAGTGCCAATTACTTGGACTTTTGGGTTGTTTGTTATTTTCCTCCTTGGTTTCTTTATACATAGCTCTTTGATAGTCTTTGCATATATCGGAATGTCTTGAATGGCTTGGAGGAGTGGGATTTTTATGTACAAATTTTGTAGTTCTCCCAGAATGTCAAAATTAGGGTATTGTATAGGTCAAGGTATAATTAAGTGTTCTAGGAATGGAGGAGAGGATGTGGTTGCTGGATCATGAATTTGTTGTCTGATCATGTCCTCCTCTTGTGGTAGTTGTTCCATAAGTAATTGATTTTCAATTTGAGCTGTTTTATCTCCCTTTGTTTCGATGATACGCCCAATATGTCAGTTTTAAAATTTTCTAATAAATTTCCATTTTCTAAACGAGATACTTCTTCTGCCAAAGTTCTGTTATCTCTTGCAAATCGATCATGTTCTGCTGGTTTTAGTCTTTTGCTGCCTCTCGAGCTTCTGATACATAGATTAATAATGTCAGCAAAATTTTGCTGATAAATATCTCCTTTTCTCATAATATTTAGTGTTTCAATCCATTGTTCCTTCATTCCCCTAATTAATGTTGTTTTTAATACATTATCAGGTAAGGGTAATGATGCATAAGGAGATCTTTGAAGATTATACTAGAAACGTTCAACATATTCTTCTAATGTTTCATTTGGTCTAGCTACCATCTGAAATATCTCATCTTTTAACTCTCTAGACCTGTAATAGTCCTGATATTTTTTTAGAAAAGACTCTTTCATTTGGTCCCAGTTATTTATAACACCACCTCCTAATTCCATAAACCATCTTAGAGCAGCCCCTTTTAATGTGGAGGGAAATAATTTCAGTTTCTGGCGGTCGGTGGTATAGTCATATCCTCTACACAGCACGTCAAATTCAAATAAAAATGCATCTGGATCTTCTGACGTAAGGCCATGGAATGTAGGGATATGTTGGAGAGGAATTTCTTTCATAGGTGCATTCGCTACAGTATCCACAATGGGGTATTGTAGTGTAGAGGTTTGGGTGTTTGGCTGGTTCTGGGCCATTTGGTCAAATATATGCCAATAACCTTCTGGGATGTCTAGGAGGGTATTCCTAGGTTGTTGAGGAGGAATGGCTCTAACGGGAATGGCCTTAACAACACTTCCTTTATCTGTGATGATGAAAGTGTCTAATGTCTGGGAGGATTCAAGTTCTCGAGTTTCTTCAACTTCGTGATAAATGATTTTTGCAGCACTTCCCTTATCTGGGCTGCTTAATGGCTGTATTACCCCAAGAGGAGATTTTGGTTCTTCAGTTTCTCCTGTTTCTCCTCTTCCTTCACAAAGATTGCTAAGGTTCCCTTCTTGCAATGATTTTGGGCTACAATTTTCAATTTCTTGAAAATCTTGCTCTTCAGTCTAACTATGCACCTCAGCAAAGGCTACAGATGGTGATCCTATGGCCTGAAGGGAACTAGTAGGCTGTCTAGAAGTAACTTTTCTAGGTGCTACTGAAGGCGGAGATTTTGCTTTTTTAAGGATTTCGTCTATAAAGGTTGATCGGCCAAGGGTCACCGGCCCCTTAGCTTTATCGAGCTTGGGTAGAGGTTTGGGATTCTTTTTAGGCTTTTTCTGCTTACTCATGCACTCAAATCAACTGCTAAGTTCTACCCAAACAAAATAGCAACAAATTTGTAGGAAAGCGGGCAGGGGAGCAGGGCTATTACATACTCCACACGCAGGTTCTTACCTTTCGTTTTTAAAACCTAGTTATTTCCTAACAGGTTCTTAGACTACTCTGAAAAAGAAACAAATGGCTACACTCTTCCCTGGCAACGACGCCAAAATGTGGAGTCGTAAAAAGGGTCTTTTTCACCTCTATTCACCCCACATTAACTTATCAATCCAGGAACGATTTTTTATCTCAAAGGGTGTACTCAGTTTGAGACGGTCATTTGTCAGAGTAATGCTAGTGGTATAGTGCTCAAAATACAAGAGTAAACGAATGCTTAAAACAAGATCTACTTACAACAAAACTCTTTAAGACTTAAATCATTCATTCAGAAAACTAAGTAAATTATCAGTCAAGGGTATAGTAACAGTAACTCATCCCTCTATAAACTGATGTAATCTTAAGATAATCAAGGAATAGATCATCAACCTGAGAACTAGACAACAAATGTCAACGCTCACTACAGTTTCAAATTGTTCAAAGCAATGGCAATGCAAATAATAAGAAATGTAATAACAACTATAATTGAAACAACAACTAGGAAATGGAACAACGACTAGTTCTTATAAACAACAGAACCTTATTCTAAGGAGATAAAGGCAGCAATCGTATCCTACAGAAATCAGATAGCAATCCTTACTCTAAGAATAAATCAGACAGCAAATGGAAATAGAACAACAACTAATTAGCAATGAAATATAGAACAACACTTAGAGCCAATTGTGAATGTACAGTAAACTGAAATAAATAACACACACAACACACCTTGATATTGAGAGAAACAGTAATCTGACTCCGATACCACAAATATTAATCTCAGTTACAAAGGATAACGATCGCAATTCGTAATGGAACAACAATGTCAATTGAACAACAATCGTGATTAAGTATAAACCATAGATGAATACAGTAATACCAACTTAAGAATGTTACAGCCTGGTTACTCTGTAATTGAACAGCAATAGCATTCTGTAAGGAACAGTAATGTTACATCAATGATTAAAAGAACAACAATGCGTTACAAGGTCAGAATGAACAATACGACATTCCTGTCATAGAGAATGATATTGTAAATATAACAGAGCTGTGATGTAAAATAACAAAACACATCATATTACCGAACAAAGCTGATAATGAAAACCACGCATGAATTAAAGATAATGGTACAGGAGCAAGTGTTCCACCAGGGCCGGGCCCTTAGCCTCCAGGGATACACCACTTGAGATTATTCCAGGATCAAAGATGGAACAACAACCAGATTTATATTAAAGCATCCAAGCAGAGTTACAGTGGATCACTTCTCAATGAGAGTCGATGATCAAAGTTTTAAATACAAAGAGAAATTACATAAGAATAACAATAGGTCTCCCTCTAGGGCTAGCTGTGTTGCCCCTTTATAACAACAGAGATAGTTAAGATTGCGATCCCTCAGAATCAAAGGATCCTGAGGGATTTGCCAAACTGTTAATTCCAGTTATCCCTTTGTTCTCTTGCGCCGATTCGATATCTCCTTTTACTTTCCTTGGCTGACACGCTTCAATTTGGATCGCCTTGTCTGCATATGGTTTCCTGCCACAGGTACATCAGTTAACTCTGCCTTGTCTTTTTCTTTGGGATGGCAATCTTTCGTTTTTCCCTTTTTCTGCATAAGAAAATGGTGATTATTAGTTGTTTTGCGTTACATACAAATCTCATAGATTTTTCCATAATTTCTTATTATTTACCTAGTTCATGATGCAAAGGGATTATGAGTTTTTAAAGAAGAGATGAAAAAATAATCAATAAAACATACCTTCTTCAGTACTCCACAATACCCTGGCAGGGAAGCAATTATTTTCCTTCCTAGATGGCTCCAGTGGCTACAATTACATTCAGATTGCCCCTGAAGACCAAGACAAAACAACCTTCACCTGTCCCTGGGGTACCTTCACTTACAGAGTATTACCATTTGGCTTGTGCAATGCCCCAGCGACGTTTCAAAGAGATATAATCAGCATTTTGGCCGACCTGATAAATGAAGGACTTGAGGTATATATGGATGACTTTACTCCATATGGGGATGACTTTGATCAAGCATTGAAAACATTAGAAAAGGTTTTAGAACGATGCATTGCTAACAGGTTATGTTTAAGCAATGTCAAGTGTCACATGATGATGACCGAAGGTGTAATCTTGGGTCATTATATTTCTGTAGTAGGGATACGGTAGATCCAGCAAAAACAAAGGTAATTCTTTTACTGCCTACCCCCTGTACTCAGACAGAGGTACGTATTTTCCTTGGATATGCAGGATATTATCGCAGGTTTATTAAAAAAATTTCACAAATTTATGCACCTTTATATACTTTAACTAGAAATGTTGATTTCAAATGGTCTGACAAATGTGACACAATTTTTACAGGTTTAAAGAAGCTAGTCTTGAAGACACTAGTATTACATGGACCAAACTTGGGGCTTCCTTTTCACATATCCACAGAAGCATCAGAAGCAGCTGTAGGCACTTTCCTCAGCCAGGAAGAGGAGAGGAAGCCTTATGCTATATATTATATTAGCAAAAATCTTACTCCTGTAGAAGTTAATTATATAGTAACAAAAAAAGAATTCTTAGCTGTTATTTATGAAATAAACAAATTAAGACATTACATAACTGGCTACCAATTTTTTGTGTATACTGATCACTCCGCCATTCAGTATTTAGCTAACAAACCTATCACAAATGGTTGAGTAACTCGTTGGCCATTGCTCTTGCAGGAATTTGACATTACTATTAAGGATCGTTCAGGGAAGGAAAACCCAGTGGCTGATTTTTTGTCTCTAATCCCAAAGGTAAATTATCGACTGGCAGTAGACGACCAATTCCTAGATGAAGATTTGTTTTTCATGACAGTCAAGACCCCATGGTACGCAGATGTGGAAAATTATCTGGCGGTAGCGAAGCTTCCCAGGCATTTGATAGCGAAGGAGAGGAAACAGATCGTTCAACACAACGCCCGATTCTCTTGGATTGCATGATATCTTTTACACACAGGGTCTAATATGTGTATATGCAGATGCATTCGCAAGGATGCTAGTTATGACATCCTGAAAGCTTTCCATAACGAGCCTTGTGGAGGACACTTAACAGACTGACGAACAAGGCATAAGGTACTACAGATGGGCTATTATTGGCCCACTATTTTTAAAGATGCTAAAAAATATGCCCAGGCTTGTGATAGCTACCAAAGGATGGGCTAACCCGACCAATCTGATGAAATGCCGCTGCAACCCCAACTAGTCATAGAACCTTTCAAATGATGGGCATTTGACTTTGTTGGCCCATTCCATTAGCCATCGAATTAGAAAGCCTACATACTGGTTGCCACATATTATGTGGCAAAATGGGTGGAAACAGTATATTTACCAAGAGCTATAGAGGAAGCCATGATTAAGTTCCTCTTTGGGCTATTCGTGCGGTATGGTTTACCGTGGGAAATGATAACAGAGGGGGGAGGAAAATTCGTAGGAAACAAGATTACTGTCACTCTCAGAAACCATCACATTACACATAGGATCACTTCCTCGTATCTCCGCAAGCGAACGGGAAGGTCAAAAGCACCATTAAGGTCATTGAAGCGATTCTAACCAAAAAAGTCTCAACACATCGTTGAAACTGGGCTGCTAGACCGCTAGAGGCCTTGTGGCCCTATCGCACGACTTGGAGGAATACTACTGGATACTCTTCGTACCAACTCATGTTTGGCAAGGAACCTATTTTTCTGATCAAATTCGAAATAAAGACTCTAAGAACGGCTCAGGAAGTGGGGCTGGACTCAACTAAATCCCAAACCAAGCGACTTTAACAAATCAACAAACTAGATGAAGCTCGACTGCTAGCTTTGCAACATACTACAATTATTCAACTGCAAAGGGAAAAGTGGCACGACAGCCTTTTAAAAAAGAAGACATTTAAAAAAGGGGATTGGGCACTCCTTTACGACTCCATATTCTAGGATTTTCCGAGCGAATTGCAGAAAAGATGGATCGACCCTTATGAGATTCAAGAAGTACATAACAATGGCACTTTTACTTTGACTACCATTGACGGGTCTGGCCATTATTCTAAGGTGAATGGGCATCGGCTGTGTCTCCACCGCAAACCACTCACCAAGGAGTATTTCCGCCAACAGGTATGCGAGGACCCCTCCATGCAAATCTTAGCTGTAGAGAGTGATGACCTTGCAACTTTTCTTTCAAAAAACTAAGATTTTATTTAAATTTTAAATAATGTATGTATTATTTTTGATTGATTGTAATTCAGTTAGGTATCACCATGTAAATATGAGGATTTTTCTTGTTTTAAGTGCTTGGTAAGTGTTATTGGAACCGGAAGCAGTCATAGAAACAAGAACTCGACAGCTACGAAATCGATCAATTTCATAGTATCTTATCAAGTGGAAGAACTTATCCGTTGAAGATTCCACATGGGAGGATGAGAATTTTATACGGAAGCATCCATAACTACTCAAGCGTTGAGGACAACACTTTTTTGAAGGAGAGGGGCATGTTGGGTCCCTAAAATACTAGTGATTACCCCATTACTATTGTAGTTGCACCCCTTATTAATATTGTTGTGCCCCTATTATCCCCATATTGTTATTATTGTGCCCCATAGAATCCCTCTATTGTTATTTTTGTGGCTTTATATTATTATTGTTAGGTCGGCTGGGTTATATTGTGACTCCTTAGACTCCTATATATAGAAAGGAGGTTTTCTCATTTGTATCATCCAAGAATTGTTCATTTATGTAATGTAAAGGAGGTTGCCCCCTCGAAGAGGCTGAATTCTAAGGCGTTGATCTATCTTTTCTATCTTTTCTTGAGCTGGTTTTATAACAGAAAAGTTTTTATATTTTTGAGTGGATGAGTCCTTGTATTTAGTAAGTGAAAAAATAAAATATTGTTATCTTGTTAAATTAGAATTAGTCAACACAATATCTAAACTCTTTGTTAATTTAAATTTTATATAAGGGTACTGATTTAAGTGATAATATATATTTTTATTAGTAGAGAATGGAAAGTAAATGGATAATAAATGGATTTATTTTAAAAGTATCAAGAGATTTTAAAACAATACAAGTCAAGAAAGGTTATTAATTGAAATAGTATGTTCATCAAGTTCAAATGGAAATGAACATTTTATTCACATTTGGGTGTGTTTTGGAACCAAATAATATTAACATATGTTAATAAGGGGATTCAGAATGATATTGTAAGCTTTTTCATTAATCTCACTATCCATTGGAATTATATTGGTACTAATTTGGTATAGAGAGTAGAACTTGTGGAAGAGGGGTTAAAAGATCTCATAGACAAGGTTTTGTAGACGAGGGTAATAATTTAGAATTGGATATCAATGATTATTTGAAATGTAATTTTTGTATTGTACACACCAAGCAAGTGTATGTGGTCTTCACGAAAAGTTGGGTGAAATTTACTTGTACTTTTATGATGAATTTTGATAAAAAGTGCTTAGCATTCTAGCACTTTCTGAAAAATAAAGTTGCAAGACATTAATTTAGTAAAATCAATGGCTATACATGAAATGGTTTCAAAAATCCAAGACAAAAATATATAATTACAATGTGCAATCGATATGCACAAATATATTATTTTTAGAAGGTTACTACATGAATCGAGGAATTAAATGATAAAAAATATTACAATCAACAAGATATTTAAGATCCCGAATTGAGTTGTTTTATTACCATATATATCATAAAAAGGTTGTTTTCTCAAGAAATTCTCAAGAGGCAAGGAGTTGTTGTGCCATGGATCTTGCCCTCTGACTTGTCAGCGTTTGGTTGCAGTGCATGTGAAATGTAAGGATTGAAGACAAGTACATGCAAATGATCTATCTAATCAGGGAAATAATGTGCACCTAATTCCTCGTAGGTCGGTGAAGACCGTAGATCTTGAAGGCAACTCTGGATATCTCGCTTCAACTAGAGGACCCTACTCCTTGCTCCTAGATCTAATACCGAGTATACAATCACAACTGAACAAAGAAATCGTTTCTCCTTAGCAAAGGGTAGGTTTGCATGTACAAGAATAAATCCAAACAATACTTATAAAATCAACAAAAATCTTAAATGGGAAAGAAATAATTCATGTTTTTATTTGATCACAACATAAAAACAATTATACCACATGATATGAGTGTCCCCTCCTCAATCCTTGGTGTGTAACCTTTGCCTCACAACAAGATAAGGCTATTGTCATATGCAATGGAAGTCTGGTAGAAATATACAAGCATAATTAAGAAATACTTTCTCTATATCTCTCTCTTTAAGAGGGTCTCATTATATAGGTTTGTTCCAAACTCAAAAGGATATACCTAGAAACCTATGGCCATGAGAAGCTAGGCTTAATGACATGTGACTTGGGTGGATACAACTCATGAATAGACTTGATGGCATTTGAACCAAACAATTATAATTCACTGACAAGTTTCATGCTGAATTATGATATTTTACCAACTCACTAAAAACCTTCTTCTCAATTATGGTTTTTTTCTCAATTACGACATAGCTATTATTTCATAATTACTAAATTTTGATAAATAACTATGACAGTTTACTCAATTATGTAATTTCATCCCTGTAACATCCAATAATATCCTTGTAAGACCCATATAAGTAAAAAAAAAAGGTGAAAGGGGATGCATTCTAGCCAACAACTAAGATAAGATGGAGTACGGTCTCTCTCACTATAGTGGAGTGGAAAAGCGGGATATAACGAATGCCCCCTAAATCATAAGCACAAAAGAGAAACTGATGGCTGAAATGCATTACAAAAACATGTATCAAAATTAAGGAAGGAGTTGACACCAAGTAATTGAATCAAAGCCATATTGATACCCGAGCCTCAATCATAAGATAAAAATCCCCAAGGTAGGCATACCCACGCTTGGCATAAAGGGAAACGGAAAATGGCCACAACCATACACTGCAAATCCATGACATGAAATGCTAGTACATGGCCATGAGACATACACAGTGAATCGATGTGACAAATTAAAAGATCGTGGCCACCAACAAATACAATGTGGATCCTTGTCATAATATACATTATTAGGAATATGGAAACATAAACAATAGTTGTCCAAGGGTATTACTCAAAGTACATAAAATGATAGATAACTCCAACGCAACTTGGGAAGTACGCCATATTTGAGTTAGCTGACCCTATCTCATGGTCTTTTACTCAACTTCGATGGTACAAATGTAGAATGCATAAATATATGAGCTAATTTCAAGCTTGGTAGAAATTGTTTGATTACCAGTCATTAAGGTAAATTGTTACTAGATGCGAGGGGACCCATTAATGAAAAAAAATGACCCCAAGGTACCTGGCACAATCCACCATTTGTGAATAGATGAGCACTCATCGAATACTCACAGGCTTGATCGATTAGGGATCAACGAGATAAACCCACTGTCGATCACAAGGACGTTTGCCACGGAGATCTACAAGCTCCAAGGTACTACTAGTTCCTACATGAAGCTCTTAGATAATGAGTTGAAGTCTCCAAGAGAATATTCGTTAAAGGAGGGCCTTAATATATCCATCATCAATCGATACAGAACAACTGAGAGATGATGTAAATCGATTAATTCACGAGGTACAAATCACACTGAGATGATCGACACAAAAGGTCAACAAAAACTTCAAATGGCTGACTGAGGCTTAGAATTCCCTTGAACATATAACATCATAACACAAAATTTACTCGACAACGTTAAATAATGAGAACCACATGATATGATGCAACAATATAGGAGGCATTGAATCGCACTCCATATTTATTAGAAGGGTAACTTGCCGGAGTAGTGAATAGACTCATATGAATGGTATGGATCCTAGGAAAGCCAAAAACCAATTGTAAGGTAATGATGAAAATAGGTGCCATTTTCAAGGGAGATGCAACTAATGCAACAATTTTCACTGATAGAATGGACAAAAGTGATTACTTCCCCCACTTTCTCTGTTCTTATTTATTTGGATCTCCTTCATAGTTTAGCAAGCCCAAAAGAGAAGACGAGTAATCTCGATAGTGACTTTTTAATTCAATTTTAATGAGCTCAAAAAAGAGATAAAAGGATGCTCAATAAGGTTTCTTCTTCTTGGTTGAAAAATTTTGAAAAAGAGATAAAAGGATGGTCGATAGAATTAAATATTTAGCAAGCATGATAAGGACATAAATAAATCTATTGATGAAGGAAAATGTGGTATAAAAGGTTGCAACTAGTTCTGAAGTGACAAAACTGCCCTAAGAAATGTGGAGGAAAGAGGTTGGCAAGGAGAACCACTCATTACAAAGCTCCTCTTAGGAAAGATACAACACCAAGTGAAAGCAAGTGAAAGGGAAAATGGCAATGTGATTCCAATGATGATATAAGACCAAGGCATATCAACATGCATAAGAGAGGCTAAATGTAGCAATAATCACAATGTATTAAATAATAATTAAATCCTCCTGGGGTATAACCAGAGGAGGACATGAGGCTAAGATCTGTAGTCATGGCAGGTCAAAAGGAGGGATTTTGGAGAGACAAAAAGACACAACATGGACTCTAGCATGGAAAAGAGGTGCTAAGCTAGGGCATACATGTGAGGGAAGGTTTTACCATGCAGGCTACAGTGTGAAAATATAGTGGCTAGTGTTGAAACCTAAGAGGATCATACCTAAGGCACAACGAAGATGGCAATGATTGTCAATGGTTCAACATAAATGGTAAAAAATTACCTATGTCAGGTTCAAAAATAAAGCAGTTAAGGTCTAATGGATGTCATAATAAATATGCCACTCTATCCTATAAAAACAATCCAAAAAGCCTAGACCCATGGTTAAATAACATATGAAAGAAATAAAACATAGATCAAGTAAAAAGAAGACCATGTATTTTTTATTTTTCGAGTTTTATAATTAATTTTGGATTTTTTTGGCATATATGATGTACTAGAAAAGTGATCACATCACACATGAAACCCAAATTGAAATATATATGTATAAGGCACAACATAGTCTGCTAGGTCATGTCGGGTTATGGCCACTGTTGGGCATAGGCCAAGCATTCTCTCATATGAACTCACGGGTTGTTTTGGGTGCCATATAGTGCGTTGCGATGGGAACATATTGTAGAGAGTTGAGTTTCCTGATTCCCAAAGGTTGATGATCCCAGGAACCTAGAACCATATCATTATGAGGTAGCACTTCAGGACATAAAAGAATGAGCGATCTTGTGAGATATTATAGATCATTGAATAGGATTATTAAAACATAAAAGTGGTATGAAAAAACTCATCAGTGGATGTGGGTTGGACCATTCATTGGAAATTTATGTATCATCAACCCAAGACTTGTGTCAGTCGAAGGGTGGCATCTATAAGAGTGGCTAAAAATAGATGCATCAAAAGTCATAGTCTCTCTAGGATTAGTAAGTGGATTCATGACTTCCAAGCTGACTCCCTTAGAAGGAGACTCATCATCGAAGGAGTCTTGTGGAATAGGAAGAGTAACAGTCAATGTGGGAAAATAATGCTAATAAAATTCCACTTTTAAATGGAGTTTTTGACAAACGTCAGGAGGTTCTGACGAGACCGCTAGAGAGCAGTGTCTTCCACTAAAAGTCAATTTCTTAAGGAGAAGGAACATCCAAAGGATTAGTAGATCGATGAGATCCACTGGTGACAAAAGAGATCATGTGCATGGGAACCACAAATGTAGAAGGAATGTCATGTGCTAGTATAGGTAAGACACCCATAAGTGACAGGCTTTCAAATAGACCTGCGCTGATGCTCTCATACTCTAGAAGGTTATCTCCAACATATGGCACCATAATTCCTCTAATTTTATACATTGCCATCAACACACAATACTTGAGGTGATCGATTTTGAAAATGTTTCCTTCATGAGGAAAGCGAAGTACGTGAAACACTGATGACACGAAAATAGTAATGGTATAAAAAAAGCTACGACTAGTGGGCTCTAGTATTGCAGCAATAATGCTACAACTCCTGGGACTCCCTTCTTTACTTTTATCAACCCGGTAGTTCGTAACAAACTTGGAAGCGACGGTGCTATATGCACAAGTACTAGCTCTTGCCGCAGCTGTCACTGGATCAGCTGGCACAAGTCCGCTAGGAGCTTAAGCCAACTTCTATGAGCTCTGAGAAGAAGCTTTTAATGGTGATGGATGAAAGCTAACTCAAAGGAAGCTAGTCTACTTGCAAAAAGAAGCTGAAAGTGAAAAAGGAATGCAAACCCTAGCAAACCCTAGTTCTACAGACTAACCCTACCGGTGCAAGGAAAAAGATGAAAGTAGTGGAAATGGATGCCATTGACTTCTAGAAATGTAGAATGCATGTGACTAAGCTACTCTTGCAGTGAAATCTAAAAAGGAATGTCTTTTTGTATTTTTGAGTAATCTTGTAGAATTATTATGCATGTGCTTAACTGTTTTGACTGTGCAGAGGTTGATTGATGGAAGGAAATGGTGAGGGCGCTTGCAGGAGGTTGGGAAGGTGAGAAGAGGGCCTAAGGGGTCCCTAACACCCTTCTAGAGAGTTTCACAGTGATCGGATCTCGAAAAAACGCTCTCATGATCTTCTACAGGAAGTCTGTAGGGGTTCTACAGGATGTTTCGAAAGGAGATTTTGGAGGGTTGATGGTGGAAGAAAGGTGGAGAAGTGGAAATGGAGGTTGGATGAGGGTGTGAAGAGGTTTAGAACCTAGTAGGTGAAGCTGAAAAGTGATGAGGATGGTTGGATTTGTTCAAGGAGGGGGAGAGAAATGTTGCATAAAAAATATGGAAATTAGGTCAAAGTGAGAAAGTGTGGCAAACGAACAGCAAGAATTTGAATTAGAGGATGGAACAGGTTGTGCTGATGGAGGAAAGGTAAGTAGGGAGGTTTCTCAGGTGTTCTGCACAGTACTTCTTGAAACTGACCAAACAAAGATCATGCAAACCAAGTATCTAGCTATTCTAACCTAATTTGACCTAGGAACTAGCAACCATGATGAACAGAAATCCCTTGGTAGAAAATCATGTGAAACAACTTATGAAAACCAAGCAAGAATGAATTTAAGCATGTAATCACATTTGGTATCAACTTTTACAAATGAGAAACTAACACTAGCAATTGCATGAAGAAGCAAGAACAGTGTTTTTGTGGCAGCAAGGACACTGTGGTCTCAGCTCATGGTCTCGAGGAGGGAGAGGTGAGATCCAAGGTTGCTTGATGGCCTTTTTTGAAGATCTTTTCTGCTATCAACCTATCACATCACTCTAAAACATGAAAGCTTTTTCAATCATCAAAACTGACCTAGATAACCAAGCAAGATTTTAATCTACTAACAGAAACTATTTTATGAAGATAGTAAAGAAAAACATATAACAGTACATGGAGGAGGTCCTGGCACTTGGGTTGGGCCCAACCCCAAGAGCTATAGGCTCCTAAAAGAAGCTCAGAACTGATGCAACATAAAATTGGTTTCCATTACTCAAAAAACAACCATGTCCAAAATGTGTTACAACAGAAGCTCCAAAATGGGCTCAGAAATAAAGCAGCACTATAATGCGAAATAAAAATGTTCAACAAGTAACCTACGAAGGCTGGAAGCCTTCCTACTTATGCACTACGAGGACCGCCAGCAGTCCTCCTTAATTCAAGGGACTTGGCTGCTCAAAACTGCGGTACTCAATCACTCCATAAAAGCTGCTTGGCTGCCTTTGGAAATTGACTTTGGTGGGCTGCTGAACTCCGAGCTGATGGTGGAGAACTCAAGGAAGGGGTCATTTAGTGCAGGAGACACCCTTCCTACAAATCCTCAGCGTTGTCCCCTCGTATTTGGCTATCAAATGGTCCATAAATGCTTGACCTTGGTCCAAACGTTGTCTAAAAATCTGCAGCAAACATGTATTAGCCTTCATGGTCAAGAGACTATTCTCATTCATTCAATTAACATAAACATACTTCAAAAGCATACATAAACTATGAAGAATGGTGGATAAATGGAGAACAATAGGCAAAATGAGCCCAATAAGTTACCCATTTTTGGGGCTCATCATCACCCCCTGCTAAATGGGTTGCTCATCCTCTGAGCAACTAATCTAGCTCATCATCCTTGATAGCTTTGACTGCCTCCCTCACGTCCATGGCATCCGAGGTGATGTCTTCTTCCCAGTCATGAAATCCTGCTTTTCTTTCTACTTCCTCCCACTGCCTGTTTTCCTCTTCTTCCTTGACTCCTTCCAGCAATCCTAAAAGCAAGGGAGGACTGAACTTTAGGCCGATCCAATTGGCCTGCAGATTTTGCATTGACTGTTTATAGAGGGGTACCCTTGCCAAGGCTTCCCTCATCCTGGTTGGGGAGTGGTATTCTCTTATTTTCAAACTGTGGGGCAGTGTGTTCCACCTCCTTGTGCAAGCATGAATGTAGTTATCCCCCAACAGTCTTTCCATGTCCTCAAAGTGGGCAATAGCTTGAGCTTGTCATTCAATGTAATCTGGTAAAACCTGAGGGTTGTTGGCCAGGTGCTGATGGGCATGTATTAAAGTTAATGTATCCTTTGGTTCTTCCTTGATCATGAGTGGTTCACTCAGCTCCCTATTCATAATATCCCGAATCTCTGCTGCCCTCTTTTCCTCATGATTTAACTAGGAGGCCATGGCCATAAGTTGCACATCTCCCAATGTAGCATTGGGGTCCCAAAGAGTCATGTTTGGAAGGGCCAAGTTGTGTAAATAGAATTCGGATAACTTAGCCTTATCCTCTGCTAAGCTGCTATCACACAAGGTCATGAATTGATGGTAGCTTTGAAATGGAATTGTGCCCCTTTGGGCCAAGGTGTTAATCTGGAACTGCAACCATTGATCTTTAAGATATAGGGCATATGACCTGGAAGGTTGCCTACACTACAAGGCTTCTACTGCCCAGCTAGCCATGCAGGCCAGTTGGGCTTCCTTTTCTTGTACCTGTTGCTTTAGAGACTGTATTTCCTCAGCTGTCTGTGACTCCTTCTCCTGTAGCTATTTTGTTAGTGCCTCAACCTCGGCCTGTAGCCCGTACACTTTCTGCTGTTCATCAGAGGTTTCTTTGTCTGCTGAAGGCTTTTCTTGTTGTTGTTGTTCTCCTAGAATGGAGGTCCTGTCATCCTTATGAATTCCCTGTAGCTGTAGCTGCTATTTCAGCAGCTTGTTCTCTTCCTATAGTTTGGCCCTCTGACTGCTTTCCACATGCTTGACCATGGCCAATTCTCTCCTTGACTCCCTGATTTGTTCTTCTAGGGGGCCTATGTCTGCCACACCCTTGGACTTGGCAATCCTCATCCAAGTGTGAGTCCTAATTCTTTCTTCTTCCAGTGCAAAGAAGAGTGGCATCGCACATTTCTGGGGAATTATTTTCCCGGCTTCTAACAGGTTATAGTATGAGTCCAAGCTGGGCTGAGGGCTTGGTTCCAATATTTCCTCTGTCTTTTCTTCCTCTTGTGATTGTTTGGCCGCCTTTTCCTCTAATTTCTCGGTCGCTTTTAGCTTAGCCCGAGTTTCCTGTAGAGATTTCTCAGCTTCCTGTAGAGTCGTCTTTGAGTCCATTATCTTCATTCTCTCTCTCCAGGTGGAAGTTTTTGGGCTTCCTCGTTCATAGGTGACAGATATCTTTGAAGGAGACCCTTCTTTTGGTTTAGGTGTTGTGTCCTCAATGATAATTGGCTCCTTTGACTGTGGCTGGGGTTTGCCTACTTTGATCCGTGTGCTCCTTCTTGCTTTAAAGTACATGGAGGTTTGCCTCTTTCGCTTCCCTTTTTGTTTTGGAGGTGTTTTTAAGGCAGGAAGCACAGCTACTACCTCTCTTGCCAATATTTCAAGTGCTTTCCCCCTTTGCTGTTCTTTTTCCATGCTTCCTTTAGAAGTCCCTGTGTCAACTATTTCTGCCTGTATTGTGGCCATTTCAGAATCTGTCTTTCCCTTTTTTTTGGTGTGACTGCTTTGGCTATGACAACCTTCACTTGGGATGTTTCTGCCTTCTCTGCTCTCCTCTGCAGTCTCTTTTCCCTTGGGGTTTGTGCTGTTGTTCCTTGCTCTGTTTTAGGCTTAGCAATTTGGCCCTCTCCCCCTTTTTCTTTATGTCCTTGTTGTGCTTGAATGTCCTGTGTTCCTTCATCATTGGTTTTCTTACCTTCTTCAGCGTGTTCTCCCTCCTCACTGCTAGATGAGGTGATGTATTCGGCCAGGATTCCAATATCGTCATCCCGGGACATGTTTCGGAAGATTTCCCAAGATATGGGGACAATGTAGGTATGTAGGGCATCTTCCACTAATAGCTTAATTAGCCCATGATGGGCCAGTTGATCTGGGGTCCCTTCATCCAATTTTGTACCACATTCAATTAGTGACTGAAGAAGAAAATAGGGAATGCTCAGCTTCTGGGCTGGAGGTGAATTAATCCCATGCCTTAGTTCACACAGCAACCTGAAATGGTATCCATAGACAATGCTAAACCTCCCCTCACATGTAATGTACTTCATAATTTGGAAACTGACCTCACTCTAGAGAGGAGGCAAGCTGGTTCTCCTAACCCCGTTTTTGTCTTCTACAGGATGTTCCTCTGGTAGGAAGAATGTTTTCTTGGAAACCTGGCCCAAAGACCTCTCTTCTTTGCTCCAAGGGAGCCCTAATGGCAGACCAGTAACACGACTGATGAGCTCAGGGGTAAGTTCTAGGGTCAAACCCCTAAAACTTACTGTGGCCTGTGTCTTTGATTGAGGTCTCAGGGACATCAAAAATTCCTTTGTTATCTCCTCGTCATGACCCCGAATTCTGTCAAAAAATGTCATCCAATTGGCTCGGGTGAAAAGATCCACCACCTCAGGATGCTCGTGCAGTTTGCTGGTGTCTGAGGGTTCTTTCCTTATGAATCCCCCTGGCATGGTGAGAGTGTTTTTCTTTTTTCTTTGATCAGAAAAAGGAATGCTGCTTATGGTTTTCCCTCTTAACTCAAGAAGGGATTTCTCGGGTATCAATATTAATTAACAGCTATTCCCTGGTTTTCAAAACTGCTGTTGCCCAGAACACGACTGCCTGTTTATGAAAGGGAGAGTTTTGTTTCTACAGACAGAGTACAGAGCTCAATTTTTCCTTCCCAGCACATATACAGATATTCAAATTCAAAATTTCATACACAGGCTGACCTCCACAGTTGCATATCTTTCTACAGGAGAATTTAAAAAAAAAATAGGAACGTGGAGGAGAATTTGGATGCAAAAACAACTGAGAAACCCAGTGCAACACACAGGAAAATGTTTTCTTCCAATCCCCAGGCATATTTTTCTCTAGTTCCCCACTCTGATATCATTCAATTCACCACCTTTTCAAATCACACCATGCATAAAGAGTTTTCGAGCCTACCTCCCTTGGAGCTCCAAATTCGATGAAGAAAAATCCCAGGTTTCCTTGCTCCGGAAGGCTGTGCAGGGTTTCCTGTAGAACCCTTCCTGTAGAAGACTCCCCGGTTCCTGTAGAATATCTCTGTGCCTCTGCGTGAGCCCGATACGCGGGAGATTCTCGGAAACAGGTAGAAAAATCGGTGGTGGGCGACTGGTTAACAGTTTCTAGAGCGGAGGACACGTACTTCAGTTGAGGACGTTGCAAGTGCAAATGAACAGAGGGTGGTGTGATTTTCAGTCGAGCATCTTTTAACTGCGGCATAATTCGTGGTGAGGGGGTGAGGTGGCCTGACTGAACCGTTGATCCAACATCACGGCCATAATTTCTCTGCGTGTTTCTGGATGCCATCACCTCCCCTCTGCCGTTAACCACCGCCACCACTACTAGTCCCGACGATTTCTCCCTGAGTGGACACTCCACACATGCTGGCTGCACGTCTCGTTGGAAATTTGAATGTAACTGAGCTTGTTCGGATCCCATGAGGCTATGTTAACTGGCCACCGATCCCATTCTATCCAACCACTTCCATAGGCATGCATCTTTTTAAAATATAGTTTATGTAATTGTCGAATGAGTTTAGACACTTACCTGCGTGGTCACGGTCGCGTTATGTAGATTTCGGGTCTCTGAACCATTTCTTCATTTGCTGCTGCTTCCTGCATGGGTTTTGGAACCCAATCCTTCAGTCGTTGACGCTGCATGCACGTGTTTCGGAATTCATTCCATTGGTTGTTGTCGCTGCATGCTCAGGTGTTTCTTGGTTTCGGCTGCTGATGATGTTTCCACGTTCAAGACGAGCTCTTTGCATGTCTCCTTTGTTGTTTTTCGGCTGTCCTCGTCTCCAGAGTGTGTCTTCCAGAGGGATCAGCTGCTACAGGATTCCTGTAGCTGCTTCTCCTCCTGGGATGCAAGCTAAACGAGCAGGGCTATACTGTTGACGAGGGATTCAGCTGATGAGGAGTCCAGATGGGGATTTGACAGGTAGGGAGAGTGAAACACCACTGCTAGATTTGTCACTCAGAGTTCTTGCTGGCAGTATGAGGAAAACAGGGGTTTTTTATTATATTTTGTTTTTGACTGTGCAAGCATAAATAACAGAATGGGTGCAATGGAGGTGTGAAGAGATGAAACAGGGTGATGTATGGTGATGGACGTAAACAAGGGTGGTTGCAGGCTTAATAACCAGATTCCAACCTTCGAATTCCCTCCCATGATCAATTTTTGCCTGTCTAGAGGTTCTATAAGATCTTCCTGTAGAATATATAGAACTTCCTGTAGAAGGTGAAATCTTAGCCTGAATGCGATCAAATCCTAGGAAAGGGGAGTGGTCATGGAGGAGGTGTGTGTGAGGGATGTTTGTAGTTTGGTGTTGACCTCTGTCCTTGTTTTGCCTGCCCCCCAGAACCTGTAATGTCTTCCCTGCAACCTGCAATTATTCAACATAAATTAGGCCTGTTTCCCTTTTTTTTTTTTTTTTTTTTGGTGAGACAGCTGGGGCGCCTCCAGGAGGTTTTCACCCTCATTGTTTGCCCTGGGCACCTCTAAGAGGTTTTCACCCAAGGATCTTTTTATTCTTTTTCTTCTCTCTTTTTTTTTTTTTTTTTGATGATCAAGGTGTGGGTGGAGTAGAGACAAGGCCCTGCTCCACTACCAGCACTTACTTATCTAGAGTTTCAATGAATTCCTTCTTGGAAAGGGGCTTCTTGTAGATTTTCAATCGGTGCCCATTGACGAGCATGGGGATGGCTTCTTCATCAATGGTCCTGATAAGGACTGAACCATTGTCGTTGCATTTCTCCACTGCATATGGTCCCAGCCACCTTGTCCTTAGCTTCCCCTTGAAATCCTTTTATCTTGAGTCATAAAATAGCGCCCAATCTCGTGGCTGAAATTGCTTTTCATTAAGGTGCCGGTCATGCCATATCTTTCTCTGGAGTTGAACTACTTCTGAGTGGAGGAGGGCCTGCATTCTCTATTCATCTAATCCGTTTAGCTGTAGTAACCTTTCCTGTTGTGCATGGTTGAGATCTAGGTCCAGCTGAGTTGCCAACCTTAATGTGTTGTACTTGAACTCTATGGACAACAGAGCCTTCTTCCTGTAGACTAGCTCATAAGGTGTGAAAGCTGTTGTGGTTTTCCAAGTGGTGTTGTAGGCCCAGGTGGCCTCAAGCAAGCGGTCTACCAAATCCTTTCTGCTGCTGCTTACCACCTTAGTCAAAATTTCTTCTAGAGCCCTATTAGTGACTTCCACCTGCCCATTTGCTTGTGGATGATAAGGGTTGGAAGTTCTGTGCTTGATCTTGTGATGAGCGAGCAGGTGTTCAATCAGGTTAGAGGTGAACTGACTTCCTTGATCTATGACTAATTCTCTTGGGTAGCCAAATTTGTTGAAGATATTTTCCCTTAAAAACGCAGCCACTTTTTCTTCTGTCACTGCCTTGATTGCCTTTGTTTCTGCCCACTTTGTCAGGTATTCTGTGCACACAATGATGTAAGACTTTTGCTTTGAAGGAGGGTTGATAGGACCCACAAAATCCATGCCCCACTTCTCAAATGGCTTGAAAGTCACTTGAGTTGGAGGGGCATTTCATCCCTCAGAGTCAGTTTCCGCATCCTTTGACATCAGTCACATTGGCTGATGTATCTTTTGACATCTTGATGAAGAGTGGGCCAATAGTAGCCTGCCTGTAGAATTTTGGAGGCAGTCCTTTTTGTTGCGGAGTGGCCTCCACAGGGTCCATCGTGACAGGTTAGGAGAATGTAAAAAATTTCATCCTCCCTAACACAATTCCTCGAGATCTGATCTGGACCGAGTTTGAACAAGTTGCCCCCAATCCAAGTAAAGGGGGCGCTTTTCCTCACAATTCTGCTCTTTTCTTTCGAGGATAGGTGTGGAGGGAACTGTGCTGAGACCAAGTAGCTCACTATATCAGCAAACCATGGAGAGAGTACTAAAATAGCAAACAGGTGTTCATTTGGAATTTGGTCATCCACCGTCCCTTCTTTATCTGCAGGCAAATCTAATCTAGATAGAAAATCAGCAACAACATTTTCCTTTCCTAGCTTGTCAACAATGGTTAAGTCAAATTGCTGCAATAAAAGTAACCATCTAATGATACGAGCATTCACATCAGGTTTATTCATCAAATACCTTATTGCAGCATGATCAGTGTGTACAAATGTTTGATAACCAGTGATGTAGTGTCTGAACTTATTTAGGGAATGGACTACAGCTAGGAGCTCTTTCTCAGTCACAATATAGTTTAATTCTTCCTTGGACAGGTTTTTGCAGACAAAGTATATGGCATATGGTAGCTTCTCTTCAATTTGTCCTAAAGCTGCCCTTATGGCTTTGTTTGAGGCATCCATGTGGATGTAGAAAGGTAGGGCCCAGTTTGGACCTCTCAGGATTGGGGCAGTCAGCAGTTTATCTTTTAACTCATCGAGAGCCTCTTGGCAATTGTCAGTCCATTTAAATTCAACATCTTTCCCCAAAAGACCAAACAATGGCGAGGCTAGCTTACTAAAGTCTTTGATGAATCTTCTATAGTATCCTGCTAAGCCTAGAAAACTCCGAACATCTCTTACCTTCTCAAGAGGTGGAACCTTTTGGATAATAGCAATTTTGTTAGGATCCAACTGTAATCCTTGCTGAGAGATTGTATGGCCTAGCACGGTCCCTTCAGTCATAAGGAATTCACATTTTTCAGGACTGAGGGACAGGTTCATCTCAATACACTTGGTTAAAACTTTTCCCAGGGTAGTTAATGCTTCTTGGAAGCTGGACCCATAAGGAGTAAAGTCATCCATGTAGATTTCTACCGAATCATGAACCAGCTCAGCAAATATGCTCAGTACTGCTCTCTAGAAAGTGGCAGGAGCGTTGAATAGCCCAAAGGGAAGGACCCGGTAGGCAAAGGTTCCCCATTGACAAGTGAAGGTGGTCTTATCTTGGTCTTCCAGACTGATTTGGATCTGATTATACCCACTGAACCCATCTAGGAAAGAAAAGAACTTCTTCCCTGCCAGCCCATCTAGCACTTGATCTATGAAAGGCAAAGGGAAATGGTCCTTCTTGGTGGCTTTGTTAAGTTCTCAATAATCTACACAGATTCTACACTTCCCATTTTTCTTGGGCACAAGCACTAGAGGAGAAACCCATTCACTGTCCGAGATGGGGTAGATGAATCCTGCATCCAAAAACTTTTGCAATTCTTCTTTAACGATGTCCTTAAGGGTTGGATTCATTCTCCTCTTAGGCTGCCTAACTGGTTTACAATCCTCTTTAATGTAAATGTGATGGGTACAGACTGACGGATGGACTCCTTTCATTTCCTTATAGCTCCAAGTGAAAGCCTCCAAATGGTGGTTCAATAAGCTACATAGCTCCTTCTCTTGAGAGGGAGATAAGGATGAGATGATCTTCAAGGTTCTTTCAGGGCCAAATTCCACATTCTTAACTCTGGGAGAGGTCGAATCAGCCACACAGAGGTCCACTAAAGCGTGGGATTGGGCACTTTCCACCAACTTCTCTAATGGCAGTACACCGGGAGGTGGATTTTGAATCAACTTCTCAATTAGGTCGTCCTCGGTTTGAGGACCTCCTTGGGTGGCTTCCATTGTGCACACTGGTGCAGAGTAGACTTCATCCTCATCTTCCTCCTCCAACCAGAGAGGTAAGTCATGTTCTAGCAGAGGTTGGGTAGGAGGTTATAGGACTAGCTGTTTGGACATAGGCCAATTCTTGATGGTCATGCTCCTAGCTCAACAACTGATGTAAGCATCCGTAATAGCTAACTAAGGCCTTCCCAAAATGAGGGGGTATTCAGTGAGTTTTTCCTTTGGCTGAAGGACCAAAAAGTCTGCAATGTACTCCCAAAAACCAACAGAGACCAGGACATCCTCCACAATCCCTTCGGGAGTCACGGTGGAGCGGTCTGCTAACTGTAGTATTGTCGAGGTCTTTCTTAAGGAACTCCGGAGGTTGAGTTTGAGCATAGTGTCCCTGGTCATCACATTGATGGAAGCCCCTAGATCGATCAAGGTGTGGGGGATTATGGTGCCATTGATGTGGACATCTACTACAGGACTCCCAGGTTCCAAATATTTTGGACAAATTATTTGCCCCAACATTAGATTGGACAGTTGTCCTATGACATTGATAGTTGGGGCATCTCTCTTGCGCCTGCCTGGGTGCCTGAAACACTTCTCCTTGATCAATTTGTTGTAGATTGGTACATCTTTTATGGCCTGGAGAAGTGGGATTTTCACACACAACTGTTTAAGTTCTCCCAGAAGTTTAGTCTCCTCTGGGTTTGGTTGCATGGCTACTATTAGTCTCTCAGGAAAGGGTGGAATGGCTTTGGGTTCACTTTCCTGTTTCCCTTCCTCATCCTCCAGGGGAGGAGGGTGGCGATCTGGAAGGACCTTTCCAGATCGTAGGTTGATTTCCTAAATCTCCACAACATAGGTAGGGCATGTTGTCTCTCTAGTGTATACCTGCTGGGCTTGTCTATTGTTGGGGTTCAGGTTCGGTTGAGCAGGCATCTGGGGTTGTCTTGGAGGAGCAAGAGGTAATGGTTATGGTTGAGCAGGAGGTGGAGGCAAAATAGCGGGAGGAGAGTTGTATTGGGACCTCCATCCTGGTTGAGGTGCATTCCACTAAGGTTGTGGCTGAACATGAGAGTGAAACAAATGAGCAGCAGGTTGAGTATGGTATTGAGATGGATAAGACCAAGGAGGAGGTGCGGACCAGGAAGGATGAGCAGGGGGGCCCCAAGAAGGCATGTGAGCGGATTGGTTGGGGTGGTAATAAGTTTGGGATGTTCCTTGCATCCCCTATTAGTAAGGTCTGGATCCATGCGACCTCCTTTGGTTAAGGAAGTAGAGTGGCTCAGTGGCCCCTTCATCCCCTTGGTACATGGCTTTAAGTTGGGGTAAGGTTGGGCACTGGTTTGTGGGGTGGTCTTCCTCACAAACGAAACATACCTCCACTGAGTGTAATGCACACTCATTCTTAGGATGCTTCCTTGTACACCTGGGACAAAAGATGGCCAAAGCCTTCTCAGCTTCCTCTTTCTTCTGTTGGATTTGGAAGGTATCCAGTTACATGGCAATGGTCTGTCTCATCTCACTTTTGAGGTCTTCCATCTGATTTTCAAACTCATGCATGGAGAAGGTGGCACTAGCTGAAAGTGGATTCCCCCAACCTCTTTTCCGGGCTGCCTTAGAGTGGTTTCTAAACACAGTATTTATGTCCTCATAAGGTAGTTGGTAGATGTCTCCTCCAGCTAGCAGATGGAGGGTATCTAGAAGGTCTTCAGGGACTCCTCAGAGCAAGACTAGCTTCAGAGATTCGGGGTCCAGTGTGCACCTGGCCCTTTTATAACTAAGTTGGAACCTTTCTTCATAGTCTTCTAAAGACTCATCACTTCCCATGGTCATCTGAATGATCTCTCCCTTCATTTCCTTTGACCTACAGTAGTCCCAGTATTTGTTGTTAAAGGCTTGCTGCATCTGAGCCCAAGTTGTGATACTGTTTCCAGGTAACCCCATGAACCAGCATAGTGCTGCATCCTTGAGGGTAGAGGGAAAGAGTCTCAACTTTTGCTCGTCTTCTGCATATTCATAAGTTTGACAAAGGATAGAAAACTCAAACAGGAAGGTATCAGGGTCTTAAGTGGTCAATCCATGGAAATGAGGTAAGGCTGAGGGACTTATGTTTTTCATTTTCATGTCCCCGTTGGTCTCTCGGATGGGAAAGGCACCTTCTATTCTCTCCTCATCTTCTCTACCATTTCTGTTTTCAGCCATGGTCTCAAGAGGAATGTTTTCTTGCTCTTCTTCTGTTATAGGATCTTCGTATATCTCTGGAGGTTCACCTATAGGCTCTTTTGGATCATTGCCACTGAAGAAGAGAGAAGGGTGACTCAACGATGTGGTGGGGGTGTTGGGTAAGAATTTTCCTGTATTGTCTCTGTTCCTATGAGGCACGAAATGGAATATTTTTGGTGGAGTTTTGGTATTTTTTTCTTCTTGTACCTGCAAAACTGAAAGTGATTGAACTACAACTAACTAAAATCTATCTAGCTTAAATGAAAATGCGGAATTGAAATGTTAATCTATGCTTGCAGAATTGAAATGCTAATCTATGAAGGCGGGAAATATCTAATCTATGCTTGCTGAAATGAAATGAAAGCAGGAAATGTCTAATCTACTTTTGCGTAAATGAAATTGTAGAAAGGAAATGAAACAACTATTCTACTCTTGTTGAAATAACTACTTAGCATAAGATTGAAGTAGAAAGTAGAAGAAAAGTAGCAATCACAAATACTCTGATGCTTCCCTGGCAACAGCGCCAAAAAGATGGTGGGCTCCAGTATTGCAGCAATAATGCTACAACTCCTGGGACTCCCTTCTTTACCTTTTATCAACCCGGTAGTTCGTAACAAACTTGGAAGCGATGGTGCTATATGCACAAGTACTAGCTCTTACTGTAACTGTCACTGGATCAGCTGGCACAAGTCCGCTAGGAGCTTAAGCCAACTTCTATGAGCTCTGAGAAGAAGCTTTTAATGGTGATGGATGAAAGCTAACTCAAAGGAAGCTAGTCTACTTGCAGAAAGAAGCTGAAAGTGAAAAAGGAATGAAAACCCTAGCAAACCCTAGTTCTACAAACTAACCCTACTGGTGCAAGGAAAAAGATGAAAGCAGCAGAAATGGATTCCATTGACTTCTAGAAATGTAGAATGCATGTGACTAAGCTACTCTTGCAGTGAAATCTGAAAAGGAATGTCTTTTTGTATTTTTGAGTAATCTTGTAGAATTATTATGCATGTGCTTAACTGTTTTGACTGTGCAGAGGTTGATTGATGGAAGGAAATGGTGAGGGCACTTACAGGAGGTTGGGAAGGTGAGAAGAGGGCCTAAGGGGTCCCTAACACCCTTCGAGAGAGTTTCACAGTGATCAGATCTCGAAAAACTGCTCTCGTGATCTTCTACAAGAAGTCTGCAAGGGTTCTACAGGATGTTCTACAGGATGTTCCAAAAGGAGATTTTGGAGGGTTGATGGTGGAAGAAAGGTGGAGAAGTGGAAATGGAGGTTGGATGAGGGTGTGAAGAGGTTTAGAACCTGGAAGGTGAAGCTGAGAAGTGATGAGGATGGTTGGATTTGTTCAAGGAGGGGTAGAGCAATGTTGCACAAAAATATGGAAATTAGGTCAAAGTGAGAAAGTGTGGCAAACGAACAGCAAGAATCTAAGTTAGAGGATGGAACAGGTTGCACTGATGGAGGAAGGGTAAGCAGGGAGGTTTCTCAAGTGTTCTGCACACTACTTCTTGAAACTGACCAAACAAAGATCATGCAAACCAAGTATCTAGCTATTCTAACCTAATTTGACCTAGGAACTAGCAATCATGATGAACATAAATCCCTTGGTAGAAAATCATGTGAAACAACTTATGAAAACCAAGCAAGAATGAATTTAAGCATGTAATCACATCTGGTATCAACTTTTACAAATGAGAAACTAACACTAGCAATTGCATGAAGAAGCAAGAACAATGTTTTTGTGGCAGCAAGGACACCATGGTCTCAGCTCATGGTCCTGAGGAGGGAGAGGTGAGATCCAAGGTTGCTTGATGGCATTTTTCGAAGATATTTTCTGCTATCAACCTAACACATCACTCTAAAACATGAAAGATTTTTCAATCATCAAAACTAACCTAGATAACCAAGTAAGATTTTAATCTACTAACAGAAACTATTTTACGAAGACAGTAAAGAAAAACATATAACAGTACATGGAGGAGGTCCTCGCACTTTGGTTGGGCCCAACCCCAAGAGATACAGGCTTCGAAAAGAAGCTCAGAACTGATGTAACATAAAACTGGTTTCCATTACTCAAAAAACAACCATGTCCAAAATGTGTTACATCAGAAGCTCCAAAATGGGCTTAGAAATAAAGCAGCACTATAGTGCGAAATACAAATGTTCAACAAGTAACATGCAAAGGCTGGAAGCCTTCCTACTTATGCATTACGAGGACCTCCAGCAGTCCTCCTTAATTCAAGGGACTTGGCTGCTCAAAACTGCAGTACTCAACCACTCCGTAAAAGCTGCTCGGCTACCTTTGGAAATCGACTTTCGTGGGCTGTTGAACTCCGAGCTGATGGTGGAGAACTCGAGGAAGGGGTCATTTAGTGCAGGAGACACCCTTCCTACAAATCCTCAGCATTGTCCCCTCGTATTTGGCTATCAAATGGTCCATAAATGCTTGACCTTGGTCCAGAAGTTGTCCAAAAATCTGTAGCAAACACGTGTTAGCCTTCATGGTCAAGTGACTATTCTCATTCATTCAATTAACATAAACATACTTCAAAAGCATACATAAACGATGAGGAATGGTGGATAAATGGAGAATAATAGGCAAAGTGAGCCCAATAAGTTACCCATTTATGGGGCTCATCAACGACCAAGGATCAAGTTACAATGGAGCTTCAATAAGTTCAACATCTACAGTCATGGTTTCACCCCCTAGCTTGATGGAAAATGAAGGAAGAATGTCATGAGGCACAAATGTATGTCCATTGAAGGCTTGAATAATTTTACTTGAATTGACAAGTGTTGGAGAACCAAGAGCTTCCCAACATGATGTGGCTATAACAGAGGTAGAAGACCCTTCATCCTCAAGCTTGTGATGCACATCTCGATTGATGAGGTGCAGAGAGATGAACTTTGAGAGATCAACAGCTCTAATAGCAGTCAACAATTCTTTGTGTTACATAAGACAACTCCATAAAACATTTAGAGTATACATGGCATAGGGTGCTTGGGCTAAATCCTCAACATTACTGTAGTGTTGGGCAGAGCACACATTAGGATTGTGTGTTGACTTTTGGAGGACACCCTTAGGTGGGAAAACCACTAGTTCTAAAGGCTTATCAAGTGTAATGGGTCCATCAGGAACAATGGGAATGATCAAATCCTTAGAGGAAAAAACGACTTTGGACTGTCGTAATATTTGGATTTCATGAACATGTTAATATTTTCATTGCGCATAAGAATATGTTCATGGCCTCTAAGAAAATTATGTTGTCCTCCATTTCCCCTAGGAAAAGATGGAGGATATTGTGTAACAGTTTGTTGTTTTGGCTAGGAAATGAAGGAGTGAGCCAACATGGCCAAATGTTGGGTTGTTTTCTATTGCATGAGGAAACGATGAATTTCATCCATACATGAATATCCATGAGTTAAGTGATCCCCATGACAAATCTTGCTAGGGAATTTTATCTTATGATGTTTCTTAGTCGTGCACCCACACTGATTGGGTTGGTTTGGTTGGGCCCCTTGAGAAAGTTTAGAAATTTGTTTTTTCTTTTTCTTCTTCTTTTTCCCACTAATTTACTGATGATTTTTATGTTGCAAGGATTTCACTGTATGAACTTCAGCAATCTTCTTAGAAGATAATGTTTGCTGAGAACTGGGAATAGTTCCTAGGTTTGGGAGGTGATGATCAATTTCCCCAATTAAGCAACTAACTAGTTCACAATATTGAAAGAGAGGGAAGCAATCACACCATCATATTGCAATCATGTTTTCGGTCAAGGTGGATTAGATGAATATCAATGAGGTTTAGGGGTGATATCATACAATTTCCCAATTGAGATTAAATTAGATGAAGATGTTGAGCACTCAGAATGGCCTTCTTAGTAACTACCTCGGCCATGGCGACATCCTTAGTTGTGCCTTGTTTATAGGTGGAAGAAAGGATTAGTTGAACCAAAATTTAAGAAATTGGTCAAGATGCTTAGTTATAGCTAACCTCTTTTGTTTCCTCCACTCATGTATATGATTAGAAATATGAGTAGAGTTGTCATGTTTAAGTGTTGACATGAGATCATTCTCAATATCTTGTTATGAAGGTAATCGGAAATGGTTCACAAAGGTTTGTGCCAAGGAAGCACAGTTACAATAAGATGTCTTATTTGGTGGCATATTTGGTCATGGTATGTTGGAAAAGATGTAACTACATAGAATCATCCACTAGAGAATTTGAGGACAAAGGTGTTTTCAATGTTGGAGAAGTGGGCCTTATCACATTGATTATTGGTAATGTGAACATAAAAAATGACACTCCCGACATAGGCGGAGATGAGGGACCGATTTCTCCCATAGTATAGGCACCACTCTAACCAAACATCCGATGAGAGAACAAGGAAAGAGGTTAAGAAGAAAAGACACTCAACTATACAACGACATGGTCAAAACGGTTGGTTAAAGGTGGGCTGACATGTGCTAGGGGAATCTGATCTATAACCTCAATAGTAAATAAGTCTTCCCTCCCAAAACTAAGGTTATATCCCCCAATCTGTGTTTGACCTAAGTAATCTGATACTAGAGTTATCTTATGTATTCTAGATGGTGGACCCTCCTCTTGAGGAGAAAGGTTTAAAAGTCTTTTAGAATGTTGAATAGTTTGGTCAGCCATGGTGAATATATTTCAATATATAATCAATTAATTCTAGACACCCCTATGACTATCTAGGATCACACCAAACAACGTACACTATAAAAATCCCTAAGAAATTCAACAAGAAAACCACTACAAAGGTACCTCCTAAAAGTAAAGACTTTGGAGCTAATGAAACCCCCAATTACCTTGGACTATCAAAGGATTGTAGAAGTGATTACCACAACCATCCTATATCAGCATCAACCACTGCAAGTGACCTCAATGGGGCTAAGAATCACCCTCCAAGAACACTCATATAATGATTGATGTTTGCTTGATGTACAATGGAGGCTTCCCACCCACATTCACCTAGATTCGAGGCCTAGAAGATAGGCAACTAAGGTTACCACATCACAGTAAAATGACTGAGGGGAAAAGTGTGATAGGAATAATATGCGTAGACATGGTATTTAAGGTTGAAACTTCCAAAGATATTTCTTAACGTGAGCCATATTCTGGTCAAGGAGATCCTCATGTAATGCACAAATTTCACTGACAGTAGTAGCCTAAGAGTGGGCAGGTCACTTCCAGATTTCTTATGCGAACATGTTGTTAACTGTCGTCTGAGAGGATATTTCTTAGTGACAACACTGTGATAATGGATTTACACTCTTTAGTAGTTCTAGTTTCATCTTAGTATCCTTAAATATTTTTCTCTCCAAACCCTACTCCAAGGCTCTACAACCCTAAGCTATTGTTGGTTTGCTAAAACCAAAAAATCTAATTAATTTTATTGGCACTTTATTTTATAGTTGTTATTTACTCGGGAGTAATGGAGTTCAACTTAGATGGTGTGAAATGACTCAAGAGCAATCCTAATGTAAACTATATGATGTGCAATTTTTCTCTTTCAATTTTTATGAAAACTAATTAAGGAAAGGTAGAGAGTACAATTACTTTTCCAACTGGAAAACAACCTGACATTCACTCTCAATATTCACTCTAAATTCACTAAATCAACAAAACATGTAAAAAATGCAAAAACAAATTATTAAACAATTCCAAAGGAAGAGCAACAACAAGCACTCAAAAGCTCAAATCTGAGACTTTGCAAAAGAAACCATCAACAATTTTTCCGCACATACAAATAAACAACAAATTCACATGCAAAGTAAGTTTTAGATTTTTATCTCAATGTAGACAACAAGAAATCATACACCTACAATGACCTACAAGTGAAACAAACAAAAAGCATAAACAAAGAAACAAGACTATAGAGAACAAAGAAAATGAATTTGCTCATATTTTAGAAACACAAGTACTCCCCAAACCACTCTAATCAAGTTTACAATGTCAAAACAACAACACAAATATCAATCACCACAAAAAATAATTTAATCAAGGATGCAACTTTGAATAACAAACCAAAATCATAAATAAAAGACTAAATCTCCCAAATAAAAGACCATCGTGACCCAATATGGTACACATTTGATCATTAAAATGTAAACCATGATATATCTAAGGCGGTCTCAGAAGATCTTAGCACAAAAAAAGAAAGAAGAAAAAGAAAATTCTGGAGAAAATAAAAAATAAAAAATAAAAATGAAATAAGCCCATGGGGGGAACTCAATTGGAAATCTCCATGTTTTGAATTATTATGTAAACCATGAGATTCAAGGTTCAATTCCCCTATGGTTCAAGCCAAAAAAAAGTAAAAAAGTAAAATAAAATATAATAAAATAAAAAATTAGAGATGAAAACTTAAAAGGCAAATAGTTACTAAATACAAATCAAGTAGACATTATATTACATGTCAAAAAAATATTGGGAAAAATCTTGATCCAATAGTGTTTCTTTCATGTAAAACAAAGGTCAATATGGAAAAATATGGAAAATATAAATTCCCGCGACCATCATAAAATAAAAAAATAAGTTGATTTTTAATCAAATTATCTTCCTCATATAGACATTGTTTTAGACTATTTTTTTAATATTTTGGAGAAAATACTGAGAAGCAATCAACCTATTATAGGCCCATAAAAGGTTGAAAATGACATAGGAAAGCTCAACAAAACGAAACCGATTTATCTTGATTACCCACTAACTTAGAATTTTATGCCTTAATCAACCCATTTGATCATAATTCTGGTTCCAATAATTGCGATTCAATTAATTATTTTCCCAGCAGTACATTTGATGGCAGTGGCTTTGCATCAATTGATCTATGTTGTTTAGCATATCAATTTTTAGATACTTGTCAATTAATTTAAGAACTTCAACCTTCACTGTTGGTTATGTCAGGCCTTCATGATCTTGAAAACCCTTCTGAATATTATTAGATGCAATTTCCCTTACAATATTATCCCCTTGATTCTATGCCATTAATTAAACGTTTATTTTTTTAAGGATTTTAGGGTTTTAAAGAGGATTATTTTAGATTTCATGATTGAATCTATGATTGCATGGAAGCACCTTACTTAACAATCCCTTTTTTTAATAATAAGTTTTGATCCTTCTTAATGCTTGCTAAGAAGGACAACACAAATGAAGGTCCATTCACAAGAAGTCTCCAAGGTTTGTTTAGTTGTTCTTCTAATCGAAAAGGTAAGTTTGCAGGTTGGATAAAGCTAGTTGTTATGACACATCTTTGTGCTGACAGACAAGACCTTCAATATTTTGTGCAAGTTGCTCAATATTTCATCTCTTCGTTTTCACATTGTGTTATATCAGTTTTAATTGCTTGTATCTTTGTGTTTGCAGGTAGGGATCAAATAAGGTGGCTACATTGGAAATTTCATTACATTTAGACCTGACCTTGTAGTTGGTTAGGATAGGAGTAGGTCTAGTTGCATTCTAGTTTCCCTTGTACACTCATTTTCCACTTGCTCTCCTTCAGTCTCTCCTTTGTTTTCTTACTTTTGCATGATGCTTTTAGCCTTCCATTTGCTTTGTTCTTTTGGTCTTGATCTCTTGTTTTGTTATGTATTTTCTTTCATGTTGTATTAAATAAGAATGATTAAGAGCACACATATAATATATTTCACACATGGCATGCATGCGTTAACACACACACACACAAATTACGTTGATACATTACTCTATAATATAGAGTTTATGACATCTAACTTATTCCTAATTTAGGAGGATAGCTTTAGATAATTTCTCAACCATCACCAACAACTCACAAACCAAATTCTCAGATATAGAATGTAAGCATTAATTGTAAGTTCCCCCCTTATTGATTAGATTACATAAACTTATTGAAACCAACCATAGACAAAAAAAATACATAATCATTCTTTAAATGGTTAACAACTTCTATATCAACATGGACTCCATCAAGTTTCCTCATAACCCTCGGAAAGGTGTAGTCAACAAGCTGGATTCCAGAGTTCCATTATCAAACTCCTGAATCACGATATCCTGAAGTCAATTATTGAGCAACGTCCCAAGGTGTCACATAAACCTCATGAGAAGATTGATCCCACGTCTTCAAAAAATTAGGGATCCTTCCCTAGATCCACAACCACCAAACTATATAGACAACCATGCATATTGAACCTATTCAGTGAACTGTAGTTGTTCTAAAAGAATTTGAGAGGTTCAATTTATTCATTGTACTCATCATCATTAAAATTTATAGAATAATCATATGTGGCTATGCTTGCTGATTCTTTTACCTTCCCTCTTAACATATTACTTGTACAACTTTTGCAATTCCAAGTTGTATGCCCAAATTTCCTACAATAGTAGCATTCGAGTTCACTTTTACTTGCTTTTTTATTTCTCATCCTTGTCTTTGAAAACAATGCATTTTCTATTTGATAATTTCCTTCTGTATCTTCTGGTTTTAGCCACTTTTCCTCTACCAAAAGTGTTGCAATTGTCTCATATAATGTATGTGAAGATTTTACTTTCCATGAATGGAAGTTTAGGCCACTAATTTTTTCCAAAACCATGAACTCCATGACCTAAGAAAAAATGATTAAAACAAAATGTACTGAAAATACCTTCTTCTTTCTTAAATTTAAATTTGAAGTGCTCCTCTGACAATGCTTCAACAACACTCTTCTAATTTTTCAAATTACTCTGACGATGATAGCTCTACACTTTGTTGGGATTTAAATAGTTTTTCTAATTGGATGACACATCAATTAACTTCTGTAGTGGACAAATCTTATGCTTTTGTTTTCCAGCTATACAAACGGACAAGAAGGAAGAAAAGTGGTTTTTTCTTCGTTCTCAACAAACAATGTATTCATGGGGCTCGGGAATATCAAAACCCATTGAACTGTGTAGGAAGTTGCTACAATTTGCCTAAATCGAAATACTTCACTTGTAGGTTCAACATAAACGGTAAGAAAATTCATGGTTCATGGCTCTCAAGATTCTAGTTTCCCTTTTAAATGCCATTAAACTATAGAATTATGCTTGAGAGTCTGAACGCTAATTTTTTATTCCTCTTTTAGCTAATACAGTGTACGAGTTAAAAAATCATTGTCTTTCGTGAAGCCTAAGACATGTGCGGTTGCCCTAAATATTCACTTGGCATTTAGTGAGCTCCAAACTAATAAGGAGAGAAAATAACTCAATGTCTTAACATCAAGAGGATCAAAACAACGTTATCTTTGACTTAGCCCCTAGCACTGAACATAATATGCACAGAACGTCACCACCGTTAGGAACAAACATCGTTGTTCTAATCATTGGCTTTGATACCAAAATAAGAATGATTAAAAGAACACATATAATATATTTCACACAGGGCATGCATGTGTTAACAAACACACACACACACATTCAACAATTCCTCTATAATATAGAGTTTATGAGGTCTAACTTATTCCTAATTTAGGATGAGAGGTTGAGATAATTTCTCAACCATCACCAACAACTCACAAACCAACTTCTTAGATATAGAATGTAAGAATTACCTCTAAGTTAATAAGACTATATGTGAAAGTGTTCCTTTGGCTCAAAATACTATGTAGTGAAGCTTTAAAAGGGGCAATTGTGATAACGAGCAACACTTGGCTAATATATTACCCTCTTCTCTATTTGGGTCTATATAATTTTAAAGTCGATTATGTCTGAATGGAAAATACTATTTGCTCTGGACATAATTCCTTTGGCATAACTACAAAGCCTGTACCTTTATTAGGATGTTCACTCCTAACTCAAGCTTGTATTGAATGGTGTTTCGACTTGTTCAATCAACCAAGTAGAGAAGGGAAAGGTGAAAACCTCAAAACGAGCATATCCACTTTAAATACTATATGAATCCCTTAAACAACGAATAACCTCTCTTGCAAGTAAATAATATGAGATCCCTATTCCACCTTAAAAATAAATAAGTGCCTTTGCACATTCTATTAGTAACTAAATAAAGAGGTGAAGAAGAGAAAGGATTCCTTTGTAGAGAGGTGAGGAAAGGAACTTTGTTGGGGTATTGAATAGGCCTGCTAGCAGCGAAGCGACAATTATGATTACTTGAGGTGAGTCCACTGGGGTATTGAACAAGATTACTTGTGGTGGAGAAACAACGGTGAGTGTGCTTAACTCTGATTATCGAATGCTCGATATGCTTACTATCCTTCTCCCCTACCATAACAATTGAGGTATGAGTAGTCTTGTAAATGTGTTTGAAGATGAGTAAGGAAAAAAAGAGACTCTATATTTAATCAGGATAACTAATAAAGATGGGGTAATCTTCATGGAAAATTAATACTTCTCAAAATAGTGAGACCTTACACTTAAAGATAAAACCAAAATAGAGAAGTTGGAGTTCTATAAGTGTGTTGCTAAATGTTGTCACTACGACAAACACCCTCCAAAATTTTTTCCTACATTTTTATTTTGCAGCCTACTAAGGATCTTATGATCTGTCATTCTATTAAATCTTCATAGTCAGTTGTTTTTCTGCAAAGTGTTTAAGTATTCTTCTCAGATTCTAAGTTTCAGAGTCACTTTCTCACACTTGTTCAACCTTGATGAATTTACAAGCCCGCTTTTCTTCTTCAAGCTCAAATAATCATTGCGTAATTCTGAGAGGAAAGCTTACACAACCTCTAGTCCATAAGGATAGTGCAATGTACAATCTATGTCGAAAATCAATGCACACTCTTTTTTAACAATCTATCTCTCACTTTGGTTGCAATTGTACTTCTATTCAGATGAGTTTTCCCAATTGTCGTTATTAGCACCTTTGCTTTTGCAAGTGTCTCTTTCACTTATGCAATTGTATTTTTTTCTTTCTTTCACTTTAACAAATATTTTTTTCAAGTTATCTTCACTCTGGCATGTGCCTCTTTCACTTTCTTTAGCATTCTCAAGTGTAGTTTTCACATTTTCTAAATTTCACAAGTGTCGCTTCTAACCATTTTCACTTATGTATGTGTCGCACCTTCACACATCACTAGAGGCATCTCTAGTGCACTCTTCTACATTAGATGGTCCTACATATCATAAGAATATGCACTATACACATTCCTATGGCTCAATAGAATTTATGGTCATAGTCGACACTTCTGTCTCAACTTGTATTTAAAGTGTCGCAATGTGAAGTTTAACTGTCAGACTTAGAAATAAGTTTCTCTTTGTTGTCACTTCAAGGTGTAATTGTTTTTCATGAGTCTTGTGCATTCCCCTAGCTTGTATTGATGGACTTCATGTGTTTGATCCATGTTTCATTCTCGTTCAGATGTTTTTCCCTCACTTGCTCTACAAGTCCCACACTTATCCATTCTGGAGATCTTCTTGGTCCTCCTCCCTAGTGAGAGTTATGAAAGCATTGATCATGTCACAAGATGATGATCACTGCTTCTCCATGAGCCTCATTGATCATAGCCTACCTTCTAGACTTGTGCACTTAGTCCATCTCAAGGTCAGCTCCTATGATTTCACATTGACAATCTTCAAGGCATAGTCACCTAACCCTTGTTGCTTCTACAAACTCATTGCAATGAGATTTAATCAGATTTTCATTGCATACCATATGGAACACTTATACTTGAAAACAACGACCTTTTTCACCTCCTTGTAAAAGAAAATTACACAAAGCAAAGGGCCTCCTCCGTTCACAGTGTAGTGATAACCATCCTGACAAAGTGACTTGATACTTTCCTTGTTGTCTCATCCAACTGATCTTCCAATGAGCCTCCCTTAGCACGTGGTTTAGTTTTAGTGGATAATAATTCCATGCTTGAGCCACTGCAACCCTCAACTGCATAATAATAAGAGTCTTCCCCTCAATAATTAGGCATTGTGCATTTATAGTGTCTAGTCTGCCTCCACTGCTGACTGAAATTCCTCACTGTGCCATCCCCTTGCTTTGCTTGGCCTCAGTAGATGGCACGGTTCTAGTCCATAGTGATACCTTCGCTCTATCACTATGAAGACAAATTGTGCAATCATTTTCTTTTTCTCCCTTCAACCCTTCGCACTACGCGGTTTCAGTTGAAAAGCTCATCATCCTTGCCTCATACACTTTCTCACTGTGTTGGACCCTGAAGAGCCCCTCCTTATATCCCATTGCGTAGTTCTGGTCAATGGTGCCTTCCCTCAGCCATTATCGAGCTCGGCTGCACTATCTCCAATAAGCTCTTCCTTCTCTGTCATTTCACAGGCCCATCACAAGTAGCTTCTTCCATGAGATAAGTAGGGATAGAATAGATAATTTCCAGACTAATATTGCCTTGTCATGAGTGAACTCCATTGGTAGATGTACCTGCTCAACAAGGCACGGTGATGTTCAAGGAGAAGAAACAAAGAAGCACTTACAGAGAAGAAGTGCAAAGATGAACCATCATGAAGACATGAAGAGATTCTGAATCATGACAGAATGAAGACATTGATGACTTAGAAGGTCCTAAAACTGATCTAAGACCCTTTGGAGAATGAAGATGAAGTACATATCATATCTATCATCAAGAATGCAAGACATAACAACAAGGACTGTAGCTTGGCATTGCCGCATTATCATGAATTTCCATGTCATCATTGTTATGTCATGGCTTGTACAAGTGTCATCACAATGTCATATGTGTCAATGTGTCTTGCCACATCATTTGTGTAATGTAATTATGTATTTTCAAGAAAATGATAAAATGTAAATTTGTGGAAGTCCAAGATTCACATGTGTTATATAAAATTTCACATGTGGAACAAAGAGTTAATAAAAGTTCAAAGGTTACTTAGGAGTCCAAGAGCTATGAGGGTAGCTTAAGAGTTAGAAGGGGAGCTGAAAGGTCATCCCTCTTGTTATAAATAAAGCCTCATAACTCTAGCAAGGGACTTTTGGAGTCTTAGACTTTGTAGAGCTAGCCTTGGCTTCTCTAGCTTGGCATATGAGAGAAGATTATTCCTTGGAGAAAAAATAAGTGACTTAATGGTTTACTATTGGAGCTAGTGTCTCCCCATTATAACTATGTACTTGGATATTTCACTTATTAATCAAAAGCTCATTGAGCTTGTTGTATTTGTTTCTTGAAGGCAATTCTTGGCTGCAAAACTACACCTAGAAACCAACTCGATCGGTCTTTAGGTTCAAGATGGCACTTGAACCAGAGGGGGCTCCCTCAAATGTTACGAGGCCTTTTTTAATGATGTTCACTATCAGTGGACAATAGCCTATGGAACAAAATGTCTAGATCTATGACTTATCATGGGTGGTTGCTGATGATTCTACAATATATGTCCATAAATAAATCCCTCTCTTGCAAAGTCCTTGGTCGAAGTGCCAACATCTAGTTTGACATAATAGCACGATTTTTAGAGAATATGATAGAAGAATATAAGAGAATACATGATAATTAAGCAGTCATACTGAATACTTAATCAACCAGATATAGTGGATGCATGTAGAATATTTCTATAGCCAAACATAACACATTCAAGAGATGACAGAAGGAAACAATTAAAATATGTAGAGGAATTAACCAAGACAAACAGTTCAGTTAATTAATCTCTTTAAATGATTATAACTTTGCAAGGGGCTTTCAGAGAGATTGACACTCAATCTATTCTTACCCAGATCTCCTATGTTACCTTGAACATGTGCAAAAATAAAGTATGAAAGCACTAGAAAAACATACAGGAAAAACAAATTATGTCATGAACTGGAGCTAGAATACTTCAATTAGGAATTCTGTAATAAAAGTTTTACAAAGCGACATGATTTTGGCATCAAAAGGAAACCCTTTTAGATTTAAAACTTAAGAATATATAGAGTATTACAACCAACAAACTGTTCTAAATTTTAAGAACAGGAAACTAAGTTCTAGGAGTTAAAATCAATAAAATCACTTAAAATAAACCAAATTTGGTTTAGGTTGTAATGTGTCTCAAATTGTTGGTTCAGATGCCTTTCAAAACTGATGATATTTTTGTTGCTCACATGAAACTTGGGAATGAAATCTTTAACAATTAATACACTTTGCCATATGTCTTATTTAGAAATACCCAAATTGTGAATTGGAATGTCAATTTATTGCCTAGAAATACGAGATTAGGCAAATTAAATGCCCTCAAAACCTTAATTTTGTTTGATCTTTGCTTTAATGTGCTACTACCATTAACCTTCGAACCTGGAATACCTTGCTGATATTGATCCTTGAAATATGGAATGTTAGTTTCTTGCTAGACATTCTGAGACCTCTATTGCTAGGCGTTCAATTGTCTACTTATTAGCTACTTGAGAATTTGACCTTAAATCTGAAACCGTGTTACTGATGCTAGTCCTCTGCCTTGGAATCTGGAAGCTAATCCTTTGATTGTTGATATTCATCCTAAAAATCTTAAGATGTTGGGACTGTCTCAACTAGAAATCTACCACGTGTATGTATCAATTACTCTAATTATCCCCTTCGACTACTTATTTTTATGCTTGGGATTTGGAGTGTAGTATTTTAATTGCAACGTGTTGATTCTCCTACCTTGAAATCTAGGAATATGTTAACTAATTTCTAATTTTTCCTCCTTGAAATCTTGAATTTGTTCACTGACTGAGGGAAATCTGCAATTTGATAAAACTATTTCTTGAAATCTGTCAACTTGAGAAATAGATCAAGAATTGAAGGTTAGAGCACTGAAGAGCCTGAAGTTAGATATGATTTCCACCATCAGTGATGATCTTCATTGAATAGCTGGAAGTAGCAGAGAACAATGGTAATCTCTACGCAGGTGGCAAGTAAGATAACAAAGACTATGAACAAGAAATCAAATATGTAGTAGAACTAATTTAGCCATATAGTAATCAGGATGCAAAATAGCTTAATGAAAATGGCACAAAACAGTAATATGGAAGAAATGATTATGGAGAAAAAGGCTACATGTCAAAACCCACCCACATTCATTGTTCTTGGTCATTGAGATTTATTCTCAAGGAGAAGAACTAACTACACTACACAAACTATTCCATAACCAGAAGGAAAGATCAAACTCGCAAAAAAATTGAGGAATGACAAGCATTCTTAGCAAACATATACACCCTGAAGAAATTTGAAAAATGTGGGCAACACAATTATTTGTTGATGTGGACATTTATGTCAACATTACCAGTTTCCTCCCATATAGGATTAGTTGTGAGTAAACAAAGAGTTATATGTCTAAGATATTGTACATTGCTTGAAAGAGTTCAACATCCCGTCCAACATAATCATCCAGAGTTTCCTCCAAATGATATTATCGCCCTTTCCTTGAGGTTTCTCCAATGCAACCACCTTATTGCGGTTGCTCCCAGCTATGGATTTGCCTCTTTCTTGAGGTACCTCACAGGATTCACTGACAAAACCACATATTATATCTACTGGAGGGATAAAGCAATCCAAAGAAAATTCAGGCACATTGAATGCAACTTCCTCTATAATCCAAGCCTCTTCCATCCAGGTTTTGGTGTGACTCATTGTTGTTTTTTTGAATTTGAAGAGAGTGACAACATAGTAGCCAGAATGAGCTAACATCATTCCCTCCACAGGTCTGGGAATTTTGTTTATTTTCACTAGATCTTTAATTGTAGGTTTCTTGTAGCCAAAGTAGCCCAAATCAATGCATTCAATACAAAGAAAATGCAGAAAATGATTCTAGGAAACATGAAAATAGTCTTTAGTGTGTTTTTCTTCCATTTTATGCCCTTGAACATTTTATATTGCTAGGCACAAGAGTAGCCAGAGTACAAACACATGAACACCCGCAATAGCACCATAGTTACAAAGTAAGGTCGAATGAGTAGGGGGCTTGAACACATCTCCATGGACCAATTTCCATCTTGTTTCTTCTTGTGTCTCCAACTGGTTGTATTTTGAGATATCATTATACAAAATTCTCATTATGATCATTTCTTTCATACCAGAGAGGAAGAGAACAATCCATAGTGAATTAATAGTGGAGAACTAGCGTATTTGATCATCTGTCATTGGAAGGTATATATCTCATCGGGATGCTCATTTTACGAGACTTTCCTAGAGGATAACATTATACGTGATGATGACCTCTTTACCCTCCTCTACTTCCTAGGAGTATCAACACCTGAAACATAATGCTTTATATCTATATTGAAAATTGTTAGTTGTGGATTCTCAGGATCCCAAGGTTGTTTATATTCATGCTTCACATTGTATGGAAAAACTTAAAACCAACAACGTATTTAGTATCAGTCTCAGTGTCCCTATAATACTTTACAGTAAAAGCTAGATGATTGTGAATAAAGTATCTCTCTTCTACGCTCCTGCATAACTAGCTTTGAACACAACCCAGACTTATTGATCTTGTTCGCACGAAGAACTATGAACAAAACTTCATGACATAAAAAAAACCTTAATTTTCTTCCCTAAAATTTCTAAACCACAAAAATTTCAACCAATTGATCAATTTAAGCACAAGAGTACCAGACATATTTCCATATCCAGAGCATAATCGCGGTCCTGATATTTATGTATATATTCTTTATGATTGAAAAACACGCGGGGAAGAATAAATTTAATGGATGAAATCCCTATGCATAGAGAAATTGATATATAAATAATTGGTGCTCTGAGCCTTGGATTTCCCCTTGCAAACTGACATTTTTCTTTACTAATAATTTTTTGCAAAATCAAGGAGAAATCGTTGTGTACTTTTGTGTTCTTCCCCAGTGTTGGTGTCCAGGTGTGAACAATTTATTCACCCCCTTTACTACATTAACTTATCAATCTAGGTGCGTATTCTTTTCAAGGTAACACGCAAAGTTTATGCAGGGGCAAGGTTACAATCTGTCATTGACCAAGGGTTCGCGATTACAAAATCAAAGCATTGTTGTAACAAAGATAAAAATAACTGCAGAACTTAAAAAGGCATTCACAGTAATCTAAAGAAATTTGTAACAACAATCAAGAAATACACACAACAATGAACAACACACATAACAAGAAAATACACAGCACCTAATCAGAAGAGTGGGCCCAGCTCTTTGATCAGGGCTGTGTTACTCACAGCGAAAGATAGAACATCAAAAAGGGTTGTACTTTATTAATCTGAGAAATGCTGTTACAATATAGATCAGGGTCTGGCTAACTCCTTGTATAGGAATGACCTGTATTTTATACAGTACAAAGGGGAATAACATCTCTCCCCAAAACCTGGCAAGTATATGCCCAAAGATATACATCAGTTCAACACAGCACTAGCGCCGAGAGAGAAAGAACAAAAATGATCAAAATGGGTTGAGAACAACTGCAAATTGGTTATGCTATTTCATCATGGTCGATCGGATGATGTGAATTGCAGAACAGCTACGATATGCCGTGAAGTCAACACTTGTGCTCCATAATCTATGGTCATAACATGTTTTAGTGGTTCGCATAGGCAAAACCCTCATGACTCTACCTCATTAATTAAATATTCCAAGAGATGAAGAAAGGGGAATTTCCTCACAGTTTTAGCACAGTAAATATATGTGAATGAATACAAAAATGATGAGAAGAGTGGAAATGCAGGAAAAAGATAGGCCGATTTGGTGCCCAACATCTCCCCCCAACTAGCCTTCTGCATGCCCTCATGCAGCTCGTCGCCTCCACAGGTCTTGATTGGATGGGATATGGGCTTCATGAAGTTGGGTGAGATCGTATTCCTCAGCCATTTCTGTCCCTGCAACCTTAAACCCTTTGGAGAGAAGAAATTCCTTCCACCAATCATTTGGTACATTATATGCAGGGGTGTAGTGCTCTGTTGGCAACCAAATGAAAGGGTACTGAAACCGAATTCCCATCCACCGGAACCCACATGTTTGGATGCATGCCACATACCTTGGCACCCTACTGAGTGCTCGTGCAAAATTTGGTGCTCCAAATGGTTCTCTGTTCCAGACAGACATGGGTGACATCATCCACCTTTTCTGGCAATTGTCAAGGGCTTCATCTTGAAACATGACTAATTGCTTGACACAGAGATCAATGCACCACTTTTATGTCTTCAACATCCATTCCTTGTTCCCAAGAATTTCTAAAAAAGTGTTGTGCTTATTGTACATAGTCACTGACCACTCGTGCTCTCCTCTTACCATAAAAGGCTTCGTGACCTGATTTGACTCAAACAAATTAGAAGCCTTTTGCCAACTTATCTGATTGAGAGTGTAAGAGATGAGGGACCTTAGATGAATGTCACCCACATATGGGACCAGATTAAATTCTCTATCAACATGCAGGAGATACCCATGCATGTAAAGCTCACACATCAAATGCTGAGTTGGCAAATCATGGGCCCTCAATATCCGGAGGAACTGTACACCATCCTCGATCTCGTGACTAATTTATTTCTTTATGCTTTCCAAATATAAGAATAGAAAACGTTCATGAAAAAGTAAAGCATAACTGGAAGCAGGAGGGCGACATGCCATCACCTCCTATGCTAAATTAAGCATCTGTTCTTTGTCAGCTTTCAATTTTGCCACTCGCCCTTCCAGCCGCTCCACCTTGAGTTGCTGCTTCGCATACCTCAATCACATTATATCTATGCTCTCCACATATTGGAAGATAGCCATGGCTGCTCATTCTTGGGCTCTCTTCACTTCGTTCTAATATCGTGCTACGGTGGTGTTGGAGAGGTAAATCCCCTCTGCGGACAGAGGCGATCCCACTAGCCCAAAATGGGTCTAGCAACAATCAATCACGCTATTATGCAAGTTCCTAGTTGTAAATCGAAGGTGGATAAGAAGAACCAACCTGGAATCCCACGCTATTGTCGTAGATGAGTTGATATCCCCGTTCTCTAGCTCCGGCAGGTCACAATCCTAGCGATCTCCGCGTATGGACACCTGCACATGCAAAGAACGAAGCGAAATACAAGCATAAAATCCACGATATACAACTATATATCAGTCAGAAAGGACATAAATCAAACATCATCATCATGAACAGTAAGATTGGAACCATAATAATAGTCGTTTATTAATGAACAATCAGAGAAAATTACAACCAATGTTCTGACGTTGAATCTCTCCTCTGGCTGGGCAAGCAGCTACATATGCCTTGCAATAGATCCTTCTCTCTCTTTTTACTTGTAGATACACAGTTCAGACTTCCGGCAGCATAACCTCACTATAATCAATACTAGCACCAATACATCAGAACTCAAGAACTCCAGCACTTCGGAACTAGCTTGTTAAGTTCATGAGGATGGGCTTTTATAGATGGAGAAGGGAAGAAGATACAATGCATCCAGACACTCATTGTGGATTGACATTATCCCCAAAAAGTTGTTGTGGATAGATGATGAGGATAGATGATGAGTCTCGACATCTTTAAAGCCAACTTTATTCCAAAAAGACTGATGACAATAAAAGGAAAAACATCCGGCGCGCGTTTGTCAAAAATCTTTCCCAAATTTGGTTGGCGCGAGTTTTATTCTACTACAGAGCGCCAATGGTCGCACCCTCTTTTGAGGATCTCATTTATTGGTGCGGGTAAGACATTGTGGACCCACGCTAATGGAAAAAGGGCACTTTTCAGGGATATTTTGCAGAAAGTGTCTTCAGGGAACATGAGGTTCATACTCAGGGGAACATAATGCAAGTGTTTTTAGGTTATGTCACTGCTCACAGGTCCCGGAATGCGTCCTCCAACGTACGGAAACAGGGGTAACAGGGACGGTGACCAATGGTGACAAATTACTATGTAACAGGTGGATTTCCAGGTTTGTACTTTAGCCATCAAGGAAAACTCACGGCCTTTGAACAAATAATCGATAGAGTATGTTTGAGTGGCAACAGAGGTTGTTGCCACTTCGTCTACCTATGTCTCTACTTCGGCCATCATGCCTTTGGGATTCTTAGCCCACTACTCATATTTCTTCACCTGTTTCTTTAACTGGTGTACCTGCCTTCTCAGCCTCTTAACCTCTGTTTTGAGCCACATTGTTTCCCTGAATTGCAGCTAATATTTTTGCTTAACAGACAGCCTCCGTTGCTTACACAACTCTATCCATTCTTGTTTGACCACCACCTCATCTAGTACTACAGTTAGTTCGGCAAGTGGTGGATTACTCAAAGGGAGTATCCACATGTTTAATCGACGGGGATGCTCTGCTTGGTCTCTCTTCCTTGGGAGCAACTGCTTCCTCATTGACCCCTACCTCGACCCACTGTGAAGCTATCTCAGTAGGTGGTGGGCTCATTTGATGGGTATCCATTAGTGTTTCAGCAAACATTTCCCCTCCAGGTTCCCTTGTCTCAGAAACACCTGTCTCTTCCTCTCTTCTAGGTTCCTGGGAAAGGTCTCTTTGGAAATCTGTGGCCAATAGACCTATGGCAGCTAGTCCCTTGATCAACCCATCAAACTTCAAAATAGGTAGAATGGAAACGTGCTCCTCTGCGCGTCAGGGAGAGCAAGACACCTTTGCCCCTCTCGGAATGGAGAAATAAAAGGGGCATTGAAATAATTTTTCTACCTGGTTTATCCCAGGCTCAGTTATGACCTCAAGCTCTTTCCCTCTGTCTGCAACATCTCTGCTTTGGGTTGAGACCCCTATCTATGTATTTGTCCGTTCCGAGGTTGACGCTGGTTCTTGTGGAGCAGCGTCAGCCTCAGGATCCAATTCCTCTGCAATTTCCAGAGCCGAACGGGTTGATGGTGGTTCTTGTGTAACACCACCCTCCGTATCCAGCAATTCTTGAGCAGATGATGCTGGCACTGTTTCTTCCAGCACGACATTGATAAAAATGGACTCTTGTATCATTATGTCAACTCCATCCATTATACCTATAGCCTCTCCTTCTGTTGGCCCCACGGTTCTTTCAGCTTCGGGCCCCTCTCGTCCTGGTTCATCTTCCTCCATTGGTTCCACGGTCGAGGGTGGTTCTTGTGGGACACCCCCGGCCGCAATGTTAACGAATTCTTCCACCTCAGCCTGCTGTGGTACCTCTTCTCTTGTTACAGTGCTGCCGATTTGTTCCACTGGCTCCATAGTCGAGGCTGGTTCTTGTGGGACAGGCTCGACCGTGGTACTGGTGGCCCTTTCTACCAAAAATACCTTCTTCTTTCTTAAATTTAAATTTGAAGTGCCCCTCTAACAATGCTTCATCATCTCTCTTCTAATTTTTCAAATTACTCTGACCATGATAGCTCTACGCTTTGTTGGGATTTAAATAGTTTTTCTAATTGGATGACACATCACTTAACTTCTGCAGTGGACAAATCTTTCTGCTTTTGTTTTGCAGCTACACAAATGGACAAGAAGGAAGAAAAGTGGATATTTCTTCGTTCTCAACAAACAACGTATTCATGGGGCTCGGGAATATCAAAACCCATTGAACCGTGCAGGAAGTTGCTGCAATTTGCCTAAATTGAAATACCTCACTTGCAGATTCAACATAAGCGGTAAGAAAATTTATGATTCATGGCTCTCAAGATTCTAGTTTCCCTTTTGAATGTCATTAAACTATAGAATTATGCTTGAGAGTCTGAAGGCTAATTTTTTATTCCTCTTTTAGCTAATACAGTGTACGAGTTAAAAAATCATTGTCTTTCGTGATGCTTAAGACGTGTGCGGTTGCCCTAAATCATCACTTGGAATTTAGTGAGCTCCAAACTAATAAGGAGAGACAATAACTCAACGTCTTAACATCAAGAGGATCAAAACAATGTTATCTCTGACTTAGCCCCTAGCACTGAACACAATACACACTGAACGTCACCACCGTTAGGAACAAACATCATCGTTCTAATCATCGACTTTGATACCAAAATAAGAATGATTAAAAGCACACATATAATATATTTCACATAGGGCATGCATGCGCTAACACACACACACACACACATTCAACAATTACTCTATAATATAGAGTTTATGAGGTCTACCTTATTCCTAATTTAGGATGAGAGGTTGACATAATTTCTCAACCATTACCAACAACTCACAAACCAACTTCTTAGATATAGAATGTAAGCATTACCTCTAAGTTAATAAGACTATACGTGAAAGTGTTCCTTTGGCTCAAAAGACTATGTAGTGAAGCTTTAAAAGGGGCAATTGTGATAACGAGCAACACTTGGCTAATATATTACCCTCTTCTCTATTTGGGTCTATATAATTTTAAAGTTGATGATGTCGGAACGAAAAATACTATTTTTTCTGGACATAATTCCTTTGGCATAACTACAAATCCCATATCTTTATTAGGATCTTCACACCTGACTCAAGCTTGTATTGAATGATGTTTCGACTTGTTGTATCAACCAAGTTGAGAAGCGAAAAATGAAAACCTCAAAATGAGCATATCAACTTTAAATACTATATGAATCCCTTAAACAATGAATAACCTCTCTTGCAAGTAAATAAGACGAGATCCCTATTCCACCTTAAAAATAAATAAGTGCCTTTGCACATTCTATTAGTAACTAAATAAAGAGGTGAAGAAGAGAAAGGATTCCTATGTAGAGAGGTGAGGAAAGGAACTTTGTTGGGGTACTGAACATGCCTGCTAGCAGCGAAGTGACAATTATGATTCCTTGAGGTGAGTCCACTGGGGTATTGAATAGGCTCGCTTCTGGCAGAGAAACAACGGTGAGTACGCTTAACTCTGATTATCAAATGCTCGATACACTTACTATCCTTCTCCCCTACCATAACAATAGTGGTATGACTAGTCTTGTAAATGTGTTTGAAGATGAGGAAGGAAAAAAAGAGACTCTATATTTAATCAAGATAACTAACAAAGATTGGGTAATCTTCATGGAAAATTAATACTTCGCAAAATAGTGAGACCTTACACTTAAAGGTAAAACAAAAATAGAGAAGTTTGAGTTCTACAAGTGTGTAGCTAAATGTTGTCACTGCGACAAACACTGTCCAAAATTTTTCCTACATTTTTATTTTGCAGTCTACTAAGGATCTTATGATCTGTTATTCTATTAAATCTTCATAGTCGGTTGTTTTTTTGCAAAGTGTTTAAGTATTCTTCTCAGATTCTAAGTTTCAGAGTCACTTTCTCACACATGTTCAGCCTTGATGAATTTACAAGCCCGCTTTTCTTCTTGAAGCTTAAATAATCATTGCGCAATTATGAGAGGAAAGCTTACGCAACCTCTAGTCCATAAGGATAGTGCAATGTACAATCTATGTCGACAATCAGTGCACAGTCTTTATTAACAATCTATCTCTCACTTTGGTTGCAATTGTACTTCTATTTGGATGAGTTTTCCTAATTGTTTCTTTTTTCACCTTTGCTTTTACAAGTGTCTCTTTCACTTATGCAACTGTATGGAAAAACTTAAAACTAACAACGTATTCAGTATCAGCCTCAGTGTCCCTATAATACTTTATAGTAAAAGCTAGATGATTGTGAATAAAGTATCTCTCTTATATGCTCCCACATAACTAGCTTTGAACACAACCCGGACTTATTGATATTGTTCGCACGACAAACTATGAACAAAACTTCATTACACAAAAAAAAACCTTAATTTTCTTCCCTAAAATATCTAAACCAAAAAAATTTCAACTGATTAGTAATTTAAGCACAAGAGTACCAGACATATTTCCATATCCAAAGCATAATTGTGGTCTTGATATTTATGATTGAAAAACACATGGGGAAGAATAAATTTAATGGACGAAATCCCTGTGCATAGAGAAATGGATATATAAATGATTGGTGCTCTAAGCCATGGATTTCCCCTTGCAAACTGACATTTTGTTGTACTAATAATTTTTTGCAAAATCAAGAAGAAATTAATGTGTTCTTCCCCAGTGTTGGTGTCCAGCTATGAACAATTTATTCACCCCCTTTCCTACATTAACTTATCAATTTGGGTACGTATTATTTTCAAGGTAACACACAAAGTATATGCAGGGGCAAGGTTACAATCTGTCATCGACCAAGGGTTCACGATTACAAAATCAAAGCATTACTGTAATAGAGATAAAATTAACTGCTGAACTTAAAAAGGCATTCACAGTAATCTAAAGAAATCTGTAACAACAATCAAGAAATACACACAGCAATGAACAACACAAATAACAGGAAAATACACAGCACTTAATCAGAAGAGCGGGCCCAGATCTCTAATTAGGTCTGCGTTACTCACAGCGAAAGATAGAACAACAAAAAGGGTTGTACTTTATTAATATGAGAAATGTTGTTACAATATAGATTAGGGTCTAGCTAACCCCTCGTACAGGAATGACCCGTCTTTTATACAGTACAAAGGGAATAACATCTCTCCCCAAAACCTGGCAACTATATGCCCAAAGATATACATCAATTCAACACAGTACCAACGCCGAGAGAGCAAGAACAAAAATGATCCAAAACAGGTTGAGAACAACTGCAAATTGGTATGTTGTTTCATCATGTTCAATCGGCTACTGTGAATCGTCGAACTGCTGCGATATGCTGTGAAGTCAACACTTGTGCTCCAGAATCTGTGGTCATAACATGTTTTAGTGGTTCGCATAGGCAAAACCCTCATGACTCTACTTCATTAATTAAATATTCCAAGAGACGAAAAAAGGGGATTTACCTGACAGTTTTACCATAGTAAATATATGTGAATGAATACATATGAGAATAGGAGTGGAAATGCAGGAAAAAGATAGGCCGATTTGGTGCCAAACATCTCCCCCTAACTAGCCTTCTGCATGCCCTCATGCAGCTCGCCGCCTCCGTAGGTCTGGATTGGATGGGCTATGGGCTTCATGAAGTCAGGCGAGATCGTATTCCTCGACCATTTCTGTTCCTGGTGTTAGTGCCTAAATCTACCTCAGGCTGAAGGAAGGCAGGTTTAGGGTAACATCAAACCATGCTTAACCTGGTAGCTAGCCCTACCAGGCCGGGAGAGGGATCTCTCCTTGTCAATTGATGAGCCCCAATTTTGGTACAATTTGGGCTCATTTTGGCCTATTCTACTTGCTCAAACCATTCATATTTTATTGCTTATGCATGCATTTCTTAGTTTGTTCGTGTTGTTTGTAGGAAGAAGGGTAGACATATTATCTACGTGACTAATGCATGATGCTTTCAGGTTTTTTGCATTTAAAGGGAGAAAAGACACGAAAAAGGAGACAAGGGGACAATGAGGTGGCACTGCTGGTTTTTAGGAGAGGATGTCCACGGTCTTGGGACATTCCTCGTGATTCCCACCAAGAACTCCGAGCTCCAATCCATCTCCCCTCTGAGCTTAGAAGCAGCCAGCTGTTCTACAGGAACAACAGTTACAGCTGTTCTACAGGAACAGCAATTATGACTGTCCTACAGGATCAGCAGTTAAACTCTAGTTGGACAGCCGAGCTCCTAAAATCAAGGACACTTGTTGTATCATTGTTTTTCATAAGTATAGAGGCCGTAGCCTTTGATAGGTTGTTGAAACTTTCGCATTACTATTGTAATTTTTGAGCACAGCTCGGTGTTAGTTCTTGTTGTAAGCCAGTTTTGGCATAACATCAGATTATGTATAAAGAAGGCAGATTTTGATCTAACTCTGAGTTTTCTTAAGGAGACTATAGCTCTCAGGTTAGGGCCCAACCTGAGAGCCATAGATCCCCTCTGCTGTAGTGTTGTTTGCATTTCGTTTCAGCACTCTGAGTTTTCATTTTCACATGCAATTTGAATTATAGGTTGTTGAATTAGTCTTTTTCATGAGCATAGATAGGACTAGTTTATGGTTGAATTGCTTTCGGTTGTTTAGTTAGATTAGCAGGTTGATAATACATTGGAGCTCCAGCAAAAAAGGTTGAGGAAGTCTCCACTGCCATCTCCGTTTGGAGATTGGAGTGCAGCCTATACCAGCCACAAAAACACACAGTTCTTCACTTCCTACATGCTGCAACATAGTCTCGTTATGATAGATCTTTCCACATGATTCACACCTGCACACACGCCTTCATCACAGCTTCATGCACATTCTCCTTCGCGTTTTGGATTGCTGTTCATTGAATTTATACGCACAGGTAGTTTAGGTTGATGCATTTTCGGTTTGGTGACAGTCATAAGCATTTGTTTCACTTACACTGCTCTCTCTCGTTCCATTACCTCATTCTCCATCTTGATCCCGCATGCAAACACATCGTTGACCCCTGCTCCGCTCTGTTATCTCCCAAAGTCTTTCACTCCTCACATAGTTTCATTCTCTAGCCCTTTCGTTGACCTAGTCCTCTATCTTCCAACCTACTCCCTACACTCACTCCCTATCCTATTCTTCCACTTCTGAGCCATCACCAGCCTTATTCCTACCTTACACATCTCCCCCTACCATTCCATCACTTCAAACACTCACGGTAGGTCATCCTGCAGCAATTTGTAGACATCCTGTAGAAATCTCTGTGTATCCTGTAGGATCCCCTGCAGACATCCTGTAGGAGGCCACTCACTCGGTTGCTGAGCATCTGAATGCGAGGAACCTCTGTGGATGGATGCTAAGGATCCCTAGGGACCTCTCCTAACCTCCCAACCTGTCCCATGCTTTCCTTCCTTCTCCATCCCATCTGCACAACCAAACCCTAGTTAGCACAAAATCACAATCATTCCATCCACTTAAAGGAAAAATACAAAAACATGTCTTTTATGCTGCAAGTAGCTTAGATCCATGCATTTCCACTTATTAGAGGTAACAGCAGCATTGGTAGAGGTTTCATTCACATTCTTTGCATTGTAGAGGTTAGACTAGTTAAATTAGGGTTTCCTAGGTTTACATGCTTTGATTTGCTTTCAGTCCATTTTGTCAAGTAGAGTAGTTTTCCTTTGAGAATAGCTTTCGTCCATCAATTAGCAAGCTTCTTCTGAGAGCCTATAGAAGTTGGCTTGAGCCCTAGCGGACTTGTGCCAGCTGACCAAGTGACAGCTGCGACAAGAGCTAGTACTTGTGCATATAGCACCGTCGCTTCCAAGTTTGTACGAACTACCGGGTTGATAAAATGAGAGACAGGAAGCCCCAGGAGTTGTAGCATTATTGCTACAATACTGGAGCTCACCATCTTTTTGGCGCCGTTGCCGGGGAAGCGTCAGAGTATTAGTAATTGTTGCTTTTCTTCTACTTTCGTACTCTTGCTTTCTGCTAATAGTTTACTTCATTTCCATTCTGCAAAAGTAGCATAGACATTTCCTGCTTTCATAGATTAGCATTTCCTGCTTTCATAGATTAGCATTTCCTGCTTTCATAGATTAGTATTTCTTGCTTTCCTAGATTAGCTTTCCAATTCTGCAATTTCATTTGAGCAAGATAGTTAGTTGTAGATCACTCTGTTTCAGTTTTGCAGGTACCAAAGAAAAAGCAAAAGCAATCAAAAAAAGAAAAGTCCTTTCCATTTCATGCCTCGTAGGAACCGAGATAGATCAGGCAAATTCCTACCAAACACCCCCACCACATCTCTGAGTCACCCTTCTCTCTTCTTTGGTGACAGTGACCCAGAGGAACCTATAGGTGAACATCCTGAGATATACCAAGACCCTATAGAAGAAGAAGAGTTAGAGACCACTCCATCTGAAGCCATGGCTGATAATAGAAGAGAAGATGAGAGAATAGAAGGAGCTTTCCCCATCCGAGAGACCAATGGAGAGATGAAAATGAAGAACATTAGCCCCTCCGCCTTGCCTCACTTCCATGGACTGACCACTGAGGATCCTGATACCTTCTTGTTTGAGTTTGCTGTCCTTTGTAGAACCTATGACTATACTGAAGATGAGCAAAAGCTGAAGCTTTTCCCTTCCACTCTTAAGGATGTAGCACTACGCTGGTTCATGGGATTACCTGGGAATAGTATCGCTACTTGGGCTCAGATGCAGCAAGCCTTCAATACCAAGTATAGGGATTACTGTAGGTTTAAGGAAACCAAGGGAGAGATCTTTCGGATGACCATGGGGAATGATGAGTCTTTAGAGGATTATGAGGAGAGGTTCCAACTTAGCTATAAGCGGGCCAGGTGCACACTTGACCCTGAATCCCTCAAGTTGGTTCTACTCCGAGGAGTCCCTGAAGATCTCTTAGACACCCTTCACATGTTAGCTGGGGGGGACATTTACCAACTGCCTTATGAGGACATCAAGACTGTGTTTAGAAATCATTCCAGGGCAGCTAGGAAACGAGGTAGAGGAAATCTCCTCTCCACTGGTGTTCCTTTCTCCAAACATGAGTTTACAAACCAATTAGAAGATCTTAAGAGCGAGGTGAGACAGACCATTGCCATGCAGCTGGACACATTCAGGATCCAGCAGAAGAAAGAAGAAGCTGAGAGAGCCTTGGCTGTCTTCTGTCCTAGGTGCACCAAAAGACACCCTAAGAACGAATGCCCATTGCATTCGGTTGAAGTGTGTTTCGTTTGTGAGGAGGACCACCCAAAAAATCAGTGTCCAACCTTACCTGGGTTTAAAGCCATGTACCAAGGGACCGAAGCTCCCACAGAGCCTCTCTATTACCTCAACCAAAGGAGGCCACAAGGATCTAGACCTTATCAGCAGGGGATGCAAGGGGCACCACAAGCTTATTATAACCCCAACCAATCGACTCCCATGCCTTCTTGGGGTCCCCCTGCTCATCCTTCTTGGTCCATGCCTCCTCCATGGTCTTATCCACCTCAGTACCCCACTCAACCTACTTCTCATTCCTATCACTCACATGCCCAGCCGCAGCCTCAATGGAATGCACCTCAGTCGGGGTGGAGGCCCCAGTACAACACTCCACCCGCCATTTTGCCTCCACCACCAGTTCAACCACAACCATTACCTCCTGCTCCTCCAAGGCAACCTCAAATGCCTGCTCAACCGAACCCGAACCCCAACAATAGACAGGCTCAGCAGGTATATACTGGGGAAACCTCATGTCCTACCTATGCTGTGGAGATCCAGGAGATCAATCTTAGATCTGGAAAGACTCTTCCAGATCGCCAGCCTCCTCCCCCAGAGGATGAGGAAGACCATCAGGAGAGTGAACCAAAGCCTATTCCACCCTTTCCTGAGAGACTAACAGCCACCACACAACCTAACCCAGAAGAAGATGAGCTTTTGGGTGAGCTCAAGCAGTTGTGTGTAAAAATCCCACTTCTCCAAGCCATCAAGGATGTGCCAATATATAACAAGCTGGTTAAGGAGAAGTGTTTCAAACACCCAGGCAGACGGAAGAAAGATGCTTCAACTATCAATGTCATAGGACAACTGTCTGACCTTATGCTAGGACAAGTCATCTGCCCAAAGTACCTAGATCCTGGAAGTCCTGTAGTAGATGTTCACATCAATGGCACCATTATCCCCCACACCTTGATTGATCTGGGGGCGGCCATCAATGTGATGACCAGGGATACCATGCTTAAACTCAATCTTCAGGGTTCGTTGAGAAAGACCTCGACAATACTGCAATTAGCAGATCGCTCCACCGTGACTCCCGAAGGGATTGTGGAGGATGTCATGGTCTCCATTGATTCTTGGGAATACCCTGCAGACTTCCTGGTTCTGCAACCAAAGGCCAAGCTTACTGGATATCCTCTTATTTTGGGAAGGCCTTGGTTAGCTACTGCAGATGCTTACATAAGTTTTCGGGCAGGAAACATGACCATCAAAAATGGTCCCATGTCCAAGCAGCTAGTCCTATACCCTCCTGCCCAACCTTCTTTAGAGCATGATTTACCACTCTGGTTGGAAGAAGGAGAGGAAGACGAGGTGTACTCAGCACCTCTGTGCACCTTAAATACCACTAGGAAAGACCCCCTAACCGAGGATGACTTGATCGAGACCTTGATCTAGGATCCACCTACCAGTGCACTACCCTTAGAGGAATTGGTGGAGGATGCCCAAGCTAGCACCTTAGTGGATCTTTGTACAACCAACCCTGTCACTCCCAGAGTTAAGAATGTGGAGTTCGGCCCTGAGAAAGCATTGAAGATCAGCTCCTCTTTATCTCCTTCCCAGGAAAAGGAGCTGTGTAGTCTGTTGGCCAACCACCTAGATGCTTTTGCTTGGAGCTATAAGGAAATGAAAGGGGTCCATCCTTCGGTCTGTACCCATCATATATACATCAAAGAGGATTGTAAACCGGTTAGGCAACCTCAGAGGAGAATGAATCCAGCTCTTAAGGACATTGTCAAGGAAGAATTGCAGAAACTGTTGGATGCCGGATTCATCTACCCCATCTCAGATAGTGAATGGGTGTCCCCTCTAGTGTTGGTTCCCAAGAAGAATGGGAAGTGGAGAATCTGTGTGGATTACCGGGAGCTGAACAAAGCTACCAAGAAAGACCATTTCCCTCTACCTTTCATAGATCAAGTGTTGGATGGACTGGCAGGAAAGAAGTTCTTCTCTTTCCTGGATGGGTTTAGCGGGTACAATCAAATCCAAATCAGCCCGGAAGACCAAGATAAGACCACCTTCACTTGTCCTTGGGGTACCTTTGCCTACCGAGTCCTTCCCTTTGGGCTATGCAATGCTCCTGCTACTTTTCAGAGAGCTGTCTTGAGCATCTTCTCGGAGTTGGTCCATGATGCAGTGGAAATATACATGGATGACTTTACTCCCTATGGCGCCAACTTCCAGGAAGCATTGTCCAACCTTGGGAAAGTCCTAACCAAATGCACCGAGATGAACTTGTCCCTTAGTCCTGAAAAATGTGAATTCCTAATGACTGAGGGGACCGTGCTAGGCCATACCATTTCTTCCCAAGGATTGCAGGTGGATCCTAACAAAATTGCTCTCATCAAGAGGGTTCCACCTTCTCAAAAAGTAAGGGATGTCCGGAGTTTCTTGGGATTAGCAGGATACTACCGGAGATTCATTAAAGATTTCAGCAAGCTAGCCTCGCCATTGTTTGGTCTGTTGGCAAAAGATGTGGAGTTTAAGTGGATTGACGATTGTCAGAAGAGTTTGAATGAGTTAAAGGACAAGTTGGTGTCAGCACCAATCTTGAGAGGTCCAAACTGGGCCCTACCTTTCCACATCCACACTGATGCCTCGAACAAAGCCATAGGTGCAGCTTTAGGACAAGTTGAGCAGAAACTTCCATATGCCATTTACTTTGTTAGCAAAAACTTGTCCAAAGCTGAGCTGAATTACACTGTAACCGAGAAGGAATTTTGGGCTGTGGTCCATGCATTAAACAAGTTCTGACATTATATTACTGGTTACCAGACCTTTGTACATACTGACCATGCTGCTATTAGATATTTGATGAATAAACCAGATGTGAATGCTCGTATTATTAGATGGTTACTTTTATTGCAGCAGTTTGATCTAACCATTGTTGATAAACCAGGTAGAGAAAATGTTGTTGCTAACTTCTTGTCTAGATTGGATTTGTCTGCAGATGAAGATGGGACGGTGGATGACCAAATGCCTGATGAGCATCTGTTTGCTATCTCAGTACTCTCTCCATGGTTTGCTGATATAGCAAACTACCTTGTTTCGGCTCAGTTCCCTCCGCACCTCTCTTCAAAAGAGAAGAGCAGAATCATCAGAAAAAGTGCCTCATTTACTTGGATTGGGGGCAACCTGTTCAAGCTTGGCCCCGATCAGATCTTAAGGCGTTGTGTAAGGGAGGAGGAAGTCTTTGATATCCTCCTCACTTGTCATGATGGGCCTTGTGGAGGGCATTTTGCAGCAAAGAGAACTGCCTTCAAGATCCTGCAGGCAGGCTACTATTGGCCCACACTTCATCAAGATGTCAGAAGATATGTCAGTCAGTGTGACCAATGCCAAAGAATGGGGAAACCGACCCAAAGGGATGAGATGCCTCTCCAACCTCAAGTGACTCTTGAGCCATTTGAGAAGTGGGGCATGGACTTTGTGGGTCCAATCAATCCCTCTTCGAGGCAAAGATCCTACATCATTGTGTGTACTGACTATTTGACAAAGTGGGCAGAGACCAAAGCAATCAAAGCAGCAACAGAAGGGAAAGTGGCCGAGTTCCTAAGAGAGAACATCTTCTACAAGTTTGGCTACCCAAGAGAGCTGGTGACCGATCAAGGGAGCCAGTTCACATCCAACTTGGTTGAAGATCTCCTAGCTCATCACAAGATCAAGCATAGGACTTCCACTCCCTATCATCCTCAAGAAAATGGGCAGGTGGAAGTCACCAATAGAGCATTAGAGGGGATCTTGACCAAAGTGGTGAGCAGCAGCAAAAAAGATTGGGCAGATCGCCTGGTTGAGGCCACATGGGCTTACAACACCACTTGGAAGACCACCACCGGCTTCACACCTTATGAGCTGGTCTATGGGAAGAAAGCTTTGCTGTCCATTGAGTTTGAGTACAACACCTTGAGGATGGCAGCTCAGCTGGATCTAGATCTCAGCCATGCACAACAAGAAAGGCTACTGTAGCTGAATGGACTGGATGAGCACCGCATGCAGGCCCTCCTTCACTCAGAAGTGGTCCAACTTCAGAGAAAGGTGTGGCATGACCAACATCTCCATGACAAGAAATTTCAGCCGGGAGATTGGGCTTTGTTGTATGATTCCAGATACAAAGATTTCAAGGGGAAGTTGAGAACCAGATGGCTAGGACCATATACAGTGGAGAAATGCCATGAAAATGGATCTGTCCTCATTCGAACCATTGATGAGAAAGCCATTCCCATGCTTGTCAATGGGCATCGATTGAAGATCTACAGGAGACCTCCCTCAAGACAAGAGTTCATCAAAACAATGGAGAAGGCAGTATTGGTCATAGAGAAGGGTCCTGCCCCTGCTTTGGGCACACCCTGAAGAATCTAAAAAAAAAAATAAAAAAAAATATATATATAATAAATAAATAATAAAGATCCTTGGGTGAAAACCTTTCTGAGGCGCCCAAGGCAGGTGGTAGGGGTGAAAACCTCATTGAGGCGCCCCTGCTATCTTTCAAAAAAAAAAAAAAAGAGATAAAGATCCTTGAGTGAAAACCTCTCTGAGGCGCTTAAGGCAGGTGGTAGGGGTGAAAACCTCATTGAGGCGCCCCTGCTATCTTTCAAAAAAAAAAAAAAGAAAAAAAAAAACAAGATCCATAAGTTATTTGTATGCAGATTGCAGGTGTTCTATGGAGGAGAGGAAGCCTCTCAACTCAAGGTCAAAGGTCCTTATCATGCAGCCAGGACACCTCACCAGCACCTCCTCCAAGAGTGCTTATGTTCTTCAAGGTATGTGCACTTTCAATTATAAATTGAGTCTCCTACAGGAAGACACAGATTTTCTACAGGAAGGTGCGGTTTTCTACAGGAAGGTGCCAGTTTCTACAGGAAGAGCTGCCTGTCTACAGGAAGCTCTGTATTTCTACAGGAAACTTCCTGTAGAGGCTCAGAACGGGCTAGAATGCATTTCATGAGCAGATATGATGACTACGGGTTGGTGTGGACGCATGCAAGCCTCTTTTGGGCCCATGCACGACGCTGTTACCTTGCTCCACCATCCTCGTAAACATGCATCCAAGTCCCCTGCACCAGCAAAACAGATCAATGAGTTCTTGCGAAAAAAGGCATTTTCAAAGATAAACAAGCGCAGAGATCTTACACCACAGGCATTAGAAGCTCCGGAGGCGGGATTGAAAGACCAGATCCTCCGCTGTGCAGCATACACCCAAGGAAGAAGAACTCGTACGAGACACCCGCGGGAATCCTGTAACAGTTCAACCTGTTGGAGTGGATACCGTTCACAACACTGCCATTTCCAAGGTAATGCGAGCGCATGCAACCACAACATTCCCTCCATCGTCAACAACCTATAACCATGAACCTCCGGGTCTGTGTAAGCCGCGTGCAGCAGGTAGATCCGCTCACCATCATCGAAAAACTGGAAAAATCGTGTGCAGCCACGCAGGTAAGCGTTTAACCCCTTCCTTCCATCAAATCGCATGAATATTACTTTGATTTGTTTGCATGGCGTAAAGGTGAATGGTTGAGCAGCCGTATGGCCAAGTAGACTGGCCACGTCGGCGAGTTATGGTATAGTTGAATGTTTGGGTGGCGGCCACAAAAAAATCAGCAGCACGCACGTGAGAATCCGTGGGAATGAGTTCAGCAGAAAAAGGCGGCGGCAGATCTGTGGGAATGAATGCGGCAGCAAGTGAATACGCTGGTGAGTGGTTGATGACGTCGCTCAACGGTCCAGCGGGGGATGAGCTGTCCCCCGCGCCACGGATCGCGCCGATTCAAAATCTAATCGGCTAGATTTTGACATGCATTCAATCAACCACCACTTCGAACTCGAGTGGCTATTCCGATCGTCTTTGCACGTTGATACGCCAAGCTTTCGGCTACCAGAACACCGGTGAAGCGCACCTCAACCGCAGTCCAATTGCAGTCCTCCCCGAAGTTTGCACACTGGTCCTACAGGAACATTTTCTACAGGAACGCAGTCTTCTACAGGAACGCGGGTGTTCACGTAAAAAAAAAAAAAAAGGTGGCCGAGTAACGAGGTAACCCTGGACTCCTCATGCAATTGATCATTTAAGGTGGTAGGATTGTCAGTTACTGTCTGGGTAAATGAGGAAGTAGACAAATTGCTGTCTGTGTGCCCATACTGCAATTCTACAGGATTGTTGAGTGGTTAGACTGTGTTGTAAAATTTTTGTGGGTTATACGCATTGTTCTGCACTGTGTCACCGAAACTAAACTCTCTTCCACCATCACCACCTCCGGTTAAGAAAATTGTGCCATCATGCCGGGTGGATTTATCAGGCAAGAGCCCACTGATTCAACCACACTGAGGAGAAATCAGGCAGTGGTAGAGCTCTTTACACAAGCACAGTGGATGTCTTTTTGTGAAAAGTTGCAGGGGTACGATGAAGAAGTGGCCGAGGAATTCTTGCAAGCCCTGAGGCCAAAATCCAAGGTGCTGGCCACAGTCAATTTCAGAGGCCTAAGCTTCAAGATCACCGCGGAGTCTATCAGCAGAATCACTGAGCTTCCTATGGGTCTCTCGTGGGATAAAGAAGAACGAAAGCTAAGCCAGCAAGCCAAGAAAGAGTTCTTCCCACCTGAAGAATCATTGACAGAGGACAAAAATGGGGTGAGAAGGACAAGCCTGTTGCCACCATGGAACGAAGTCAGCTTGCAAATCATGAAATATATCACCTGTGAGGGTCGTTACAGCATCATGTATGCATATCATTTCAGGCTGCTCACCGAATTAAGACACCGGATCAATCTTCCTGTAGAGCAGAAATTAAGCATTCCTTATTTCCTGTTACAATCCTTGATTGAGTGCGCTACAAAGTTCAAAGATGGTATACCAGATCAAGTCGCACACCATGGGCTGATCAAATTGCTTGTGGAGGATGCACTGCACTCATATAAAGTTCCCCTCTCCTGGGAGTCATTTAGGAATCTAACACGAGATGGGGACATAAAAATGCTAGTCGAAGCTAGTGGCTCCTCCAGCGGTGAAGAACAAGAAGCAGAGGCCGAGGAAAAGAAGGAAACTAGCACAAGTACCCCAACTACCATGCAGGAGAAGCAGCACGAAGAAAAAGATGCTGAAGAAAAAGCTGACTCCCCCATCCTGTCAGCGAGGGAAATAAGGTCAAAGAGCAGAAGGGACAAAGTTGGGGCAGGCCACGTCAGCCCAATTACCTCTCCAGCACTCACAAGCAAACAAAAAGATAAAACCCCTGCAGCAAAGCGAGCGAAAGTGAAGACACCCGTCAATACAGGAAAGGAGAAGCAGGCTTCTACAGGAAGCCCGAAAACAGCTTCTACAGGAAGCACAAAAGCACAGAAACAGGCTTCTACAGGAAGCCATGCAAAATCAAAATCAAAGGAGCAGAGGGTGGATGTTCTAGCCAGGGAGGCAGCGGCTATATTAGCTGGCCTCAGTACGCCACCTAAGCCAAAAGGAAAGAGGAAGGGGGACCCTCCTCTCTACTTCAAAGCCCGGAGAAGTGTTCGGATAAAAACAGGGAAACCACAAACGCAGTCCAGCAGCCCAATTGTCATCGAAGACACCCCTGCTTCTCCCAAAGAAAAATCACCCTCAAAGATTACAGTTACCTACGAAAAGGGAAGTCCAAAGAAGAACACATGGCAAGAAAGGTTAGATCTGTTGGATGAAAAAACCCGGCTACAGGAAGCCGAAAATGTCCTACAGGATACTTTGGCTCGGCTACAGGAAACCGAACAAAGAGAAGGGGAAGGACCCTCGTCACCGAAGAAGGGTGAGCTAGCACCTCCTGGAGAGGAAGAAAGAGAACATATCCCTGAACCTAGCCCTTCACCGAATCTGAACTCCTACTACACCTTCTTGGAGGCGGGAAAGATCATACCGCAAAAATTTACTGTACCTCTATTTTTTGAACTAGAAAAAGAAAGAGTCCGTTCCCACACATGGATGCAGATCGCTAAATCAAAGGGTGTGGCAGACATAGGCCCTTTACAAGATCAACTCAGGGAGGTCAGGAGTGAATTCACCATGGCAAAACATGTGGCTAGTTGCCAACATGCGCTTCTACAGGAAGAAAACCAGAAGTTGAAATTGCAGCTACAGGAGCTAAGGACAGGGGTAGGAACCTCCTCCAAGGACACCACAAATGAGTAGCAAGGAAAACAAGAGCTGACCACCCATCTTGAGGGGCCAATTACACTTCTACAGGAAACAAGACAACAGGGCCAAATTGAAACACAAGCTCTGAAAGAGCAGCTGAAACAAAAGGAAACACAATTGGCCTGCATGGCCAGTTGGGCCATGGAAGCCCTGCAGTGCAGACATCCTGCAAATTCTTATGGGTTGTACTTAAAGGATCAGTGGCTACAGTTCCAGATAAACACATTAGCACAAAGAGGTATTGCACAAGTCCATAACCCACAGCAATTTGCCGAATTATGCAATACTAGCTCAACGGAAGACAAAGCCAAGCTAGCAGAATTCTACATCCACAATCTGGTTTTGCCTAATGAAGTCTCTTGGGATCCCAATATCGCCTTGGGTGATATGCAGTTGATGGCCTTCGCTTCATGGCTTAATCATGAGGATCAGAGAGCAACTGAAGAAAAATCGGTCATGAGCCGAGAAGTGAGTGAGCCACTGTACATTCGAGCAGAACCAGAGGATCCGGTTGCTCTCATCTGAGCCCACCAACAGTTGTCTAATGATCCCACAGCTTCCTTGAGATTTATGGACCAGCAGGCCCAAGCAATAGCCCACTTTGAAGACATGGAAAGATTATTGGGAGAAATTGCTGCCCAGGCATGTGCACGCAGGTGGCATACTTTGGCACATAGTTTGAAGATCCGGGAATACCATACCCCAACCCGGATGAGGGAAGCATTAGCAAAAGTGAACCTTTACAAGAAATCCATGCAAAGACTTTAGGCCAGCTGGATTGGCCTTAAACTCAGCCCCCCATTGCTGCTAGGATTGGCTGAAGGAAGTACAGAGAAAGATGACAATGCACAATGGGAAGAGGTGGACAAAACAGTCGGGTTTCATATCAACAAAGAAGACATCACCACAGAAGCTTGGGATGTAAGGGGAGCAGTGAAAGCCATGAAGGATGAGGATCTTGACTGAGTTGCTCAAGGATGAGCAAATGGTTCAGCTGGGGGGTGATGATGAGCCCCAATTTTGGTACAATTTGGGCTCATTTTGGCCTATTCTACTTGCTCAAACCATTCATATTTTATTGCTTATGCATGCATTTCTTAGTTTGTTCGTGTTGTTTGTAGGAAGAAGGGTAGACATATTATCTACGTGACTAATGCATGATGCTTTCAGGTTTTTTGCATTTAAAGGGAGAAAAGACACGAAAAAGGAGACAAGGGGACAATGAGGTGGCACTGCTGGTTTTTAGGAGAGGATGTCCACGGTCTTGGGACATTCCTCGTGATTCCCACCAAGAACTCCGAGCTCCAATCCATCTCCCCTCCGAGCTTAGAAGCAGCCAACTGTTCTACGGGAACAGCAATTACAGCTGTTCTACAGGAACAACAATTATGACTGTCCTACAAGATCAGCAGTTAAACTCTAGTTGGACAGCCGAGCTCCTAAAATCAAGGACACTTGTTGGATCATTGTTTTGCATAAGTATAGAGGCCGTAGCCTTTGATAGGTTGTTGAAACTTTCGCATTACTATTGTAATTTTTTGAGCACAGCTCGGTGTTAGTTCTTGTTGTAAGCCAGTTTTGGCATAACATCAGATTATGAATAAAGAAGGCAGATTTTGATCTAGCTCTGAGTTTTCTTAAGGAGACTATAGCTCTCAGGTTAGGGCCCAACCTGAGAGCCATAGATCCCCTCTGCTGTAGTGTTGTTTGCATTTCGTTTCAGCACTCTGAGTTTTCATTTTCACATGCAATTTGAATTATAGGTTGTTGAATTAGTCTTTTTCATGAGCATAGATAGGACTAGTTTATGGTTGAATTGCTTTTGGTTGTTTAGTTAGATTAGCAGGTTGATAATACATTGGAGCTCCAGCAAAAAAGGTTGAGGAAGTCTCCATTGCCATCTCCGTTTGGAGATTGGAGTGCATCCTATACCAGCCACAAAAACACGCAGTTCTTCACTTCCTACATGCTGCAACATAGTCTCGTTATGATAGATCTTTCCACATGATTCACACCTGCACACACGCCTTCATCACAGCTTCATGCACATTCTCCTTCGCGTTTTGGATTGCTGTTCATTGAATTTATACGCACAGGTAGTTTAGGTTGATGCATTTTCGGTTTGGTGACAGTCATAAGCATTTGTTTCACTTACACTGCTCTCTCTCGTTCCATTACCTCATTCTCCATCTTGATCCCGCATGCAAACACATCGTTGACCCCTGCTCTGCTCTGTTATCTCCCAAAGTCTTTCACTCCTCACATAGTTTCATTCTCTAGCCCTTTCGTTGACCTAGTCCTCTATCTTCCAACCTACTCCCTACACTCACTCCCTATCCTATTCTTCCACTTCTGAGCCATCACCAGCCTTATTCCTACCTTACACATCTCCCCCTACCATTCCATCACTCCTCCATCACTTCAAACACTCACGGTAGGTCATCCTGCAGCAATTTGTAGACATCCTGTAGAAATCTCTGTGTATCCTGTAGGATCCCCTGCAGACATCCTGTAGGAGGCCACTCACTCGGTTGCTGAGCATCTGAATGCGAGGAACCTCTGTGGATGGATGCTAAGGATCCCTAGGGACCTCTCCTAGCCTCCCCAACCTGTCCCACGCTTTCCTTCCTTCTCCATCCCATCTGCACAACCAAACCCTAGTTAGCACAAAATCACAATCATTCCATCCACTTAAAGGAAAAATAAAAAAACATGTCTTTTATGATGCAAGTAGCTTAGATCCATGCATTTCCACTTATTAGAGGTAACAGCAGCATTGGTAGAGGTTTCATTCACATTCTTTGCATTGTAGAGGTTAGACTAGTTAAATTAGGGTTTCCTAGGTTTACATGCTTTGATTTGCTTTCAGTCCATTTTGTCAAGTAGAGTAGTTTTCCTTTGAGAATAGCTTTCGTCCATCAATTAGCAAGCTTCTTCTGAGAGCCTATAGAAGTTGGCTTGAGCCCTAGCGGACTTGTGCCAGCTGACCAAGTGACAGCTGCGACAAGAGCTAGTACTTGTGCATATAGCACCGTCGCTTCCAAGTTTGTACGAACTACCGGGTTGATAAAATGAGAGACAGGAAGCCCCAGGAGTTGTAGCATTATTGCTACAATACTGGAGCTCACCATCAATCTCAATTAGAATATGGCAACTAGGGTTTGAGGTGACTGAAAATAAATGCTGATTTTAGGCTAGGTATATTAGGTTAGAGGGTTTTGTTTGATTTTGATGGTTGGTTGCTAGATCAAATGAATAAGATAGCTTTGGGTCCAGGAAATAAACTTAGATTTGCAGGAGGTTCTGTGGGGTGAGGTAGGTAGGTGTTTTGGCACTTTGAATTGGGTGTGATGGTAAGTCTAAGACCAGTGAGGAGTTGGAGAGGGCATGCAAAGTTCAAGAGTCCTATTCAAACAATAGAAAACATTAAAAACTAAATGTGTCCTCAAGGCAGAGCACTGAATATCAATGGATTCCACCTATTTATCTTGATTCATTTAGTTATGAAGAAAGAAATAGATGTTGGCACATATACACATAAGAGAAACTAAATAACAAAGGAAGAAACAATGCCAAGACACATTACTACAAGAATCCCACAAAATGCTGCAAAACCCTAGTTCATTTCCTTGCCAAACTGCAGAAGTGATTTACAATAAAGCTCAAAGCATCCACAAGAGTCCAACCTCTGCAAATGACTAAGAAATTACATAATATAGGCAAGGAAACCACTCATGCTAGCTATCAGGGTCGAATCCATGAGAAAAGGGGTGGTTTCAACCATATCTAAACTAGGAACACAAAAGTAGGCAGTGGAACAGCTTGCCTCTAAGACTTAGGAAACCAATTCATTACAGCTCAAAACCACTTGGAGCTTGATGTATCTACCCTATGAGGTGATTTTCATCTATACTTACATCAAATACATCATTTACCATGCACACATTTACCTAAACAAGAAGAAAAGTCAACCACTGAAGAAACTGGGCGAAATTTTGAGTTTTAGGCAAAACTGGAAAACAATTGCCTGATGCGCATCGCCACTTCAAGGCTACTTTTGGAGGCCTTACACTCATCCAAATTAGGCCGAAGATAGCTTGTTGGAAAGTCTTTCCTGTCTAGTTTCTAGAATAATTTGAATTTTCTGATTTGGAGGTCATTTGTCCCCTCAAAAGTGGATTCTCCCAAGAATGGTTCATGTGCGTCCAAAAAGTGGTAGAGAGAGCATTTTTTAGGTGTTTTTTGCCCTTTAGGTGATCCAGATTTTCTCCAAATTTTATGAAACTTTATAGGTTTCATTGTTTTTTCATGAGGAATCCAAAACTACAAACCATTTGGCAAAATATTGAGCCAACTCAATGTTGAAATTTCCTGTGTTTTTATTTACAAAATTGCAAAAATGACCAAAATTTCTTCAAATTTGGCAAGAAGCAACCATATTAAGAGCTTTGCTGAGATAATGAAGCTTCAGCCAAGATTTTGAGTTTATCTTGTTCTTTCTTGGCCCTCAAGGCTCTCTTTAACTTAGCTTTTAGCCTGTTTACCCTTGCCTTGCAAATCTTATTCCGACCTAAGTAATGATAAGGCATATGGCTCAACGTTTTCTTTTCTTTGTTAGCTTTCTCAAGCATCTTCTCAAGGTGAGTGTTCACCATTTCCAACCATGATTCTTGGTCAGCCTCAATTTCTTGCTCAAGGGATGTCATCTTGATTTTTCTTCTCTTTGCCACTTGCCTATTTTCTCTAATCATTTGCAGCGCCATAATAGCTTGCTTATCTTCTAGTTGTTTGTTTTCCTGTTCAAGAAAGCTAATGATCCATATGGCCCTCTAAAGTTCAAGTGATAAGGCTTGTATTTTAGCCTCCTTCTCTTTGACAATCATGTCCTTTAGTCTTAAGCTTTGAGAGCCCAAATCAGTGACATCCTCCTTAATCAAAACAAAATCCCTATTTTTCCCTTTAGTAGGGCCCTCTTCATGCATCTGTTGCTTTCCTTTCTCTTTCCCCTGTATCTGTTTAGCTGGAGAAGAAGGAAAAGCCCCTTTCACCCCTGGTGAAGATAGCATTTGCTTGTGGTCCAATGAAGAAAACGAGACCCCTTCCACCCCTGGTGGAGATAGTAGTCGCTTGGCAGCTACAAAAAGCATCCTAGTGGCTCTTTCATAAGTAACAAACACAAGAACATGAGCCTCCACTGTTTTACTTTCAGGCTCTTTTTGTTGCCCGGAAGGTTCACCTTCCTCTTGAGGATCTAAAAAAATTTGAGGTCCCTTGAAGCATTCACGGGCAATGAAAGTTTCCCATGACACTCCCAATGAGTGAGCTGATGTAAAACAACAATTTTGATGACAGAAAAATGATAAATACTATTGAGATGTTATGGATATGGTTTTCTTTTCGCAATCACTATCATCCTCTCTATGTTTTTACATATGAAATAAGGAATGCTCATCATTCTGACCCTGGTGAAGTGCATAAGCAATCTGATGTGGTAAGCATAAAGTCTAGAGAACCTACCCTCACATGTAAAATATTTGATGATAAGGTTCATGAGTGGAACATACCGATCCTCCAAGAATTTGAAAGGAAACACCCTGCTAAGTTTACCATGGTATTTGGCCTTGATATAAGGTTCATAATGTTGCTTACTGATATTTTGCCTTTTGTTCCACTTCTCCCCTACATCTAGCATTCTTGTAGCCTCTGCAATGATAGCTGGTGAAAGAGTGAAATTGATCCCAGCAAGATGCACCATATTATTATCCATGTTTATCACAAACTGCCTTGCTAACTCATGGTGATATTTGACCCTCTCAACCATTTCATAAAACTCAAAACAGGACTGATATCTAAAACATGTGGTGGCTAGAGGACAAGCAAGGAGTTCATTCATGCTAATAGGTTCATCCCTAATGATTTTTCCACACTTATGAGTTTTCCTGGACTGCACATTTCTTTCCCTTGAGCTATGAGTTTTCCTGGACTGCACATTTCTTTCCCTTGAGCTATCACTAAGTGTATCTTCTTCAAAACTTGATTCACTGCTTCTTTCCATGATGCTTGTCTTAATGATGTGATGTGATGATGATATGGTGAACAATGACAATGGGTGAGAACAAAGAAGATGAGTATGAAGAGATTTTGCAAATGTGAAGTGGAGTAGGGGAATGAAGGGACAAATTTAGGAAATTAGGGTTTTGACTTATGAGGGAGTTAGGGTTTAATGAAGGGAATTAGTTTCTTAGGGGAATAGGGAAAGAGAAAATGGAATTAATGGGTAGATTAAGGGCAATGAAGTTTGGGAAAAGGGAAAAAAGATGCTGGTTTTGTAATGCTATAAAAGTTTTGCAATGAGATGAAAATGTATGAAGGCAAGCTAGGGTTTTGATTTTAAGAAGCAAAACTCATGAACAAAACATGAAGAAGACTAATTTCAGCTCAAGATTGATGAAAACTTACTTGTGGGAGTGAAATGCAGCATTTGGGAGAGTTTAGGATGAATTTGAGTGATTTTGGAACCTCCCTAGCCAATGCGCAGAACACTGGGTCCAATGTGCAGCGCCTGTGTCTTTTTACACTGTCAGAAACCGTCTGATGCGCAGCGTTGGGCTGATGTGCAGCGCCAACTCTCTGATGTGCAGTGCTAGGAAAATTTGCTGCAAGTGTTGGGTTTTTTTCCTCCTTTGCTCAATTTCCCTTCAAATCATGATTTTAGCTCTCCACTTGATGTTTTGTACAATGAAATGAATGGCTAGCATGAATTCACTTTATAAATGATGGACTTTAATTTTTCCTCATTGCAAACCCATTTTTATAAAGTCTTAGTCACTTTTTCTCAATATCTTTGTTTTTCATTTGAAGTTTGACTTTTTCTTGACCATTTGATGGACTGATGCATTGGTGCTTTTGTTTTTGCAGTAGCAGGAGTTGGCAAGGTGACCAGGAATAGTTGCTGAACGTATTACATATAGAAACACTTAAATTACATAAAATTTGTACAGAAAATGGAAAAACTCTGTTTTCACCTCAAAACAAAGTTTTGAGGTAAAAAAGATTTATTGGGCAAATTAAAAGTAAATTTATGATTTTATGAGCTCATTAAACCTCCTCATGTGCCCGCTGACTTTTTATTCAATTAAGATGACCATGATGACAAACTCTAAGACCTAGTGACACTAAACCCTAGAACTGATTTTTATAAATGAAATGAAACACTATGATGGTAAATGACTAAAAAAATGTGTGAAAAGGTCAGCAGGTGAATGTCATGAAGGAAATTGACATGAAACCACTACCATTAGTTGATCCATGACCCAATGGAATGCAGCTGATCGAATGAGACACCTAATATGCGTGCAAAATAGCAATTTGATCACTAATGGAAGTGTGAAGACACTGACACTAACATTGGCTCCAATGGGGATGGTAGCTCCTGCGAGGTGCCAAGAATCGCAAAGACTTCCTTAACTGAAACAAGTACTTACAAAGCTTTTTAATGGCAGCAGTCCATTGAGATTTGAGGGCTTCAAATCATGATGACAACCACCTACCTACTGATGAAATATGTACAATCATGTGAAGTGGGCCTTCCAATGTAACCAATCCAACTGATGGCTACTCATTGAAATTTTGCTCTCACTTTCGCAGAGTGGGTAGAATGATGTACATGTAGGCAACTCACAATAACAACTGAAACCAAGGCTTATGCTAACGAACTAGGCAACATCCATCTTCTCTAGTGCTTGCAAAATAATGCCAAAAGGATCTTGAAAGTCTTGAAGCTCTAACTCATCTTGAGATCCAACAACAAAGATACAAGTACTCCCTTCATTTTGATCTGAAAGAACAGTTGGTTGCTGATTGATAGGAAGGCATAGAGCAATGTAAGCTTCTGCTATCTGAGTACTAGCTATAAATTCCTCGACCATGAGAAATTCTGACTGAATTCTGGCATACTGTGTCTCTTAGGCTCACACTCCTCAATGTCATAATCTAAGCTTTTCTGAAATAGAAATCATTCTTCAAGATTATCAAACATGACATCCATATCATCTTCATGAAGGAAAACAGTATCTGTTCGCTGATCTATAAAGCTAATTTCAAGACTATCATCACTTTCAAAAGTGGAAGAATCTTCACCAACACCTTCTTGACCATGTTCACACTGCAAATCTGCATTAGATTGGGATGTAACATGACCTTTCAGTGGTTGATCTATCTCATCTTCAGACAAAGGAGATAGTACTTTTTGTTTTCTTTTGCTCAAACAGTGATTGTCTTCATTAATTTCAAACAAAGGAGTATACAAATTTTCCTCATACTATTGATTCATTTTATATGATTCCTGTTGACTATCAAGATGCAAAATTCCCTCATCTTCAAGCAAAGAAGAAGCTACTATATGCGGATTATGATCTTGTGTAACAAAGTGACTGGTTTCAATGATTTCCTCATCATCATGATCTGAATCTTCTTCATCATCATGATCTGAATCTAGATCTGAATTAGTCAACTTGACTTTATCACAATCTGAAATTTAAACTTTATTTCCCTGCATACTGTCTTCTGCTATGAGCAGATCGGAAGTAAGACCTTCTCTTTCATCATTTTCAATTGTACTAAGATCTTGAACCTGCTGCAAATTTCCTTGATCATCTTGATAAGTATCGCTCTCTTTATGCTGCTAAAATGGATTTTCATACATGGCTTCCATGATCTCATCGTCCATGAAGTCATCATCTTCATAAACTTCCTCAAGATTTTCAATAAAACTATAAACATATTTGCAACAGTTCTGAACTAAATTTAAGGATGGATAAGATTCTTTATACCTTTCAAAGAACATGGTATGAAAATCTTTTAAACAGTAAATACAAGAAGGCAACAAACTTTCATACCAAGATCGGGCTTCACCTTCCAGAGTGGTCATGAATATCTTCATCAAGCAATCTTCAGGAAAATCAACTTTCAACTTGCGAATATGCATGTGAAATCTAACCAGATGTAAAGTAGCATCATTCCTATCATCATCTTTAAACATAGGCAAATTCCTTTGCCAATCTACCTTCGGAATTTTATTTGGGAAACCTGGAATGTGATCTCAGCTCATGGGAGCATACCTTCGATCCAGTGAATCCATTTTGATAACAATGAATTCACCAAGAAATTCTTTAGGCTATTGGTTCTTGAAGAGTAGAGTTTCCATAAAAATTCTGAACCTTAGGGATTTTCAACACTGGAGCCGCCAGGTGAATGATTTCAGCCTTCCAGTGTCTGATCGTTGTTAGATCTAAAATTGATACATTTTGCTGAGGAAGATAAAACTACGTTCCCCAGTATGGTTTCCACTATGTTAGTGCCTAAATCTACCTCACGCAGAGGGAAGGTAGGTCTAGGGTAACATCAAATCACGCTTAACTTGGTAGCTAGCCCTACCAGATCAAGAGAGGGCTCTCTCCTTGTCAATCTCAATTAGAATATCGCAACTAGGGTTTGAGATGACTGAAAATAAATGCTGATTTTAGGCTAGGTATATTAGGTCAGAGGATTTTGCTTGATTTTCATGGTTGGTTGTTGGATCAAATGAAGAAGGCAGCTTTGGGTCCGGGAAATCAACTCAAATTTGTAGGAGGTTCTGTGGGGCGAGTTAGGTAGGTGTTTTGGTACTTTGAATTGGGTGTGATGGTAAGTCTACGACCAGTGAGGAGTTGGAGAGGGCATGCAAAGTTCATGAGTCCTCTTCAAACAACAGAAAACATTAAAAATTAAATGTTTCCTCAGGGTAGAGCACTGAATATCAATGGATTCCACCTATTTATCTTGATTCATTTAGTTATGAAGAAATAAATAGATGCTGGCACATATACACATAAGAGAAACTAAATAACAAAGGAAGAAATAATGCCAAGACACATTATCACAAGAATCCCACAAAATGCTGCAAAACCCTGGTTCATTTCCTTGCCAAACTGCAGAAGTGATTTACAATAAAGCTCAAAGCATCCACAAGAGTCCAACCTCTACAAATGACTAAGAAAATACATAATATAGGCAAGGAAACCACTCATGCTAGCTATCAGGGTCGAATCCATGATAAAAGGGGTGGTTTCAACCATATCTAAACTAGGAACACAAAAGTGGGCAGTGGAACAGCTTGCCTCTAAAACTTAGGAAACCAGTTCATTACAGCTCAAAACCACTCGGAACTTGATGTATCTACATATGAGGTGATTTTCATCTATACTTACATCAAATACATCATTTACCATGCATACATTTACCTGAACAAGAAGAAAAGTCAACCACCAAAGAAACTGGGCGAAATTTTGAGTTTTAGGCAAAATTGGCAAAAATTTGCCTGATGCGCAGTGCCCTTAGCCTGATGAATAGCGCCGCTTCAAGTCTACTTTTGGAGGCCTTCCACTCATCCAAATCCGTCCCAAGATAGCTTCTTGGAAAGCCCTGCCTGTCTAGTTTCTGGAACAATTTTAATTTTCTGATTTGGAGGTCATTTTCCCCCTCAAAAGTGGATTCTCCCAAGACTGGTTCCTGTGTGTCCACAAAGTGGCAGAGAGGGCATTTTTTGGTGTTTTTTGCCCTTTAGGTGATCCAGATATTCTCCAAATTTTATGAAACTTTCTGGGTTTCATTGTCTTTTCATGAGGAATCCAAAACTACAAGCCATTGGGCAAAATATTTCCTATGTTTTTATTTACAAAATTGCAAAATGACCAAAATTTCCCAAAATTTATTCAAATTTGGCGAGAAGCAACAATATTAAGAGCTTTGCCGAGCTAATGAAGCTTTAGCCAAGATTTTGAGTTTATCTTGTTCTTTCTTTGCCCTCAAGGCTCTCTTTAACTTAGCTTTTAGCTTGTTTACCCTTGTCTTGCAAATCTTATTCCGAGCTAAGTAATGATAAGCCATATAGCACATCATTTTCTTTTCTTTGTTAGCTTTCTCAAGCATTTTCTCAAGGTGAATTTTCACCCTTTCCAACCATGATTCTCGGTCAGCCTCAATTTCTTGCTCATGGGATGTCATCTTGATTTTTCTTCTCTTTGCCACTTGCCTATTTTCTCTAATCATTTGCAGCTCCATAATAGCTTGCTTATCTTCCAATTGCTTGTTTTCTTGTTCAAGAAAGTTGATGATCCATTTGGCCCTCACAAGGTCAAGTGATAAGGCTTGTATTTCAGCCTCCTTCTCTTTGATAATCATGTTCTTTAGTCTTGAGCTTTAAGAGCTCAAATCAGTGACATCCTCCTCAATCAAAACAAAGTCCCTATCTTGCCCTTCAGTAGGGCCCTCTTCATTCAGATGTTGCTTTCCTTTGTCTCTGCCCTGTACCTGTTTAGTTGGAGAAGAAGGCAAAGCCCCTTTCACCCCTGGTGAAGGTAGCATTTGCCTGTGGTTCAGTGAAGAAAATGAGATCCCTTCCACCCCTGGTGGAGATAGTACTCACTTGGCAACTGCAAAAAGTATCATAGTGCCTCTTTCATAAGTAACAAACACAAGAACATGAGCCTCCTCTGTTTTACTTTCAGGCTCTTTTTGTTGCCTAGAAGGTTCACCTTCCTCTTGAGGATCTGAAAATATCTGAGGCCCCTTGAAGCATTCATGGGCAATGAAAGTTTCCCATGACACTCCCAACTGAGTGAGCTGATGTAAAACAACAATTTTGATGACAGAAAAATGATAAATACTGTTGAGCTGCTGTGGATATGGTTTTCTTTTTTCAATCACTATCATCCTTTCTATGTTTTTACATATGAAATAAGGAATGCTCATCATTCTAACCCTGGTGAAGTGCATAAGCAATCTGATGTGGTAGGCATAAAGTCTCGAGAACCTACCCTCACATGTAAAATATTTGATGATAAGCTGCATGAATGGAACATACCGATCCTCCAAGAATTTGAAAGGAAACACCATGCTAAGTTTACCATGGTATTTGGCCTTGATATAAGGTTCATAATGCTGCTTATTGATATTTTGCCTTTTGTTCCAGTTTTCTCCTACATCTGGCATTCTTGTAACCTCTGCAATGATAGCTGGTGAAAGAGTGAAATTGATCCCAGCGAGATGCACCATATTATTATCCATGTTTATCACACACTACCTTGCTAACTCATGGTGATATTTGACCCTCTCAACCATTTCAAAAAACTCAAAACAGGATTGATATCTGAAACATGTGGTGGCTAGAGGACAAGCAAGGAGTTCACTCATGCTAATAGTTTCCTCCCTAATGATTTTTCCACCCTTATGAGGTTTCCTGGACTGCACATTTCTTTCCCTTGAGCTATCACTAAGTGTATCTTCTTCAAAACTTGATTCACTACTTCTTTCCATGATGCTTGTCTTAGTGATGTGATGTGATGATGATATGGTGAACAATGACAATGGGTGAGAACAAAGAAGATGAGTACGAAGAGATTTTGCAAATGCGAGGTGGAGTAGGGGAATGAAGGGACAGATTTAGAAAATTAGGGTTTTGACTTATGAGGGAGTTAGGGTTTAATGAAGGTAATTAGTTTCTTAGGGGAATAGGGAAAGGGAAAATGGAATTAATGGGTAGATTCATGGCAATGAAGTTTGGGGAAAGGGAAAAAAGATGTTGGTTTTGTAATGCAATGAAAGTTTTACAATGACATGAAAATGTATGAAGGCAAGCTAGAGCTTTGATTTTAAGAAGCAAAACTCATGAACAAAACATGAAGAAGACTAATTTCAGCTCAAGGTCGATGAAAACATACTTGTAGGAGTGAAATGCAGCATTTGGGAGAGTTTAGGATGAATTTGAGTGATTTTGGAACCTCCCTGGCCAATGCGCAGCGCACTGGGTCCAATGCGCAGCGCCTGCCTGATGAGCAATGCTTGTGTATTTTTACACTCGCAGAAACTGTCTAATGTGTAGCGCTGGTCTAATGCGCAGTGCGAGGCAAATTTGTTGCAAATGTTTGGTTTTCTTCCTCCTTTGCTCAATTTCCCTTCAAATCCCGATTTTCGCTCTCCACTTGATGTTTTTCACAATGAAATGAATGGCTAGCATGAATTAACTTTATAAATGATGCACTTTAATTTTTCCTCATTGCAAGCCCACTTTTATAAAGTCTTAGTCACTTTTTCTCAAAAACTTTGTTTTTCATTTGAAGTTTGACTTTTTCTTGACCATTTGATGGACTGATGCATTGGTGCTTTTGTTTTTGCAGTAGTAGGAGTTGGCAAGGTGACCAAGAACAACTGTTGAACTTATTACATATAGAAACACTTAAATTACACGAAATTTGTATAGAAAATGGAAAAACTCTGTTTTCACCTCAAAACAGAGTTTTGAGGTAAAAAGGATTTATTGGGCATATTAAAAGTAATTTATGATTTTATGTACTTATTAAACCTCCTCATATGCCTCCTGACTTTTTATTCAATTAAGATGACCATGATGACAAACCCTAAGACCTAGTGAGACTAAACCCTAGAACTAATTTTTATAAATGAAATGAAACACTATGATAGTAAATGACTAAAAAAATGTGTGAACAGGTCAGCAAGTGAATGTCATGAGGGAAATTGACATGAAACCACTACCATCAGTTGATCCATGACCTAATGGAATGCATCTGATTGAATGAGACACCTAATATGCATGCAAAAGAGCAATTTGATCACTGATGGAAGTGTGAAGACACTGACACTAACACCTGGAACCTTAAACCGTTCTGAGAGAAGAACTTCCTTCCACCAATCATTTGGTACATTATATGCAGGGGTGTAGTGCTCTGTTGGCAACCAAATGACAGGGTACTGAAACTGAATTCCCATCCACCGGATCCCACATGTTTGGATGCATGCCACATACCTTGGCACCCTACTAAGTGCTCATGCAAAATTTAGTGCTCCAAACGGTTCTCTGTTTCGGATAGACGTGGGTGACATCATCCACCTTTTCTGGCAACTGTCAAGGGCTTCATCTTGAAACGTGACTAATTGCTTGACACAGAGATCAATGCACCACTTTTGTGTCTTCAGCATCCGTTCCTTGTTCCCCACAATTTCTAAAAAAGTGTTGTGCTTATTGTACATAGTCACTAACTGCTCGTGCTCTCCTCTTACCATAAAAGGCTTCGTGACCTGATTTGACTCAAACGTATTAGAAGCCTTCTGCCAACTTATCTAATTGAGAGTGTAAGAGGTGAGGGCCCTTAAATGAATGTCCCCCACATATGGGACTGGTTTAAATTCTCTATCAACATGCAGGATATACCCATGCATGTAAAGCTCACACATCAAATGCTGAGTTGGCAAATCATGGGCCCTCAATATCCGGAGGAACTATACACCATCCTCATTCTTGTGACTGATTTCTTTCTTGATGCTTTCCAAACAGAAGAAAAGAAAACATTCATGCAAAAATAAAGCATAACTGGAAGCATGAGGGCGACAGGCCATCATGTCCTCTGCTAAATTGAGCATCTGTTGTTTATCGGCTTTCAATTCTGCCACTCACCCTTCCAGCCACTCCACCTTGAGTTGCTGCTTCGCATACCTCAATCGCATTATATCTATACGCTCCACATATTCGAAGATAGTTGTGGTTGCTCGTTCTTGGGCTCTCTTCACTTCGTTCTGATATCGCACTGTGGTGGATTTCCAGGTTTGTACTTCAGCCGTCAAGGAAAACTCACGGCCTTCGAACAAATACTCGATAGAGTTTGTTTGAGTGGCAACAGAGGTTGTTTCCACTTCGTCTACCTGTGTCTCTGCTTCGACCATCATGGCTTTGGGCTTCTTAGCCCGCTACTTATATTTCTTCACCTGTTTCTTTAACTGGTGTACCTGCCTTCTCAGCCTCTTAACCTCTGTTTTGAGCTGCATTGTTTCCCTGAATTGCAGCTGATATTTCTGCTTAACAGGCAGCCTCCGTTGCTCACACAACTCTATCCATTCTTGTTTGACCACCACCTCATCTGGTACTGTAGCTAGTTCGGCAAGTGGTGGATTACTTGAGGGAGTATCCACATGTTTAATCGACGGGGATGCTCTGCTTGGTCTCTCTTCCTTAGGAGCAGCTGCTTCCTCATTGACCCCTACCTCGACCCGTTATGAAGCTATCTCGGTAGGTGGTGGGCTCATTTGATGGGTATCCATCAGTGTTTCAGCAAACATTTCTCCTCCAGGTTCCCTTGTCTCAGAAACACCTATCTCTTCCTCTCTTCTAGGTTGCTGGGAAAGGTCTCTCTGGAAATCTACGGCCAAAAGACTTATGGCAGCTGGTCCCTTGATCGACCCATCAAAATTCAAAATAGGTGGAATGGCAACGTCCTCCTCTGCGTGTCGGGGAGAGCGAGACACCCTCGCCCCTCTCAGAATGGAGAAATAAGAGGGGAATTGAAAGAATTTTTCTACCTGGTCTATCCCGGCCCCGGCTATGACCTCAAGCTCTTTCCCTCTGTCTGCAACATCTATGCTCTGGGTTGAGACCCCTGTCTGTGTAGTCCTCAGTTCCGAGGTTGACACTGGTTCTTGTGGAGCAGTGTCAGCCTCAGGATCTAATTCCTCTGCAATTTCCAGAGCCGAACAGGTTGATGGTGGTTCTTGTGTAACACCACCCTCCGTATCGAGCAATTCTTGAGCAGATGATCCTGTTACTGTTTCTTCCAGCACAACATTGATAAAAATGGACTCTTGTCTCATTATGTCAACTCCATCCATTATACCTATAGCCTCTCCTTCTGTTGGCCCCACGGTTCTTTCAGCTTCGGGCCCCTCTCATCCTGGTTCATCTTCCTCCATTGGTTCCACGGTCAAGGGTGGTTCTTGTGGGACACCTCCAGCCACAATGTTAATGAATTCTTCCACCTTAGTCTGCTGTGGTACCTCTTCTCTTGTTACAGTGTTGTCGATTTGTCCCATTGACTCCATAGTCGAGGTTGGTTCTTGTGGGACAACCTCGGCCGTGACACTGGTGGCCCTTTCTATATCGGCTCCTTGCTGTAGCAATTCTTCTTCCATCGGTTCCGCGGTCGATGTTGGTTCTTGTGGAGCAGCCTCGACTATACTTTCTGGTTCAAGCTCCCAATTTTGTTCCATCTCCTTAGGTTTCGTCTCCATTTCTTCTGGTTCTTCTTGGTCTACATATCCATCCTCTGCCCCGGGCTCTTCCTCCATCAGCTTCAGCTCCTCTTCTCTAGTAGCTTTAGTGGCTGCTATCTCTTCCTCTGTAGAATCATTGAATGTTGCCTACGGGTTTTGAAATCGATCGATTGCATGCATGACTAACAACCAAACTAGCCCATGGTTGGTAATGACTGCTGCAACTTGTCATGAACGCCGAGCAGATTGCGCCATCAGTTGGACACTTTTTAACAGGAAGAAAGGCATATTCAATGAGAAGGCTTCTGACTGTGGAAACCGGAGGTGAGCCAATACTCTAAAATGATATTTAAACATAGTGGCATACCTCCCCTCACAGGTTATGTATCTTATTACAACACCCGCTATCTCACCCCATGGGTGTGGTAATGAATTCCAGTCATACCCCCGACCTTTCTGAACAACATTCTCTCCAGCCTGCAAAAATTCTTCGGGGAACTTCGGGAGGGAGGTTCTTCATGAAAACCATCTTTGTCCTTGCTGGGGTAGCCCGCTGACCTCCGCAATGGCTTCCTCTGTAACAGGGATTTCTATCCCCCGGACCCGAGAGCTCCCTTCCTCTAAATTGAGTGCAAATTCAATCGCAATTGCCTCGTTAAACCCTTGCAACCTGTTGAGATAGACGTTCCACCCTGCATTTTCAAAAACCTGCCATACTTCCTGATTATTTCGGACCATTGTCGTATCCTTCGGCTCATGGCACACAACCAACCCACCCATCGCTATAGGAACGGGATCAACACGATGGATATAGTCGGCTGGTAGGGGGAGAGTAACAACAATCCAAACTAACGATGGCAATAATATTAGCATGGTGGCCACGGGGTAAAATATTGGTAACAATGACTGGTACACCTCGAAAAACATAGCAAATAATGGCAGGGTATGGCAGTACAGGTGAATGATTATGGTGATTGAATGTGGCGTACGATTTCAAATTCCAATGCGTCGGAATCATGATTACAAAATCACAATATTTTTGGTTTCTATTCGCATTAGATTTGGTAATGATGTGATATAATTACAATTTTAGGTACGTCGTCGTTTATTTGTGACGAGACCCCCCCCCCCCCCCAAACTTAAATGCGGCCATCCGTGGCACGTACCAGTCTCTTTTTGGAATATTTTAATTAAATCCGTAAGAGTCAATGAAGGTGTACCTCGTGATCTACCTAGCAGTGGAGTAACAAAAAAAATAACAGGCAAAATAACAGCCACAACGGAGTAACAACGCTGACAGAGTAATAGCAATGGCGGAGTAACAACACCGGCGAAGTAACGACAACGGTGGAGTAATAACAGCAGTGGAGTAACAACAACGACGAAGTAACAACAATGGCGGAGTAACAACAATAGTGGAGTAACAGCAATAGCGGAGTAACAACAATGACGGAGTAACAACAACGGTAGTGTAACAACAACGATGGAGTAATAGCACCGGGGGTAACAGCACTGGCGGAGTAACAACAACGGTGGAGTAACAACACCGACGGAGTAACAACACCGACTATTACTTGGAAAATTTCTCAGTTTCGCCTTGTCATAATTCGGTTCTTATTCCTACAAAAGACAAACAAGTAAGTAGTAACAACATATTATTATTATTATTATTATTATGTATATATATAGATATATTTTAACAGAAGGTAGAGGGAGTATTCTTTGCACCAACAACCATCAAACCAGATGTATCAAAAAGATGTTTGATGAAGGCATCCTTAGAAGTTCGACAGTGATATAACTTCAGACGGTGTCCATTCACTAGGAAGGAGGTAATTGATCCTTTTCAATGACAAAATTCTTTTATCTATTTAATATGTCATGATAGTGATCCCTCAATCCCCATTTTTAAGAAATAGCCCCTGGGTCATCCAAATTATCAAGGTCACAATGGTTGAAACCTTGTCTTCCAAAGGCCCATGACTATTGATGGGACTTCAAGAATGTCAAGTTCTCATACCATGTAATGATAACTCAAACACAAATAAAACTAAAATTGCATTCACAATAAGAAAGAAAAATCTTTCTTATAAATGGTTTCAAATTAGTTGACTCGATCAACTTTATAAATATGGTACAATAAGAAACAAAAGTAAAATAAAGCATAAATTCATAAATAACAAAAAGTCCAAGTGACTTGATTAATACCTATGTGTAATATGTAATTGCCCATTATATTATGACATTTTTAAATCCCTAAAAAACAATGCCCATTGTCAACATATTCTTGATAAAACCATATGAGAAATCATGGCACTTCCACAATATATACAAATTTATCTTGGCATCCCAAAATGGGAAACTAACCTAGCATTTCTCATTGTGTCAACTCAATTATTCACAATAAAAATGTAAATATTTTACAGATTTGTTTAAGCCTAATATGTTGGGTTGAATAATAATACAATTTGTGTGCAAAACCATTGGCCAATTTAGTTTAACCCTATTCTGCTAGGTTACATAACAATGCAATTTGTATATAAATCCATTGACATAAAACCATTTATAACTCATATAAAACCCATAACATATCCAAAACAACTTCTTTGGGGCTCCTACTCCCAAACATCCACATGACGAAGGTATTGTTCCCCTTAATATTCCATTGTGGGTCTTGACTCTATGCCTTAGGAAATGACCCATAACTCACAACACTCATTATAGACCAAAAGCAACTTCTTAGGTGCTCCCACACTAAAAATACATAAGGGGCAGCCACTATTACCCTAAATCCACCAATATGACTCTTGTCTCTAAATCTCAAGATTGTGTGTTGGGATGCATATTTATATACAAGGCATCCAACAAATATCCAACAAAGGGGTCCCTTCATGTTGTTATAATACAAAATAACATAAAAGGTAGAAGTTTGCATCTTAAAAAAATAAGCAATGATAAATATGGTTGTTATAGTGAATCCTTTTCACTAATTTTGTCAACATATTACATATTTTCTCTTAATGTACAAAATGATTTTGTATGACTTAAATTCTAAAACACTATGGAATCAGAATCATGACAATTTCGACTATATTTTTCTATCTATTATCTTTGTTTTAATTAGCACACTTGAAGAAGATGGAATTATGAAGGTCAAGGTTGCTTTTATTAATAAATTTTCAGAAATATACATTTTCCAGTGACTAGTACAATTGGCCACCGGACCAAGCTCATACTTGTACCATACAACATAGATTTTGACCACTACCTTTATAACCTCTTGGTACATCTACATTGCCCATATACATATTATATGGGTTAGTATGATTTAAACTAATAATATCACAATAATTCATTAACATTGTACCCAATCACCAACTAATCTCTAGAAGACTAATCTTAAAAAATATATTACGATAATAAAATTAGAACAATTAATTTTGGTTGTAAAAAAAGAAAGGACAACTTGCGGATGATGGGATCACGATAACCCATTTTCATGTAGATAAAAACAATTTCATGTAGATAAAAACAATGGAGCACTATGTATATATAAATTCATATCGATCTGGTGTACTAAAGATTCAAAGACTAACACGCTTTTCTGATTATGTTTCCATATGCAGCATTCAAAACGCGAAATTGCAAATATGGAAGAGAAAATTAGGATCCTCGAATCAACACAGAGGTAGTGTCTTTATGAGAAGTAATCTATGCGAAGGTATTGAATATTGTCATTTTATAATATTGAAATGTTTAACATGTTTTGTTTTGATGTATGGTAGAAAGATGTTGGGGGAAAATCTAGCATCATGTTCAGCTGGGGAATTAAGTCAGCTAGAAAGCCAAGTTGAACGTGGATTGAAGCGTATACGAAGACGAAAGGTTGTTATAACATTATTCCACTTACATTAATATCCATGCGATTTTTGCTTTTTCGAACGTAGAAAAGTAATTTATAATGGATAACTTACACATTGTTTCGGTTTGGCACTCGAGTGAAGTTTAAGCTAAGTGTTGTCTCTTGTTTCGTATTGCAGAATGAACTATTAATGGATCGAATTGAACGACTTAAAAGGAAGGTAATATCCATGGCTTGATGATTTCTACCTTCCCTATTGGAGAATCGAGAATTACATTCTTGAATGTTGATATTTAGAAATAACAATCTATTATAATAACTTCATCTTATAACTAGTAACTAATTGTTCACTTCTTTACTATTGTTGTGATTTAGTTTGGTTTGTTGTCCACTGAGATATCATGATATTGATGAATGAAATTTGTAAATGTTGAACGTATTGGATGTGTGTTATATTCTTTCCACGATTAGCCCCATATGTTGTACGTTGCATTGACTCACTGTTATAAGGGGGTAGAAATGCCTCTATTGGGGGATTTGCAAGGTGCTCAAGAGGATTTCTTTTTTTATGTGGACTCAATAATAGTTGGGCAGATCCAAAGATGGGGGGTGGACCTAAAGATGATGGGCAAACCTACCCATAGTTTTGTCTACGGGTTTTGCACATGGTTTTGGGCAAGATGATTTTCTGCCCATGGTATTTTGTAGATATGGTCAAGGGAACTACAATTATGTTCTAATCCAGGGTTATGGATTAGAGTTTATGAATTCTTCTACATGTATATTTATGTATTGTAACATTGAAAAGAATATAATGAAAAATCAATCTCGTAGTCTTGGTTTTGGGATCCGGGGGAAAATATTTGTGTATATTTGTTTTATGTTCTCGGCATTTATTTTTTTGTTTTAAAAATTTGTTTGTAGGTAATTTTTGTAAAGGGTTAAAACCTACAGTCGAACAACCTATATCGTTGTTCAACAATATATTATGTACAGTTACAATGTCTTTTCAAGTTTGATTTCTTATAGAAGGACAAAGATTATTTATATAGAATTATGATGAGTTGGTTAGCTACTGTTACAATAGTTTAGGCATAATTAAACCCTTATTTATAGGAATTATGATGGTGAGTGTGCAAGCGTTAGAGACAATTTCCCTAATTTGTTAGCAAGTTCTTCTATGTCTTGATCAGTTTCCCTTTCTTCTGGATTGAGTGCATCAGTCATTAAACTGATATTTCATTTCTAAAAAAATCCAATATCATGCCTTACTAACTAACCGTGGCTTTCGGTGAAGTCTTAAAAGCGATATCCCTTTTGGTGGACTTACATATACAATATACATCCAATTATATATACCACGCAACATATATATATCCACGTTATATATATATATACCACGGTACGTTCTCCCTTCCTATTTGATATCGGCGACAATTTTATATATGCTGGACGTTACCAGGTACAAAGGCTTGAACACATATATCGCACCGGAGATACATCTTCGCTCTCTATGCTAGTTTCGGGCCGATATACATATAAGTCGCATCGCCCAAGCTAAAATCTCTTGCACTCCGGAACCGATACACGTATACGCAGCGTTTAATACTTCGCCAGTTCCGCTATTCGGCAATCGCTTCAATCAATACTTCCCCGCCTCCGAAACGACGGACTCAGCGATAAGGATATATTGCAGTTTATATTAATTCGCTCCCAATTCAGAACTCGCCTTTTTCACGCTATGTCTCCTTTTGGACGGAAGGATTTGTAAACCGGCATACCACTAACAGTTTTTAAGAATCTCCCTATGCCGATATAATCTTGTAACCACGATGGGTGAGAGCTTACGGTTATAAACTTTTAAATCCACTACAGCTACTTAATGAAATCGCAAGAGCTCTTGGTATAAACAGAGGCATATGCGCAATTGAAATTCAAGCCTGTATAAACATAAAACGAAAGGGAAATTGATTTCTATAATTAATATAAAGTATTGGCAGCGTGAGGAAATCCAGTCACCGATTCAACAATATTAAGGCGCCATACAATAATCTACGCATGCATTTTACAGAGTCATTAAATAAGAGACACCGAGAGAACAAATTTTCCAAAATAATACTAAGGCACTCGCCCCTCTCCTCTGTCTGATGAGGGCTTCGCTGCCTCTTTATTTATAACTGAGGATAGGCCCTCTCGGTCCTTATCCGATACAAAGAAAAGCATGCTTTACAGGATGATTTAAAGCTTGAAAAGCTCTGTTACAAATAGCATGATTTATTGCTAGAATTTATTCTATTTTAACTAAGAAAGCATAGAAATTACAGGCTAAAGGACCCCACTCCCTTGCCTGTAAATTTTTTTGGATTTTTGGAATAATTTGGAAGATTTTCCCCTCTGAGTTACATGCTCCTGCATCAGACTCCTGAGAACAAAATTCTTCATGGGCTCCTGTCCATGAGCTCATCTACAGATTTGCCCAATTTCTGTAGAATGTCTTATGTAACCCAAGTAGCTTCAGCGATTGGCTGTCCCTTCCATTTCACCAGATACTGGAAATACTCTCGTGCCCTTGTCTTCTTATACACTTTTTTGTCCAGAATTCTTTCTGGCTGTAAATTCTTGGCTGTGGGTAACTGTTTTACCCAGTCAATCTCTGGAGTCTCTTGATCCTGTGCTGTATCATCTGTAGCTTCATTCTCATACTTGTACAGGTCTGCAACATTAAAAATTGGTGATATTCCCACACCAGGTGGTAATTCAATTTCATAGGCATTTGCAGAGAATTTCCTCAGTACCCTGCATGGTCCAATTTTCTTGGATTTTAACTTATTATACTCTCCCTTTGGAAATCTCTCCTTTCTGAGGTGTGCTAAAACCAAGTCTCCAACTTCAAAGTTCATTTCTCTTCTCCTCATGTCTGCTCTGGTTTTATATTGAATGTTGTTGTCCTGTAGCTGCTGTTTCACCTGTTCATGTATCGCTTGCATTCTTGAAGCAAAGTCTTCACCTTCTGCACTTCTCATTTCTTCTTTTCCCAGATTCCTTAATTCAGATATTCCCCTTGGGTGCATTCCATAAACAATATGGAATGGGCTCTGTCCTGTGCTCCTGTTTGGTGAGTCATTATATGCATATTCAACTTGTGGTAACACTTGATCCCATTGCTTTGGATGTTCTGCAGTAAAGCTCCTCAAAAGATTGCCTAAACTTCTATTCACAACTTCAGTCTGTCCATCGGTTTGTGGATGATAGGCAGAACTGAAACTTAATTTAGTTCCCAGCTTCTTCCATAGTGTTCTCCAGAAATGTCCAACGAACTTTGAATCCCTGTCTGAAACAATGCTTTTGGGCAATCCATGTAATCTTACAATTTCTTTAAAAAACAAGTTAGCAATATGAGAAGCATCACTAGTTTTATAACATGGAATAAAGTGTGCCATTTTTGAAAATATGTCCACTACCACAAAAATTGAATCATAGCCTCTTTGAGTTTTTGGCAATCCTAGCACAAAATCCATACTTACCATATCCCAAGGCCTATCTGGAATTGGCAATGGAATATACAACCCTGTGTTCTGGCTCCTTCCTTTTGCATACTGGCAGACTTTACAATTTCTTACATACTTCTCTACTTCAGATTTCATTTTCGGCCAGAAGTAAAATCTGTTGAGCTGTTCAAAGGTCTTCTCTCTACCAAAATGTCCTGCAAGTCCTCCACTATGCTTCTCTTTGATTAAATTCTCTCTCATTGAACAATTGGGTATGCATAGCTGATTTTTCTTAAATAACAGTCCATCTTGTATAAAATAATCCAACCACTTGCTCCTGTCCGCCAAAACAGGATTCTTACAAGCCTCAAATGCCTCCTTAAAATCTGAATCGGTCTCATATAATTCCTTAAGAAAATCAAAGCCCAACACTTGGATTTGACTTTCTTGTAGCAATACACTTCTCCTACTTAAGGCATCTGCGACTTTGTTTGACTGTCCAGTTATATGCTTCAACACAAAATGAAAGCCTTGAAGATATTCTACCCATTTAGCATGTCTCTAGCTGAGTTTTGGCTGCTGCATTATAAACTGCAATGCGTGGTTATCTGAATAAAGAATAAATTCTTTCGACATTAAATAATGCCTCCACTTCTTTAGTGCCTGCACAACTGCGTAAAACTCCTTATCATAAGAAGAATACTTCCTTTTTCCATCATTTAGCTTTTCACTGAAATAAGCTATTGGTCTATCTTCTTGGCTTAAAACTCCTCCAATTGCTTCTGCGCTGGCATCACACTTAACTTGAAAAGTTTTGTTAAAATCAGGAAGAACCAAAACAGGCTTTTCAGTTATTTTCTTCTTTAACAGCTGAAAATTTCTCTCTGCTTCAGTAGTCCATTTAAATGGTTGTTTATCTTTCTTTATGGTCTCAATAATAGGTGCATTAATCTTACTAAAATTCTTAATGAATTTTCTGTAAAAACTAGCAAGACCATGAAAACTCCTTACCTCAAAAATACTCTTGGGTGAAGGCCACTCCACAATTGCTTTGATCTTTTCTGGATTCATCTTCAATCCTTTAGCTGAGATAACAAATCCCAAGTACACCAGCTCCTCTTTCATAAATAAACACTTCTTCAGATTCAACAATAATTTTTCTTGCTGCAACTTCTGTAGAACATAATTTAAATGCCTCAAGTGTTCCTCCTTGGATCTGCTATAGGCTAATATATCATCCAGATATACTATTACAAATTTACCAATGAATTCTTTAAGAACTTCATTCATAAGCCTCATGAATGTACTTGGTGCATTGGACAGCCCAAAAGGCATCACTCTCCATTCATATAATCCTTCATTGGTCTTAAAAGCGGTTTTCTGGGTAATGGAAATCTTAAATCTTCAATTCTGGGTAATGGAAATCTGTACCTGATTGTAATCTTATTGATGGCTCTTGAATCTGTACACATTCTCCAGCCTCCATCTTTCTTCGGGCTCAGCACTGTTGGCACTGCACAAGGACTCAGGCTTTCTTTAATCAACCCCTTGTCAAGCAATTCTTGCACCTGTTTCTTAACTTCTTCATTTTCTGCAGGAGTCATTCTATATGCTGCTTTGTTAGGTAGGCTTGCTCCAGGAATCAAGTCTATATGATGACTGATTTTTCGAATTGGCGGTAATTCATTAGGCAAATCATCAACAATAATATCATAATAATTCTCCAGCATTTCTTGAATTTCAATGGGTAATTCAGAAATTTTAGTAGAAGTCAATATTACCTTGGGCTTGCAAATTACGGCAAAATTTACCTCATTTTCTTCAATCTGCTTTAAATATTCCTTCCCTCCAAGTAACAGAGTTTTTGGATTAGTCTTCTGTCTTGGTACATCTTCTTCTTGCAGAGGCAACAATGTATGATTAACACCATCTTTTCCAAACTTGTAGGTGTTTTTCTTCCCGTCATGTATGGCTCCTCTGTCATATTGCCAAGGCCTTCCAAGCAATATGTGGCACATGTCCATAGGCATCACATCACAAACAATTTTATCTTTGTACTTGCCCACTTGAAATTCCACTTCACACTGTTCACTTACCAACAGTTGATGTCCCTTTTGTAACCATGACACCTTATAAGGTGTTGGATGCTTCATTGTCTTCAGCTTCAATTTCTCCACTACTTCTGTAGAGACCAAATTATCAGTGCTGCCACTATCAATGATCATCTGGCAACATTTCCCTTGGACCTTGCACACTGTCCTGAATAAAGTTTTCCTTTGTGACGGTTCAGCAGCCACCTCCTTCATTGGCTTAAGTAAGACTTTATTAACTACCAGAGATTCTCCTCTTTCTGGTGTATTTTCTTCTTCTGCTACCGTTGCCGCTGGTGCTTCTTCTTCCGCTGGAGCAACAATTGCACTCCTCTGCTTTATGTCTGCATTCTTTGGGCACTCAAAAGCTCTGTGTCCCAGCTTGTTACATCTGTAACATCTTATTTCTCTGCCTCCTCTTCCTCTGGTAAAACTCCCTCTGCCTCTTGCATCACCTTCTCTAGGTGCATGCTGGGTTGAGCTACTGCTAGCTCCGTCTCTAGGTGCTGTAGATCTTCCTCTACCACCTTGACTTCCTTTTCCTCTGAAAGTCCCTCTCCCTTTGGCAGACTGCTTCCTTATGAGTTTTTCCTCAGCTTTCAGCGCTATCTGATAAGCTTCCTCTACTGTTTTAGGAGACAGCAGACTTATCTCATCCTGAATGTCCATCCTGAGGCCATTCATATATCTAGCCACCTTCTCATCTGTGTCTTGGGCTTCTCCAGCTCTTATGCTCACTTTATAAAACTCTTCTGTATATTCTTTCACTGTTAAAGCTCTCTGTCTAAGATTTTGCATTTGTCTAAACAATGTTTGCTGATAATTACTTGGCAAGAACTTACCTCTTAACTTTGCTACCATTCGGCTCCAGTTCTTGATTGGCTGCTTACCAAGTCTCTTCCTTTCCGCCTGCACACCATCCCACCAGCGTGCTGCATGGCCTTTTAACTTGGCGACAACAAACTTTACTTTCTTTTCATCCTCTGTTTCCTCATAATCGAAGAATTTCTCCATGCTGTTAATCCAATCGATCAATTCTTCTGGATTCAGTCCTCCTTGATATATCGGTACTAATTGGTTCCATGGCCTGGCTGTGGATTTCAACACTGACTGAAAGAATCTCATCTCAGGAGTAACCTGTACAGCTTCCTCCTCTTCAGCAGCTTCAATTTCGGGCTCACTGACATCTCCATCATCTATATTTCTATCTGAAGTTAATGCATCCACTCTAGCTCGCAGCTCTTCTACTGTTTCCATTAGTTCAGCATTTGCAGCAAGTCGTCCTCTTCCACCACGTCCTCGTCCTCTTCCAACTCTGAAAGCCATCCTTCTTCTGCTCCTGAGATTCAATTCAATGTCAGTTAATGGCTCTGATACCACTAATGATGGTGAGTGTGCAGGCGTTAGAGACAATTTCCCTAATTTGTTAGCAAGTTCTTCTATGTCTTGATCAGTTTCCCTTTCTTCTGGATTGAGTGCATCAGTCATTAAACTGATATTTCATTTCTAAAAAAATCCAATATCATGCCTTACTAACTAACCGTGGCTTTCGGTGAAGTCTTAAAAGCGATATCCCTTTTGGTGGACTTACATATACAATATACATCCAATTATATATACCACGCAACATATATATATCCATGTTATATATATATATATATATATATACCACGGTACGCTCTCCCTTCCTATTTGATATCGGCGACAATTTTATATATGCTGGACGTTACCAGGTACAAAGGCTTGAACACATATATCGCACCGGAGATACATCTTCGCTCTCTATGCTAGTTTCGGGCCAATATACATATAAGTCGCATTGCCCAAGCTAAAATCTCTTGCACTCCGGAACCGATACACGTATACACAGCGTTTAATACTTCGCCAGTTCCGCTATTCGGCAATTGCTTCAATCAATACTTCCCCGCCTCCGAAACGACGGACTCAGCGATAAGGATATATTGCAGTTTATATTAATTAGCTCCCAATTCAGAACTCTCCTTTTTCACGCTATGTCTCCTTTTGGACGGAAGGATTTGTAAACCGGCATACCACTAACAGTTTTTTTAAGAATCTCCCATGCCGATATAATCTTGTAACCACGATGGGTGAGAGCTTACGGTTATAAACTTTTAAATCCACTACAGCCACTTAATGAAATCACAAGAGCTCTTGGTATAAACAGAGGCATATGCGCAATTGGAATTCAAGCCTGTATAAACATAAAACGAAAGGGAAATTGATTTTTATAATTAATATAAAGTATTAGCAGCGTGAGGAAATCCAGTCACCGATTCAACAATGTTAAGGCGCCATACAATAATCCACGCAAGCATTTTACAGAGTCATTAAATAAGAGACACTAAGAGAACAAATTTTCCAAAATAATACTAAGGCACTCGCCCCTCTCCTCTGTCTGATGAGGGCTTCGCTGCCTCTTTATTTATAACTGAGGATAGGCTTTCTCGGTCCTTATCCGATACAAAGAAAAGCATGCTTTACAGGATGATTTAAAGCTTGAAAAGCTCTGTTACAAATAGCATGATTTATTGCTAGAATTTATTCTATTTTAACTAAGAAAGCATAGAAATTGCAGGCTAAAGGACCCCACTCCCTTGCCTGTAAATTTTTTTGGATTTTTGGAATAATTTGGAAGATTTTCCCCTCTGAGTTACATGCTCCCGCATCAAATTAGAATGAGAGAAGAGGAGGACAACATGAAGTCTCTCAAATAGTTTTTCCCCTCAATGTGGTTTGCATTCTACAAAAAGGATGGCAAACATTCAAAGCATAAAAATCTCAACCATATCTATATGCACATCAAACAAAAACCATATGTCTAATCTTCCTAGAGAATATGACACTCTATATCTAAACTTAGTGCATTGAATTTGTAATTTCAAAGTAACTTAAAGCATTAATTAAACGATGAATTCAACATCTAATAATGAATTTTGTAAACATTAAAGGCACATTTAAATTCATAACACAAGAATAGATTATGTGGGTGCAAAAGAGATACTTTCATTAACATAATTCGAAAATACTTAAAACATTTCATACATAACACATTTGATAATGACATCCATACCATGAACCTATTATCATTCTCAATTGGTGACCTTTGACTTTATATGTCAAGGTGTCCAACACTTCCATAACATATATAGAGACAAAAGTGGAATCTTGGAAATTTTAGCTACCAAGGAGAAGGAAAACTATCAAATTATTCTTCATGTTGAGAGAAGGTTCCACCTTCAATTCATTTAATTATATAGATAGAGAAATATCCTAGGTTGGCCCCAATCTTTGGATGAGTACATCATATGATGACATGTGCTACAATGATACGGTACCATCTCAAAGCCATATTTGCTAAGAAATTTGAATTTTTTTGAGGTCTTTTGGACAGCATGCATCCATGGTTATTGGCCTAATAGTAGATCTCAAGTCAACATGGGAATTGGTTATATGAATCAACCTTGGCGAGTCACAATCTTAAATGGTGAGAGGCATTGAGTTGTGGACTTTGTAAATTATAATTTTGACAATGAAACTTATTCATGGTCATTATATTAAGTATAATATACAATGTACAATTATGTATGTAGGAGTTTTCACAAAACAACTATATTTGTAGAAGTGTTACCAAATAAGGATGCCAACAAACACACCTAATATGATGAGGTATCAAACAATCATATCACATAATTAATTTTTCTTCTATGTAAGAGATATTCAAGAAAACATGTGGAAATCACCAAGAAGCCAAAGAAATGAATAATATGTATACAAAACATAACCATAATTGATCCAGGTGGCTCCAGACACATGCAGAAGTCCAAGAGGGCTCAGAAGTGGTCAAAATTCAAAGTGGTTATATTTCTCTCATACCAGAACCAGATTGAAGTGCTCGTTTCCCTCGTTCCCACGGTGTGAATGACACTCAAATCTGAGCTCGTATGGAGGACAGAGGGCCAGTGAAAGTTCAGGGTTGACTTGGCCAAGTGGCAGGGTTAATGGTCCTACAAATTGCACCAGCAACAGTCACCGAAATCTGGCCACCGGAACGGGAAAAATTGTTGCCTCTTTAAAATGCATAATAACCCTTATTTTCAAAAAAATTAAACATGGCCCATTATTGTTATAAAAAAATAATAATAATTAAAAATAGGGGGCAGGCCATAACTCTCGCCCCCCCCATCGGTCAACATGTTGAAAGAGATGACCCAAAATGGGTTAGAGGGTCGCCACCCCTGCTGAACTCCACAATACTAACATGTGTCGTATGTATTTGTTGAAAACAAACAACGATCGCGGGTGGTCAAACCCCGCACTCGCCACCCAAATATTAACACACCAAGCAACAAATGAATAGTCGAGATCGGTGGGGCTCAAACCCACCCGACCCACATGGTCGGCCCCCACCGGGCGGTCTCACTAACCACCAAACGGGACCATCTTCGCGTGTTGGAAATAATATGAGAGCGGGGGTGAATTAGTATTATCAAATCAATAATTTAATTTTCAAAACTGATTTGTATACGCTACTTCAGCTCAGTGAACTAGCGTGTATACGCAACTATACTTAATGAAACCAACGTATATGTAGAGATATTTTGATTTACCCAAATTACCATGTAGTGAACTTTAATCAGTATATCAGCAATTCATTAGACAGTGCAGTAAAAGAAGAATAAAGAATTACACATAAGCAACACACATAGACACCAAGATATAAGGTGGAGGAGGAGTTTCATTCTCCTATGGGAGAAGTGCACTCAGGGAAGAGGAAGCCCAAGTGGCTTCAGGACACCTTGAGAGATGCCACATCTGTTGCTGACTCTGAGGCCGGTCAGAGAGAGTAGACCACCTGAGAGGTTTTGTAGCTATATGGCAATGGTTACCAGCATCCTTGAATCTAAGCCTTATAGCTATGAGGAGGTAGCTAGCCAGCAGGTCTGGAGAGAGGCCATGCAGGAGGAGCATTCTTCTACCATGAAGAATGATGTTTGGGAGGTGGTGCTGAGGCCTGAGGGCAAATCCGTGGTTAGTTCCAGATGGCTTTACAAGGTAAAGCATGCTGCAGATGGCAGCATTGAGAAATTCAAAGCGAGGTTTGTGGCTAGAGGATTCTCCCAGGTAGAGGGAGTTGATTATGAGGAGACCTTCACTCCCGTGGTTCGGTATACTTCGATCCGCTCCATTATATCGATAGCAGTAGAGATGGGTTGGAAGATCCACCAGATGGATGTGAAGACTGCATTTCTCAATGGCTTCATATAGGAGGAGGTGTACATTGAGTAGCCACAGGGCTTTGAGGTGCATGGGAAGGAGTCCCATGTGTGCAGACTGAAGAAGGCCCTTTATGGCCTAAAGCAAGCTCCTAGAGCTTGGTACTCCACGATAGATACATACTTGCAGGGGTTGGGTTTCACAAAGAGTGAGGCAGATCCGAACCTTGACTTTATTGTGATAGGTGAGGAGCCTCTCATTCTGGTGTTGTATGTGGATGACTTGGTCATTACAGGTGTAGAGAGACTCATAGAGCACTGCAAGAGAGATCTTGCAGCGGAGTTTGAGATGAAGGACATCGGCTTGATGCATTACTTTTTGGGTTTGGAGGTGTGGCAGGAGGAGGGGCATTTCTTCCTGGGGCAGGGGAAGTATATTGTGGACGTCCTTGGCAGATTCCACATGGAAGATTGTAGACCCATGTCGACACCGATGATCACCAACTGGAAGAAGCCTCATGCTTCGGATTCTGAGTTGGTGGATCCCACATTGTACAGGCAGCTGATTGGTTTCTTGATGTATTTGGTCAACACTAGACCAGATATTTGTTTTGCAGTCAACACGATGAGTCAGTTTATGTGTGAGCCTAGGATGGTTCATTGGGTGGCTGCAAAACACATTTTGCAGTACTTGCAGGGGACAGTGGATTATGGTCTGGACTACAGGCAGGGGGATGGAGTGAGACTGGCAGGTTACATTGATTCTAATTGGGCAGGTTGTGCTTCTGATAGGAAGAGCACTTCAGGGTGCTGTTTTGGGTTGGGTTCAGCAGTAGTGTCATGGTTCAGCCGGAAGCAACAATCAGTAGCATTGAGTTCAGCGGAAGCAGAGTATATGGTAGCCAGTCTAGCTAGTTGTGAGGCCATCTGGCTTCGCAAGATGTTGTTTGGCTTATTTGGTTAGCCGTTGAGATCTTTAGTGATTTACTGTGATAATCAAAGTTGCATTAAACTCACGGAGAATCCAGTATTTCATGACAGGTCAAAGCATATCAGGATCAAATATCATTTAGTCAGAGACTGTGTTCAGAAGGGCGCTGTGAAGTTTGAGTATATTCCCACTGATGAGCAGGTTGCAGATATTCTTACCAAAGCCTTACCACGGGGCAAGCATGACTACTTCAGAGACAAGATGGGTGTGGTAAGGAACACCTTCCTCGGTAAGAGGGAGTGTTGAAATTTGGTACCGGAGGACAGGTGGTTCCCTAAGGCTTTGATCTTTGGCCTAGGGAAAAGTGTCCAAAAGAATTTAATTTTTCTCATAAAGTGACTTTATAATTTTTATAAAGTCAAATCTAATTTAAAAGTGAGTTTAAGTGATAAAGTTACTAAAGTCTAATTTTAAAGTGACTTTTATAAAGTCAATGAAAAATTAGAAATGAAAAATGACTTTGGAAATAAAGTGGGTCTTTATTAAAGTGGGGTGAATTAAAAAATAGAAAGTGAGATTTAAATGAGCATTTAATCTCAGCCCTAGATCTCAATCTATTTCAGCCATTGGATTTAGGGATCACCCAAAAGTCACTTAGGGTTGGATTAAGGGAGGAAAAGGAGGAAAAGATCATTCATTCTTTATGAGCAGATTGAGAGAGAGAGAGCAAGAGAGCAAGGGAGATCTCTGGACAAGAAGGAGAAGGAGGCAGCAGATCGGCACACATTCCAAGGCAGCATTTAAGCAAATCCATATAGCTGAATGAGCAAATAGTAAAAGGCAGATTTTTTTGGGCACGATTTTCAAGGAGGCGATTTTCTTCACAAAAATCGAGGTTTGTCCGTACAGTCCGTATGGTCCATACATTTCGTACACCAGTACAGTCCATACACCCGTACAGTAGTTTTCTAGCTTGACTGTGAGGCCTGAAAATGAGATAAGTTGTAAAGTTTGCTTGCTGAAATTTTTGCTGAAAATTTTTCTCACTGTAAAAGGCATTTTTTCCATAAATAAGAAAGAGCTCTCGAACTGGTTTTCCCCAAGAGTTGTAAGGGGTTTTTCCAGGGTCACATTGACCAAAAATCACTGTGTTTAAATGTTTTAAATGGATGTTTGTACCTGCTGATTTTTATTTCTGCATTTTCCAGCATTCTGTAAAATTTCCAGAATTTGTGTTTTCAGCAAAAAAAATTATTTTTTCAGTTGTTGAATGTATGGATATGGGAAAGGGAATTTAACTACATGAGAGAAATAAGGTGAAACTGAAAACCGGGGTGGGAAAACATAAATTTTTACATCCCGACAGAGAAGAATCTTGAGGGAATCTTCGAGATTGCTTGGAGGTTGAAATTCGCTAGAGTCAGAATGCAGCCAACTTTATACTCAAAAGTCTCGGAATCTCGCAAGGTTCATGATGGTGAGCTCAGATTTGTGATTTGAGCAACAGATTTCTATTCAACCCAGAGAAGGGAATATTTGGAGAATCGCGGGGAATCTACAAGATTCCTACAAGCCTAGATTTTGACGGTGTCAGAATTCAACAAATGGATAGTCAATTTTACACTTCTCGACGACAAAAATTCATTAGTGCAGTCATTTTTTTGAAGCCAAGCCTTCCATTTTTCGTCCAACTTCTGAAGTGAAGGTACATGAATTAGTCATGTCATGTTTTCCTTCATAATTGTTGAGATGATGTATCATGTTTTGAGATCCCTACTTGATGTTATTTTGTGGGATCGATTTTGCCACATTATGTGATATGTATTTAGCTTGTCAAGCTATGTATTGTTGTTGGGATCCCTTATAACTATGTTGAAGGGATACTCATTGCCACATTGTGTGAGATCATTTTAGTTTGACATGCTGATAGGAGGCCTTCTTGAGTGAGAATTCCTGTTAGTGGAACATCTCATGTAGATACAAACCACTCTTGTTTGAGGGTGTATGTTCTTGCTATGACAAAGAGGCTTCCATGTGCATCATCATCATTTCCAGCATTATATGAAGCGGCCAACACCACCTTGACACCGGGCCTAGAGACGTACTCCACACTGGACGAACTCCATCATCAAATGTCTCATGTTTTGATTTGTTGATCATTGTCATGTTTCCTCTTCTTTAAGAATTCACATATGTTATTTTATGCTCTTTAAAATGCAATTCTAACAACATCACATAAGTAAAAGGTCTTGGATGATTCTGGTAGCTGAAGGAACTCGGATAAATAATAGGTACACAAAAAATAATTCTTTCACAAGGTTGGTATACCCGTGCTCAAATGTAAGTTTAGTCACCAAATCAAGTAGTTTGTTGAACCATGTGAGATATGGTAGTGAGATCATGGCCATTAAAAATACAAAGTGGTTTCATATTTGAGTGCAACATAATAAAGAGATTAACATTGCTTAAGTTGAGCCATGTTGATCAATAGATAGTGATGATTGCTAGTAAGAAAATGTAGTATATAAGCCATGAGTATCAGGATAGTGGATCCAATGACAAATGTAGAGTGAATCCAAGGATTTATTACTAAATTATCCTTGATAAGTACAAATGTGGAACATGTGGATAAATGTCTTGTATTTGAGCATGGGAGAAATCATTTGGTTGATAAGAAATAATGTAAATCATTTCTGAGCGGAAACTATCCCATTGATGATGTTGTTAAGGAAGTTGAATGCTTAGAACAAATTTTGAAACATTGTTTCCCAAAGAAGATGAGGGGAAACATAAGTAGAAATATGAGTGCATGTATTGTATTAGAGGTGGATGAGCGATCATCATTATTTGAGGTTTCCTTCTCCATGTTATGTTTCTTATCTTTTAAAATTTTTTCAAATGTTGGAATTGGTGTGGAAAATGGGGAATTAATAAATATAACTTGTGAGAGGACACTATTATGTTTCAGGATCTAGAGGGAGGTATGAGAGTAGAGTTAGCGAATGGTGCATCTTAACTTGTAAAATATTTGAGATCCATTTACTTGTAGATCCCATTATGGGATGTCCTTGAGCTTCATTATGTTTTGTTTGCTACTAGTTTGAAGAAAAATCCTCTTTCAATTTCTTGTATGGTAGAGCTTTAGTGTAGAGTTGCATTTAAAGTATAGTTGTATTTACCAGCAATTGTAGTGTAGGAAGCCAGAATACATTGGGTATAGATGTGTTAGATGGATGTCTTTATAGGTTTCTTACTGATCTTAAGGCACTCATACATTTTAGTGGGAAGTTGTATGTGTTTTCTAGTCCTGAAGAGACATATGCAAAGCAAGTATGACAGGATGCTATGGAAATAGTTTGAAACCCTATTTATATAATTAGTGATTGATTCTAACCTTGTAGTAGATGGGACTATTATAGATTATATAGATTTGATTGTTGGAGTTTGTTAGAGAGAGGGAGTTGACATTGATTGTGCTATTGCCTTAGGATTTCTTACGAAGAGGGAGGTGACTTGTTGTAGTTAGCGTTTCACTTATTGAAGAATTTGAGCTGCATGTGTGAGACATCATGGTTATGGGTTTCTAACAGGATTTTCCCATGATGGTGATATAAGGGATGACAAAATTATGTAAATGGCTTACAATCCATGCGTATGTTCCTCAAGATTTTTATATGGTTAACATTCCTTGAATTGTTCCAAATGTTATGATACCATCTTGTGTTGTTAGATATAGGGAGACTTCCACATCTTACAATATTGATATTCCAACACAATGAAATGTAGTGGTGAGTTGGCATGTGAGGCTTGATGAGGAGGTGAGATCGCCTAGTTCATAAGTACATCCATAAAACACTGTAAAGAGTTTGGATGTAATTGTTCTGGACACTAATTCATAGATTAGAGATTGTTAGAATATTGAAAATATATAGAAACATATAAAATTATATGACAAAATAAGACATTACTATTCTAACTTCCTATGCATAATTAATACCACTTAATCAGTGAAAGGAAGAAGATAAGAGACAAAGGAAAGAACACACCAAATTTATGTTGTAAAACCTCAATGAGGAAATGTCCATGGGAAGATAGTAACATCTTTGTTAGCTTTAGAAATCTCCAATATTACAAAGAGAACCAACACAAATGATTCACCATTAAATAATGGTGAGACTATCATATTTTTTTTAATTTCTCATGGGACTCCATACCCTCTACTATATAGCAACATATTGAGGAATTGCATCCCCATAATACATGTGGGATAATGTAATTTCAATCTTTATATTATAAATCATTACGATGGTATTTTACTCCATGATGAATGTGGGATATACTTCATTTACAAAAAAATAGAGTTTCTTTTGACATAACCTAGACATTATTACTTTCCAAAGGGACACATTGCAATAGAGATGTTTTATTAAACACATACATTAATAATGATAAGAAGTCAATGAATACAATCTATTTTGAGCGTGGAACCTTCTATTAAAATGATTACAATACAAGGATATTTTCTAGTTCTCGTATTATTTTCCATTCTTTAATAATATTTGGTAGATATTTTGGACCATGATCTTGCCATTGATTAGCTTCTTTAGGAAACAAACATGGAAGACTGCATGTAGACATGAATATGGAGAAAACTCTAACTTTTAGGCCATGCTTCCAATTCTATGTATCACCCTATAGGTGCCATAGTACCTCGGTATTAATTTATCTACAAACATACACCCTCAAGCATCATTTTTTTTAACCATAATCATTAGTGAGGAGATATAACTTTGACCAAGTTGAATGACACCATCCTCTAACATTACTTGAATTAGATGCTCAATATCACTCTTATGTGCATATGGATACCTATAATACCTAATTTTATATGCTACACTTCTAGGTTGCAAATGAATAAGAGGGTCATGATATCAAGCAAGTGAAATACCTTTATTCATCTATTGACTTCCCACCCTTCAGGAAAGGTGTCCTTGCTATGCTGACCATGGATCCTTTAAGATAAGATAACCAAGAGCTGGTAATCCTTCTTGAGGGACTTTGTCTTATATACATGGGTGGGTTCTTGTCGAAAATTCGATCTCTTTCACTGAGCATTTGGAAATATCTCTTGTGTTTACATAGTTGTGGGTAGCACAGAAAAGTGAGACCATGAGCTTCACTGGCTCGGGAAAGTGATACATGTGTTGATAATCCTCTATTCGAAAGGTAGCAACCTTCTGCCTGCTAACACTTCTCAATGTCATTGTCTTCTCATCAATGTGTGAGACAATTGATCTCATGATATCTGCACATGGGAAGGCTGGAAATCTGCATGCAACCTTGTATAGTCCTAATTGCTAGATGATGAGATACACCTTTCAGTCCTCTAAGTCTATCTCAAAGTCCTTTACAGAAGCATCTTTCACCTGCTACCATCTTAGTGATGATCCCTTTTCTATAAACAATTGAGTATCTACATACACTGGTAAGTGTACTAGCGCTTGCTTAACTGCTTCCCCATTATTGCTTTTAGTGGTTTCTTTTGAAGTAACTCTCTTACGTTCCATGGTAACAATTACTACTGTAGAGGTGCTCAAGAAATGTTGTACCTGTGGGACAGAAAAGACACTCATGGCAAGAAAATGTCAGTCTTAAGCAAATCTACTTTTAAGGCATGTTCAAGAAACAAACCATATATTTGATGTGGAGGATTGTGAAATTCCCATTGACAAAAGGGACTAGTTGCCTATGGGAATTTTAAACTACATAGTCTCAACAGTCAGGGTCAAATCTTGTGGCTTGAAACTGTGCAATGTGTAGTTCAACCTAGGCAGTGGTCTGGGAGAGACTACACATTGCACAGTCTAAGTGGCCAAGGTGACATGTTGGCTCCTAGAATTGCGCAGTACGTAGTTGGGGCTAGCCAGTACTGTGCACTGCGTAATTCCATAGGCCAAGATTGTGGCTTGAGCCTTAGGATTGTGCAGTGTCCATCTGGGCAGAGTGAAAACCAGCCAAGGAAAGTGCAGATCTGCCTAAGGGAAGTGGGGAAAACGAGAAAATTTGAGAGATAGTGTGATATTGAGTGAAAATATTACTAATTATGAGTAAATCCATGGAAGTCAAGTGCAACAATAAATCAAACAAAAGGAAAATCAAGTATGTCAAGAGATTCCCTGCAACGACGACCATTGGTGCAAAAAAAGGAAAACCAATGCGAAACTTGTGAAATACAATCTAAAACTTAAAACAACACTTCTACAAGTTAAAACAAGTTGAAACGCCAAAAAATATGAAGAGAAATAAGTGAAACAACACTCACACAAGCAAATGACAAAAGGGAGCAAAAGACAACAAAAGTGAAACTCACCCAAAAAAGCAACTACAATCGCACTAAAGGTTCCTTGATCTCCTTGGGAATGCTAGAGCTCTAATATTGAATGTGAAAATGAGCTCTAAAAGTGTCTATTAAATAGATTTTAGTGAATTAAGGATTTTGATATGTATGCCGAAAATCAAGGAAAAGGTGACACTTAGTGAAAGTTTCTAAAAATAGCGAAAGTGCCTCATTTGGGATACTAAAATTAGATCCCAATTTTTTAGGGATGCTTTTTTGTTTTACTTATTTTCCCATGAAAACTCGCCATGCACACTGCCGGGAAAGACTATGCAATTGTGGGGATTTGGACAACTTTCTGGCTCAGTGCACTGTGTAGTTTATGAGCTCAATGATGGATTTCACAGTTTCTCGGTTGAGTGCACTATGCAGTTTCTGAGCTCAATGATGGATTGTGCGGTTTCTCGAATCAATGTTGGGTTGCCTTCCATGACTACACAATTTATGAGCTCAAGGCTGACTGCTAGTCAAGACTATGCAATTCCCATCATCAAGGATGCTTGTCCTCAAGGATTGTGTAGTTTCTGGAGGCAAGCCCAAAATTGTTCAGAGACTAAGTTGGGACATCATCCTATGACATAGAAAGATCACCTAAGTGTGAAAGCAAGAAAGCACATGCACAAATGAAAAGATAAGTCTGAGTTGAAGCATGAATACTTGGGCCAGTGCAAGATGATCTCCTGTGGTTAAGAAGGGGGGCTCCAAATTCAAAGCATAGGCAAAATTTTGGAGGGTGGTTGTAGCTGTTAAACATAATTATGTTGAGATATACCTTAGTGAAGGCCTCCCATATCACATTCATCTGCTTCATAAATATTTTAATGGGACTCGATTGTTATATTTCAAAAATGCAACTTTCAGATGTCAAATATGTCATCATACATGGCACTTGTAGAATACATGTCGGCAAGCAGAAAGAAAAGCAAAGAAAAAATTGCATATGAAAAGGGGATGGAAATATATATATATATATATATATATATATATATATATATATATATATATATATATATATTCTTCAGAAGATGAACACGAAGAAATAGATGAGAATCGTCAACAAACAGAAGAACATAATCCACATGGATCCCAACTAAAGGAGGGAGAAAAGATGCATAATAATTATGAAAGTCTAGCTGACAAGCAAATGCTTTAGCAGTGATCCAGGATCTTGAGAAACAACATGAGGAAATATACAACAACTAAGGAGCAACCAAAGCAATGCAAACCCACTCATCTGAGAGTTCAGACTCAGATAAAGAAGTGCCAGAAAAATTAGAAGGAGAAGAAATGGCAATTGTAATTGGCAATCCAAATGATGGGGGTTGGCAAAAAGTTCAAACAAGGAAAAGGAAAAAAGAGAAACTGAGTTTATCTTGGTAAATATAATCTCTACTTTTGGGCACTTTTTGCACATTATGAGTATAGGTAGTAGCTAGGCTACTATGTGTGCGCTAAGCACATGCAATATATATATATATATATATATAGAGAGAGAGAGAGAGAGAGAGAGAGAGAATTACTAATTATAACATTGTAATATATATATTACAATGTTATAGTTAAAATTTTAAATTTCATATTGGAGCTTAAATAGTGTTTGTTCCTTTATTTTTGTTTTATTGTTATTATTTGTCATTATTAAATTATATTGAGGTTTGAGTTACATATTGGATAAAATAATGACCTATTAGAAAGTAAGACATTGTTATTAGACTTGTGCTAAATGCACTCTAGTTTAGACATTTATCGGAACAATGATACCTTGAAATTCATTCACACCCCCAACCTTTCCCTATAAAATTTGAACTTAAAAGTAATGTTGCACAACTTGTGCTCAACAAATACTCACTAGCATATCACTAGTTGAATCGAGAAGACTCCGGAACAGTGAGGAAATAGCAGAAAAACTAAAAAATATCTCATTTTTTTGTATGAAAGATAAATTAATGGAATTTCCAACACATACAAGTTATAAAACCCTGGTTTACACAAGAATTCATAACATCATCTCATAAAATATGATCGTATAAGTTATAACATAACACAATTGAGATTTGTATTCAAAATTTTTAAAAGAAACTTGAAAAATGATTTCATAAACAAAATCACATATGGTAGCAACTTGCAAGTTATCCATGAATCATAACATAATTAGAAAACCAAAAATAGACAATGTCATCATGTTCCATGTCATGTCTCATGCATCAACACAAGGATGTATAGAATAAGCCCTCGATGAGCTAGTGCCAACATCATTGAGCTTAAACAACAATTGTGAGTAGGGGTGTTTGGAGTTTCCATTTGATAAAATGACTGACTAGAGGGATCTCGTGTCTCCTCATCAAGCCGACTCAAATAATCAGTGGGCAACTACTCCACAACCCATTCATATTCTAGCTCAATGTCATCCAATGCAATTGGATCTAAATCCTTTGGACACATTTGTTTAGGGAGTAGTCAAAGGTTTTAATAAATGTAGACAAGCTTTTGCAATCTCTCAAGCTCCAACCTGTTACGCCTTTTTCTATGGATATGTTCAAACACTGACCAATTGCGCTCACATCCTGAAGCATTGCAAGGCTGACTTAGAACTCTGACTGCAAATTCTTGTAATTTAGGTGCCTTAGTGCCACAATTTATCCACCAATTTGTTGTATAAAACAACAAAAAAGTTTAGAGTGTTGGAAATTGTAATGCCCAACTTAAAGAAATTACAGAATTTAAAAATTGAATCTTACATGACATTTTCTTATTCCTGAGCCATATGGTTGAGATAAATCCAAACATGCCATAAGCTTCCATGTATATGTATCATTGCAAATTGATTTTGTCTTGAATTTCTTAGTTCAAGAACATTCTCTTAATGTATATTATGATGCCTCTCATCACCTTGAGATATTTTTGAATATCAGACCCCTCATTATAGAATATGCTTGGATTTATATATGTTCTTATTGTATGCAATAGTGAATGTAGTTTCCTGACCCACCTGGAATAAATAATTTCTCATATATGGAGATATTTAGAAGAATTTTCCCTATAAAAAGCCTCGCTTGCCTCTTTGGCCTATGCATGCCCTCATAAATGTAGCCCATTTGAGGTTTGTCTCTATCTGTGATCCTTAAGACTTTCACAAGGGGCTTGGTTAAGCTAGCAATCTCAGTGACTTTCTCCCACAAGTCCTATTGGAAGACAAACACCTTCGCAACCATGGCATGAGGTATTGTGCAATCTTTTCAAAATAGCCATTGTTGTCTACAAAACATCCATCTTAAATTTTGGTAACCATTCAAAAAGAATTTGGGGGAGAGGAAATTGGTGGCAAAAGTTGTGACAACGAGCTGAATGAGTTCACCCTCTGTGAATTATCTCATACGACTCAGCACCCAAGCATGGTTATAAATGTACTTCGTTATTTTTTGCACTCTAAAAGAACATCTCGCAACCATGACAACTTTTTGATGTCCTCCAAAATTAGGTCTATACAATGGGCGGCACATGGGCTCTAAAAAATGGCAGGATACATTTTGGTTAGCATTCTTCCAACTACCACATAATTTGCATCATTGTCCATGATTACTTGGATAATATGGTTTACCCCAACTTCTTCCACAACCTATGACAACATTGAAAAAATCAGATTTGTGTCCTTTACATGTGAAGATGCATTAATCAACTTTAGGAACATGGTTCCTTTAGATAAAATGACAATAAGGATGATGCTTGTTCTACCCCTCTCATCTATCCACCCCTCTGACATAATTGTGCACCCAATGGTGAGGTCTTCCACGAGTTTTTAATGATGCCCGACAATGCCTTGACACATTCAAACTCCTCATTGAGGTCCTTTATTAGAAAATAGAGAGAGAACACAAAGAGGGATTAAACGCACAACACCAAACACATTCTATATTCATTTGTGACATAAAATAATTACATATATAAGAATTAGATCATTGACTTCTAGATGATAAGCTCCGAAGAAGGTGGATCTATGACTCATAAACACTCACACACATAGGGAAATAACTATTTCTAGAATCACACCTAGAGACTCACAATGGAAACTCAAGCCAACTTTGAAGTCATGGAAGCAATACTCCCAATACCCTCTCTTAATGCTTACATGACAATGATAAAAAATAGACATTACAACAATAGATAAATCTTTGTCAAAATTTTCTGATATGCTCATCACTAGCACTCATATCCACTATGAAATCTCACAGTTTTCGCTCTTTTCTTCACCACACTTTCGAGCTTCCCACATCAGAGCATCATTGATGTGATTTGCAGAATTGACGCTTCTCAACCTCCCAGAGCGCAAGTGGTGAGTCTTGACACTATACCATTGGTGGTCCAACCTTCCTTCTAGCTAAGTTCCTCGCCCTGAAACTTAAGCCCCTGGTTGGCCGCACTGAGTCCTTCGTGAAAGACTCTGCATCCTTCATTAAGGAGCTTAAAGATATTAAACTTGACCCTGATGACATCCTTGTCAGCTTTGATGTGGTCTCCCTTTATACCTGCATCCCTATAAAGGAGGCCCTGGAAGTGATCTATCGCCTAACGGATCCCGATACCGCGCATCTGGTTGAGATCTGTCTCACTTCCACTTTCTTCTGTTTCGAGGGTGAGTTCTTTGAACAGACTTTTGGTGTTGCCATGGGTTCCCCCCTTTCCCCTATTGTTGCCAATCTCTTTATGGAAGATTTCGAAGCCAAAGCTCTAGCCTCGGCTCGTCTCCTTCCTAAGCTTTGGAGAAGATATGTAGATGACACTAATGTCATCTAGTCCCATGGCCAAGAGGAGCTGGATCGCTTCTTCAATCACCTCAACTGTCAGTCCTCTTCCATTAAGTTTACCATGGAAAAATAGGTTAATGGTTGCCTCCCTTTCCTGGATATTCTTATTTCTAAGAATATGGATGGCTCTCTCTCCCACTCAGTATTCCGAAAGAAAACGCATTCTGAGCAGTATCTTCATGCTGATTCCCATCATTTCCCTGCTCAAAAGATGGGTGTTCTTAACACCCTTGCTACTCGTGCCCTGAGGATCTCCGATAATAAGAGCTTTGATAAGGAGCGATCCCATCTCCTTAATGTCTTTGTGGAGAATGGCTACAGTAGGCGCCTAGGTTAGAGGGCTTTCCTTAAAGCCTCTAAAAATGCGTTAATTAATAAAGAACCGAAGGAGCGCCGACTAGGGGTCCATCTTCCCTATGTACAAGGAACCACAGACAAAATTGCTCGGATCCTTAAGAGGTATGACATCCCCTCTACCTTTAGACCCCTCAACACCATTCGTAAATCCCTCCGATCGGTGAAAGATTCTGTTGACCCTATGGACATGAAGGGTGTCTACTTGATCCCTTGTTCTTGTGGAACCCCCTATATCGGGGAAACAGGACGCTCCATCCATCAGAGGATAAGTGAACATGTAGCTGACCTAAGACATGGGAGAACCAAGTCTTCAGCATTAGCAGAGCATGTGGAAAAGACCAAGCATCAGGTTTGTATTGAGGAGGCCAAGGTTGTTGCTAAGGTTGCTCATTTCCATCATTGTAAATTCAGGGAAGCTATTGAGATTGAAAGAAGGCCTAATAATCTCAATAGAGATGATGGCTGGAAAATCAGTAGCTGTTGGATCCCTGCCCTGTCGTCTTAGTCTTTCTCCTTCCCCCCTCCTTTTAGCTTTTGTGCTCGCTTTCTGTGTCCCCCCTGAAGCCTTCCTTCCTCCTAAGGTTGATTCGTTTTGCTCTGTCCCTCCCCATTTTTATTTTTTGTCGTTCTCTCTGGTTTATTTTTATTTCTTATTCATATACCTTATTTATATATACTTATTATTATTATTTTTATTTTTTTTTAATTAATTAGTTTATTTATTTTATTTTACTTTTTAATTTATTTATTTTATTTTTATTTGATTTTATTTTTAATTTTTTTTTTTTTTATTTTTTAATTTAATTTTATTTATTTTTTATTTATTTATTTATTTATTTTTATTTTTATTTTTATTTTTTTAATTTTTAATTATTATTATTATTATTATATATATATATATATATATATATATATATATATATATATATATATATATATATATATATATTTTTTTTTTTTTTCTTCATTATAATGATCTATTTATTATTTTATTCCTTTTTCAACTATCTTTTACCTTAGCTCTGTTCTCTTTTATATGTTTTGATTTTTATTATTATATTCTTTTATTATTGTTATTATTTTTATTTATTTATTTTTATTTTTATTTTTATTTTTAAACTAACCTTGACTAACCTCCTTCTGAGTTTTTCCTAAGTTTTAGTTTTATTTATGTATTTATTTATTTATTTTTAATTTTTAAACTAACTTGTACCTTTATTAGCTTTATTTTATTTTTATTTTTATTTTTTATTTTTATTTATTTGTTTTTCCTCTTTTATTTTGATTTATTATTAATTTGTCTTTTCAACTAACTTTTACCCTTACTAGCTTGGTTCATTTATATTTTTATTATTTTTATTATTTTTTCCTTTTTATTTTATTCTCACTAACTGTTATTCTATACCCTATGTATATTGTATTATAATATTTCTTATAACTTATATTTTTATTAAACTTTTAACTAACTAGTAACATTAACACCTATTTAATTATTTTATTTATATAAAAATCTTATATCTTAAAAAGAATGGTCATCTAATATAACTATTTTATTTTGACTTTTTAACTTTGGTCCCATAGGCAAAATTAGCCATTGGATAAGATAGCAGTTGGGGGTCTCTGCTCATACTATTTAAATTGCATAGCTAGATCTATTTCTTCAACTTGTCCTGACGATGAACCACACTAGTTGGTTCGAAACGGGTCGACAAATGATATTCTATGTGATTTACGTTGAAGAATCTCTCATAAATTGATATGGATCACACAAGCCTCAATTCGACAACTAAACCATCTTATATAGGAACTACAACCATCTGTGAATTCAAAGCCCTCTTATATAGGAACTACAACCAAATTCAAAGCCCTCTGCAGCGTTCATCAGTAATCGAGGATAACATTCTGAGTGTCTTCAACAAACAATTCTACACTTAACATTGCATAAAATAACCTATAGTGATGCTACGATGGGTCACACACTAGCTTGCTCTTATTAAAAACTAATGCTCTAAGAGCACCATGGATCACTTTAATCGGTTAAATAGTTAACATGTTCTTTGTGGTTATGCATTTAATTTTTACCAACAATTCCTTTTTACCATTAAAATTTCTAATAACGACCCCTTTTCTTTCTTTTTTTTAACTCCCACCCATTAAATATTTTTCAAACAAATAATTAAAATAACCTTAAAATATTCCGCTTTAAAAATAAAGCTCAAAATAAATAATGTTTTCACCCATCGAACATTATAAAGAAATGTGGCCAAATTAACCATTTTACCCTAATCTCAGACTCAAACTCTGCACCAGCGACCTTCCGAGATCGATCGCGTCAAGCTAAAAATGATATGAGTTCTATATCATATCGAAACCGGAAAATGCAACAATCCCTCTTAGTTCTTCACACATACAATGTTCCTTTGCATAGGGTCGGTACAGCTGCCAATGGTTTTTTCCAGTGAACTCTGTTAGCCTTAGATAAATGCTCAACTGGTCTTGGATCGACTCTGCTACTTCCCTATTTTCTTTTGTTGGCCCTCTTGTGCTTGGATAAATTAGATAACATGACAGAATTGGGTGCCAGATCGCTGTCTCCTTTGGTGCAGCACTTCATTCGAGGACCCGTCATTGCCAACACAAGTGAATTTGAATGCGATCAGCATCATGCCCCCGTCTATATCTCTCGGTCTAATTCTTCTCACACATCTGTGGCCCGGATCAATGATTGTAACTATGTGCACCAATTCTACCTTGTCGGACAAATCCATAGCTTTTGACATAACGCATGGAACGAAGCCAGTCAATACTTAAACCCTCAGACCTTCCTTATCTTAGCAGCGGTAAATCTTCTAAAGAAAATAGATCTCTCCCTTTAGATCAAATACGTTGGATTTCCTTTTTTTCCTAAGGCGGATTTCATCCACACTAAAAGAAATAAAATAAACAAATATTTCCATGTTGCCTAATGCATGCGGCCACTGCGTCCTTGGGCAGAGTTGAAGAATGTATTAAAAGAGCTTATTCTTGGTTGACTGAAGCAGGGATGAGTAAATGTGATCCGCTTGCTTTGAAAATGACAACTCTGAAATTTCTTTCGATAAAATTGGCGGCCCTAGCATCTCAGAAAACACACAAAACACAACAATATTTTCTATCACACCAGAAATTTTCACACACATATCTAAGCTACACCAACTCTAATTATAAAGAATACAATTCAAAGTGCTATCACATTTTCTTGGCTTTCCTGTGAATGAGTAAGATTCAAAGTGCTATCACATTTTCTTGGCTTTCCTGTGAATGAGTAAGATTAAAATAGGTTCTGATACCATATTAGAAAATAGAGAGAGTAGAAAGAACTATTAAACACACAATACCAAACACATTCTATATTCATTGATCATATAAAATAATTATATATATAAGAATTAGATCATGAATTCTAGATGATAAGATCTGAAAAAGAGGATCTATGACTCATGTACAACTCACTCATATAAAAAAAATAACTATTTATAAAATCCAATATCTTTCTCCCTAAATAAATTATTAAGAGATGCTTTGTAGCCGGACCTAGCACATGCAATTGCATCTACCATGGGTTGGAAACCTAAAGTAGCACATGCAATTGCATCTACCATGGGTTGGAAACCTAAAGTAACTTTGCATTGTTAAACTGGATCTCATTATGATACCAAAACCTCTTCAGTGCCATATCTGCCCTCTTTTTTTCATTAGAAGTTTCCAAGCTCGACTGAGATCTCAAACTAATGCAAGGAAGAAAGAAAGAATATCTTATATGAGATGCATTTCCTACAACATTTGATGAGGCGGAACCTATAGCAACATTGCCGCCATATGCTTCATTTTTTCTCTCTTAGCATTTTCTACTTCAATGGCATATTCGCATGCATTTTCACTGTGACTTCTAGAGGGCAATGATCACAAATTACCACATCCCTAGCCACTATTCTGGAGGGCAATGATCACAAATTACAGCATCCCTGGCCACTATTCTAGCCAGGTGGTATTTCAATCTATTTATGTCTCTGAATATGTCTAGGGACACCACAGTGGAACAAAAGTTGCATTTGATTCTCTAGTCAGAATTGATACTTTCATGGGTATCATATTCCACTCCATCAAGAGGCCTTTTAGAATTGGATTTAGCCTTAGAAGCCATGGAATTATAGATCACAAATCAAGATAACAATCTGATTTTAAATAGGAAAAATATGTTAAAAAAATGTATTTTTTTTAATCACAAATGCCTGCAATTAAAAAGAAACCACACACAAAACACAACAATATTTTCTATCACACCAGAAATTTTCACACACACATCTAACCTACAACAACTCTAATTATAGAGTAATACAATTCTAAGTTTTCTAGTTTAACGGGTGAAGGAGTAAGACAGAATCAGGGAAAATTTTAGGGATTGGAGTTTAACATAAAATTTCTACCTTTTGGCCAATTTTATGGTCCCTAATATGCAAAATGTAAAATGTTTGATCATACTTCTATAAAAATATTTAGATTTATAATTATTTTATAGTCTCACAGTAACCATCATCATCATCATCATCATATAAAATTTTGGTGATATTTAAAGTAAAATAATTTTATATTGTAAAATTTGGGGGAATCACTTAAAAAAAATTAACTAATATTACTTTTGGGAAAATCATGAAAAATTAGCCCACCTGCCAGTATTAGCACTTAAAATTTTCCTTGACCAGGCTCTGGTACCATATTAGAAAATAGAGAGAGAGCAAAAAGAAGGATTAAAATCACAACACCAAACATAGTCTATATTCATTGATCACATAAAACAGTTACATATATAAGAATTAGATCACTGACTTCTAAATGATAAGATCCCAAAAAAATTGATCTATGACTCATAGAGAGCCACAATGACAACTCAAGACAACTTAAAAATCATGAAACATTACTTCCAATATCTTTCTCCTTAAATGAATTATAAAAAGATACTTTGTAGCTTAAGCTAGCACATGCTATTGCATCTAGCATGGGCTGAAAAGCCTAAAGTGACATTGCATAGTTAAATGGGAGGTCATCATGATACCAAAACCTGCCAGATCTGTCTTCTTCTTTTTCCTTTAAAGTTTCCAAGATCGACTAAGATCCCATAGTAGGACGAAAGAAAAAATATTTTATATGAGATGCATTTCCTACAACATTTGATGAGGCAGAACCTATAAGAACATGGGGACCCTGTGAATCCACCCATTGTTGCAGCCTCATGCTTCATTTTTACTCTCTTATCATTTTGTACCTGAATGGCATATTAGCATGCATTTTCAATGTGACTTCTGGAGAGCAATGAGCAATGATCACAAATTACGGCATCCCTACCCAACATTCTAGCCAGGTGGTATTTCAATCTGTTTATGTCTAGAGACACCACAGTGGGACAAATGTTGCATTTGATTCTCCAGTCAGAATTGATATCTTCATGGATATCATATTCCGAGACTTCATCAAGACGCCTTCTACAGTTGGATTTAGCCTTAGAAGCCATACAATTATAGATCACGAATCAAGATAACAATCTAATTTTCAACAGAAAACCTATGTTAAAAGAATGTAATTTTTTTTTAATTGCAGACGCCCGCAATTAAGTGTGGCTGCTGCATAGGCCTGCAACAAAAAAATAAAAAAAGAGCTCATAGAGGCTTGTAACGTTATGTCTGTTACAGAACTATGTAGGTCTGTCTCAGGGCCACAAAGGCCCTCTCCCTGGATGGGGCCTGTTGTTTCCGGCCAACGGGAGCCTGCTCCAATATTTTTTTTTTAAATAATTAAAAAATAACTCAAATTTTTTTTCCGCTGTATCTACTTCAAAGAAATTTGAATAGCCATTATTGTTAAATAGCATATCTCTTTGTTATTATTCTTTATTTTTTTTTTTAATTTTAAATTAACTTTATGGATTTATATTTTCCAGTGCGCTGATCTCGAAGGAGGTTCGGTTTTGACATCACCTGTGCTCCAGCTTGGAAGCACCCAGTGCATTGATGTTGAGACTCAACTGGTTATGGGACTTCCAAATGTATAAGATCACCTTCCTCTCTTATAAAATGTTAGTAATGGATATGTAAACTCGCCTTATTTTCATTATACAAATAAGCTTTACTACAGCAGTACCTTTCCTGTTATCTTGTAAACCAATTATCAACAGTGTGAATCAAGATTAGAATGCGAGTGTAATCCTTTTTGTATTAAGTTGAACTCAACCTGGAACTAGGAAAGGTCACCGATGGCCATTCTCTCTCTACTTTACCAACCTCAGAGAATGAAACCAATCTGGTCTGTGCTTCCCCTTGGTCTGTGGTAAGGAGGAAAACCTACCCTACTATCCTCCTTGGTCTTATGTAAACGAATGAAGTATCAAAACAATGTTGATCAACGCCGGAATTTGAGTGCAGTATCTTTTAAGTATTTTGTAAAGTATACATCAAACGTGCCATGTTAAAGATTTCTTTTAATAATATTTGTAAATAAATATTATATTTTATTTGGTATTAGTGTTAAATTTGAATTTTGATAACTTGATATCAGAATGATAATTACAATTAAGACAACTTAATAGGTTAACGAACTAGTTTTAAAGAATTGGTATTTTATTATGATATGAAATGACGCACAGAGATTAAATGGAATAAGGCATTTCTTATTCATTTGGGATAGTAGATTAAAAATATCTAATAAATCAATTATCTAATTTTAGAGTTCGATGTTCTATCGTGAGATCAAAGGGGCAAAAGGGCCGTGAGTAATCAAATGGAAAAGTGCGCCCCCTTATACGTTTGGGCTTAAGTATATTAATTTAAAAAATTATTATATAAAATAAGAATATGAAATTAAGTGATTAATAAATATATATATGAAATTATTTAAATTAATAAAAGGGAAAAATATTATATATAAAAAACATAGTTTAATCTAAGATAAATAAACATAACTTTTCCCTGATGGGGTGATGAATGTTGGCTTTAGATGGTGGTGTGGTGGCACATGGAGCCCCATAGGCCTCCACGCTCTCCACATAAGAATTTATGAAGCTCAACAGTACCTTGTACTCACTCACCGGCTCTTGCTGCGATAGTTTATATGAAGGCAGGGAGACCTCAAAAGGCTATTAAACCACTTTGGGCGATGAGGAGGGAGTGTTTGGTGATAGTTTGTCTGGTGTTAATGCTACATGGTTGCAGTTCTAGCTAGGGGTAGACGAGCATTGTTTTTATATTGCTTAAGCTAAGAGGAGAGAAACCACGAGCAGCCAGAATGGCCATGGGATCCATGAGCTCTCTCTGCCCCATAGCAACATGAAACTCCAAGGCATCAACCCTTTCTCTCCGTGAATTGGGATAACTCACGGCACTTATGGGTTCTCTCGGTTTGGTTATGGGGAAATCTAAGGGGGGACTCTGCTAGCCATCTCATCAGTGGTATCTTGTCAACGGGTGAGCTTTGTGCAAGACCGACTCCAATGGAAACTTGGGATCTCTCTATGGCTTCATGTTCTTCTACCTTTGCGGGAGGGCGAATAATGTTTAGAACAATGCCTTATTCTCGAAAGTGCATGGTTGGGTCTCTGTAATGACTTCTGTTTACTCCTTCTGCAAGTTCAATACAATTTGTTTTGGTTCTTTTCTTTGGTTAGGTGGAACTTCATCCTCTCTAGGGTGGCTAGTGATTACTAGGGTGTTCTAAAGCCTCGTGAGAGGGGACATATGCACTGAAACTATGGTAGAGAAGCCAAGCTCTGCTACTGAAACTATGGTAGCCATCATTCTAGAGAGGATGCAGATTCCACACCTCCTTGGAGTCTATAGTTGCTCGATTGCTAACATTTATCTCAATATTGATACTCTAAGGGAGCATAGGTACGAAGATAGAAATGAATTGGTAGCTTATATCAATGATCTTCAACACATGTAGAACAAGATCTTGGACTCAGTGGAAAGTCTACATTGTCACCACAGGGGAACAAATGACCACCTCCGCTCCCTGAAGTGAGGGTGGCACATATAGACTTCCACATGCATGAACATGTTGCTCTCTTTGTTGCTCCTCCCTCCTTTCCTCCAAATCCACCTCCATAATGTGGATTCCTATGATATGTATTTTTGCTTATTTTGTGCTTTGTAAGTAGTGGCATGTAAGCCAACCTGAAATAACTAGTGACACCAGTATTCATGGTCTTCCTCCAGGCTACTTGTTCCTTAAAGCTAGGCTTAAACCAAATTCTAAGCCTATGGTGTAAAAAAAACATAACTTCAAAAAAAAAATGTTTGAATTTCATAACTTAAAAAAAAATAATTCGAGAAATTCAAATTATAACCCAATAAAAATTTTAAGTAACTTTTAATAGAGCTTTGGTTTTTCAAGTTTTAGATTTCAAAATATTTTTTTTTACTGATAACTTAATTTGAATAGTTTTCAAAAGTCTGGTTTAACTTTTAAAATAAATTTAAATAAAAGAGATTTATAATTTTTTGATATATATAGCATTTAAAAATAATCATTATAATAAAAGACTCAAAATTTCAATATCAATTAGTAAAACACTTCAATATCCATCAATGAATATTTTAATTTCTTTTTAAATAAAATAGTTTTATATCAGATTTATTTATATAGAGATATACAAAATAATTAAACTTAAAACTTTTTTTATTCAATAGATAAATGCCTTTTCTTTTATGTTTATATTAAAAAAAATTAACATCAAAAAATTTATTAGATAAATGTTTTTTCTTTTATGTTTATATATAAAAAAAAATTAATATTAAAAAAATTATTGTTGTATTAAAAATCACTTTTTAAAATATAGTATGAAAGAGATGTGTAATGTGTAATTTCTTTGATGACATTTAAAAAATTCAATCTTACTTAATTGATATTTTTTTTAATGTAAAATTGGAAAAATTTGCACTTTAAAAAATTTGATGTATCTCCATCCATAATATATTTGTAGTTATGTTAAGTATATTATTAATAAGAAGAACCTAATCCATAACATATCCCACCATCCATAATATATTTATAGTTATGTTAAATATATTATTAATAAATCCGACAATCCATAATATATGTGTAGTTATTTTAAGTATATCATTAATAAAAAGAGCCTACTCTATAACAGATCTCATGTTGAGTTGCAATAAAAACCCTTATATGTAAACGATCTACACTAAACAAAAATTAATCTTTTTACATACAAACCTCCTTTTTAAAATAAAAAACTTAGAAAAAAATTTTACACTTAAAATATTTTATCCATCTCAACCCTAATACATTACTGGTTAAGATAAATATCTTATTCAATGGTAGTAAAGAGCTTGGCCCATGATAATTCCAAGTTGAGAATATTATTTAAAATTTCAGTGCCATTATAAATTCACAGTTACGTTAGGTATATTATTTTAGTTACAATTGTGTGTCTTTGTAGTAAAGAGCACGTTAGAAGATTTGGAATTTTTGCCGTATAATATATCTAATTAAGTTAGATCTATTATTTAATTATAATACAGCTTGAGTAGGCCTAATGGTTAAGAGCTGCGGGGAGGTGGGTCCCTTGTCCCACAAACAAGGGGGTCTCATACACCAATTGGTGGCTGGCTTGGCTGTGACCTTAAAAATGGATATTATTATTATTATTAATAAGAAATGCCTTTGCATATAAATAAACATATGATCATATATTTATTTTCTGTAACAAAGCTTTTAAGAACAAAATGGTTGTTTTTAAAATTGCTAAAATTACCAACGATTTAGTGTTGACAAAAAGTTCCAATCCTGAACTTTTGTTCTTTATTATATTATGAACCAGCAAAGTCACGTATATTGTGCACATGGTTTTGCTTTTAATGTTTTGTTCTTGTTATAGTATGATCAACCAGAGAATGACTGATACAAGAGATTTGACATTGAAGATAAATTAGATTGGAGTTTCTGGTTGCACACTTAGGCATAAATCCAGAGGCAAATTTCCCAAATTGAGATAAGTGATTGTATGAAAATAAGATGGGATACGACAGCATTTGCAGTTATAGTGAACTTAGATTAGGATTAGATGATAAATCAGCAAGTCATGAAATGATGTTATTAGATGATGAATTAGTATGTTGGAGAATAATTGGAAAAAACAATTAGAAAATCCCTTGCTACAGAAAAGATTTAGTAGCTGCTTTCATTTAAAAAAGTTTAAAAATAGAATCGTTATTTTAAGAGGATTTGAGATGTGGGAGGTTAGAGAATACCTTACCTACTTTCAGATTGTCAAGCTTATTTTTTATTTAATCACTCTCTTCCAAACTATGATAAATGATATATATGATCTATCCATTTTTTTTTTTAATCTGTTTTGAGTTGTTCTGCTGTGTACTCTATTTCTGGCCGGTTCAGACAACTGTCGCATCATTTGGTTAGAACTGTCGTCTAATCAGCTAACCTGCACATAACCACCAGATTTTGTCAAACTGGAATGTACATGTACATGAACGCCTATGGAAAATATTAAATTAAATGTGGCACATGGAGAGAATCCCAGACATACCCAGCCTGTAGCTAAATGTGTATTGTTGTTGCTGCGACAATAAATTAATGTTTTTTAATAATTTGTAAATTTTTGCTCCATGATCTCCACATTTTAAAACAACAGTCTATGGGAAACAGGAAAAATATTAAATGAGATCTGAAGGAACAATAATGTATGTTGTAATTGTTTTCTTTTAAGAGAGGATCTTTTATTTGTCAATTAGAACCCAGAATTGAAAAGCCTTATATGAAGATGAACAATAAAACTGGCCATTGAAAAGCGTTATATCAAGGATGAACAATAAAACTAGTCATTGCTCTTAAAGGGTAATAATAACGTAAGATAAAAATACATTTACGTGAAATCATTATTTTATTGATATCGTTGTGTTTTTTCGGTGTAGTGTACTTGATGCCTAAATATCTTTGTCGTAACAATAATTAAAATTAGCTAGAAATGTATAATATGACGATTGCTTTTTTTGATTCCAGATTTATTAATTATTATTTTTATAGATAGAATGATGAGAATGGATAGGAAACAAATACAATTTTTGGCCATTCACAATGAACATAAAATATGTTTTGGGAAATTTTTATGGGAGAAAATAAGCTGAAGGTGTTCACAATGAACATAAAATATGTTTTGGGAAATCTTTATGGGAGAAAATAAAGCTGAAGGTAGCAAACATAACTGGGTTACCTGAAACTTGTGACTTGATGACTACTACATATACTAAACCCTCTTTGTTATGTAATTGCATTCCCACTTCCACTCCCCACTTGTTATGTTCTACTATGAAACAAGATACAATTGAAATGAATGGAACTCTTCTTTCTCTAAGTGGCTAGGTTACAACATAGACCCATGGCCAATTAAGGGTCAAGTTTGACTCAAGCACTCAGAGTTACAACTTTGACCCCTATAAAGTCTTCTTTATAATCTTCATGTGGCTAGCCTTGTTTCCATATGCAATGGGAGATGATGTGGAAACATGTTGAATTATGGTAGTGAATCATATAGATCACAATCTAGTAGGTATAAATTTTACAATTAAACTTCGATTGACATTTTTCTTGTAGCGTTGGGAAGCTCTCTAACTGTATAATGATGCCATGAGTTCCAACACTTCAGAGATAATTTTTTTTTGATTAAAAGAAAAAAGTTTGAGGCCTCAATTTGGCCGTGAAAGCTTTCCATCGATAAAACTAGTCATGCAAGTTAATGGATTCACTTTTCCTACTAAGAAAGCATCAAGGTGGATTAAAAGTAATATAATGATCCAATCAGCGTCATACCTCATCATTTTTTGAGAATTATTGTCCTTAAAATACTTCACTAAATGAGATGAAGATTTTTTTACTTCTCCCTCAAGTACAATTTAGCCCAATTTTTTTCCTTCAATGCAATGCCCAAGGTCTTCTATGAGTTATGCAAGGGCATCTAGAGCTAAATCCTCCATCCAAAAATATGTATTACGAAGCTTCATGATCTAACATGGAAGGCTCATAAAGTTTAAGATTTCACACATTTACTACTGAGTAAATGCACATGTATGTGGATAGACTCACTCTGTAGACATTATATCCCACTTTTTCCATTATCTCAAAGGCACCATATTACAAATCTTTGATTTTCTAACCAAGACCTTATAGCCTCTCCTTATTCAACTATAGCCATAATTTGTCTCCCACTCTAAAT